>QWBT01001163.1:0-600000 GCA_004802465.1 Citrus hindsii
AATTATGAAAATTTGATGTTTGAGGGAAAAATAGGAAAGGTAATAGAGCGCCACGTGTCAGCCAATGGAATGATATCAGCACAATCGGAGGTACCCTGCATAATCCGGTGCCCGGCATGACTTGAGGTACCCCGTATAAATAGAGGTACCCGCACAATTAGAGGAGAGGTACCCCATATAATATGAGGTACCCCATACAAATAGAGGTACCCCATACAGAGGGGTACCCCGCGTAATAGGGGGTACCCATGTAATTCGAGGTACCCGGCAAAGCGGATGCAAGAGAATCCACCGAAAATACCCGCCATGAGAAACGTCTCCGCCTCCTAAAGATATCATTTGATTTTGTCAGAATTAGGAATCAAAAGACGTGCTAAAAGGAGGGACAGCCGCCTGCTACCTCTGCCAAAAGTGAAGGACACTGTCCAAGGACAGTGGTCCCTAGCCGCCTACCCGACAGCTACTGCAGAGGTACCCTGGACCACTCTCCAGCGCGCCACGTTTCCAAAAGATGAGATACGCCGCGAACATGCAAATAACGGCCCAAAAACAATTATAAAGAGGTAAAAGGACGTTAGCCAAAAAGGGTACGCCACGTGGCAGCTGAGGTACTCCATATATAAAGGTGCCTAGGTTTCATTCTCCAGCAGGCTCTCATTCACCCAAAAACACTCACACTCCAGAAAATAGGTTTTCTTCAACCTTAAACCCTAATTTACAGAGGGCTAGCTAGCTCTCTTTACCATAAAAGCTTGAGTTTGCTAACTTGAGCGTCGGAGTGTGAACGCCGGGGTACCCCCGGCTTCACCTCTAACCTCCATTTCACTGTTTTGCAGGTGTGGAGCCCATCTCGAAGGACACCTCTCTTAGTTCTAAACCTTTCACCATTGTTACTACTCTCTCTCCCTTCTCACCTCCCCCAAATCTTAGATACACCGCAGAGCACACAATAAACTAGTGAGGTACCCCATCTCTCCCAAAATATAAATTATTGTTTAAGAATTTTGGATTTCCCACCCCAAAATCAGTGAAAACAATTGGCGCCGTCTGTGGGGAGACGCACAAAAAGCCTCCTCCACGGTTACCAAACTAGTGGTTGTGTGTACTCCAATACATGGCACCCGACGTACCTCCCGAAGGTTTAATGGGGGATCCTACAAGGATGAGAGATGACAGCAGCAGTGAAGGTAGTGATCCCGCGAGAAGGGTAGCCCGCATCAGTAAGGGTAAGGGTGTCAAGCAATCGACGGGTGTTCGCCAAGAAGAAGAACCTATTTCGCACAAGCGTTTTGAGGATCTTGCCCACGCAATACTTAGGGCGGTCGGATCTCGGGCGCCCGAAAGTTCACTTCCACCAGTGACGCTAGAAGCTCCACCACCTCAAACGGACGACCAAGCTATGGTCAGAAAAGGGGGTACCCGAGGCCAGCAAGCCAAAGCCTAGGCCATCGGGTACCCGTTCTAAGTTTCAAACCATGGGCTCCCGCGACGAGCGTTCCACCGCTTCTTGCAATTCCCGCAGTAGCCAGGGTACGAGGCGTGCAAAGCGTACCCACGAGGATCTCCGTGAGAAGTTAAACGCCAAAAGGGCTTCTCAAATGGCGGCGACATCATCGGGTACACCGAGGGTACCCCTCGAACTTGTGGAAAAGATGGAGGACCTGGAAGCCCAAGTGAAGCTCCTCTCCGAGAAGCAAAACATCACAGCTGCTCCAACGCCAATGACCTACCAATCGCCATTCACTATGGAGATTAGGACGGCAGCTCTCCCCGAGGCGTTCGCCATGCCTCAGATACCCCAATACTCGGGTACCACTGACCCCTCGGAGCATGCTGAGCTGTACCGTGACCAAATGCTTATCAAGGGTGTAGATGAGAGCGCCATGTGTAGGATGTTTACACACACACTCACGGGCCCTGCGAAGTCATGGTTTCGCTCTTTGAAAGCGGGTAGCATATCTTCCTTACACAAATTGAATCCGAATTTACTAAAGAGTTTTCCTATGCTTCCACTCAAGATAGGGTAGCCTCCAAACTTGCCTTTATCAAGCAAGGAGAAGCCGAGCCTTTGGCGGAGTATGTAAGTCGTTTCCACCAAGAGGTGCTGCGAACCGGAGCATTTGGAAACCAATACACACTGACCCATTTTGAGAAAAATTACGGTTGGGCAGTTATGGCGTTCTTTCAAAAGAAGCGTCCACTTTCATATGGGAAGCCGTTCTCGGGCGTTGCAACAAGTGGAGATGGACGAAAAATGCCAATTGAAGCGCCAAGAAGATAGGCCGATGTTGCAAAGAACAAGGAGAAGCCAAAGAGAGTGGAGGCCCCAATACCTAGGGTACCCCGAGCACGGAGCCCTCCACGGGCTGCCCTGCGGGACGAGGATATAACCCTCAGGGTACCTCAATGGTACCCCAACCTCCAGATCGCCACCACCGGATCAGCGAGAGCCACCACCGAGGCCTCGGTACGAGTCTTACCACCCACTGAATCGATCTCCAGAGCAGATCTTCTACCATATTCGGGATAGCGGCCTCCTCCGTCCTCCTAAGCCAATGAAGAAGTACCCCAATATGAAGCGTAGCCTGAAGTATTGCGAGTTCCATGAGGACTTTGGTCATAACACAGCCGAATGTTTTTACCTTGCGAGAGGAAATTGAATCTTTAATTCTTAGCGGGTACCTCAAAGAATTTGTTGCTGGCATGAGAGAAGCTCGGAATCCGCAGAGCAGGATAAGGGCAGCGGGTAGCTAATGGCAGTTCTGAACGAGAGGTACCCCCTGGACATAAGAAAGGCGTGTATGTTCGGATGATCATGGGCGGACCGACTTTAGCGGGTCAATCTAGGAGGGCTATCAAAGGCTATGGTAGATCGTTGTCGATAACCACCAATATTGGCAGAGAAGTCAACCTTAATGAATGGGTACACCAAGGTACCCCACCATCCCCCCGCCTATCCTTTTTACAGAAAAGGATGCGGAGGGCATCTCGTACCCCCACGATGATGCCTTCGTAATTACGTTGAAGGTCGCCACTGGTAAGGTAGCAAGAACGCTCGTAGATACCGGCAGCTCCGTTGACATCATTTTCAAAAGCGCCTTGGATCAACTATTGATTGAGTCGCCAAAGATCACCCCCTATGCTACGCCTCTTATTGGGTTCGCTGGAGATATGGTTATGCCAAAAGGCATCATCACGCTGCCCGTTACACTTGGTAAGGTACCTCACCGTGTTGTTTATATGATTGATTTTCTTATTGTAGATCACCCGGGTGCCTACAATATTATATTGGGTAGGCCATTCTTAGTAGCAACTAAAGCAGTGGTATCCATGCATTACCTCGCCATGAAAGTCCCGGCTGTCCAAGAAGTTATCACCATTAAAGGGGATCAGCAATCGGCTCGTGGATGTTATTCCGTGGCCTCCAAAGTTACTTACCAAATAGCTTCCGATTCGCCAATGAAAGGGTACCCCAGTGGCAGCCAGCCCACACCTTCCTCCTCAAAGCGAGCACTTGCTAGACAGCGGAGAGCAGTACTCAAAAAATCTCCTCAGGTAGCCCACTCACGAAAACAGTTGGAGTCTTCACCAATGGGGGTAGAAGCAGTTACGGGGGATAGCTCGAGAGTACCCCACGGGGACCAGGAGGAGCCCAGATGTGAAGTTGAGGCACCTTTGGATCCCCGCGTATTGAATGATGAAAAGCGAGGTACCCCAGTTGAAGATCTTATTTCAGTCTCGATTTGCGCCACCGACCCTACAAAGACAGTGAAAGTAGGCTCTAACCTCTCGGAGGAACAAAGAGAGAAGCTCATCACCTTCTTACGTGAGCACCACGATGTATTCGCTTGGTCCCACTCGGATATGCCGGGTATCCCATCTTCTCTCTCTTGTCACAAACTCAATGTCAGCCCGCATAATAAACCGGTCAAACAGAAGCGCCGTGCCTTCAATCAAGAGAGGTACGATGCAATTGAACAAGAGGTAGACCGTCTATTAGCAGCACGGTTTATTCGGGAAGCAGTGTACCCCGACTGGGTGTCCAACGTTGTTCTTGTCAAGAAATCAAACGGAAAGTGGCGCATGTGCGTGGACTTCACCGACTTGAACAAGGCTTGCCCCAAGGATAGCTTCCCGCTTCCCCAGGTGGACCAGCTGGTTGATGCAACAGCGGGACATGAGATGCTTAGTTTTATGGACGCCTTCTCCGGTTACAACCAAATTCCGATGTATGAACCCGATCAAGAGAAAACGGCCTTCATCACTAACCGTGGGCTATACTATTACAAGGTTATGCCGTTCGGTTTGAAGAATGCTGGGGCTACCTATCAGCGGCTAGTGACAAAATTTCAAAGAACAAATCGGGCGCACCATGGAGGTGTACATAGACGACATGATCACTAAATCGGTGCATGCGGGGGAACACCTGGGGCACCTCAGAGATACCTTTACCGTTTTGAGAAGACACCAGATGCGGCTTAACCCTGAAAAATGTGCAATCGGGGTAACCTCAGGAAAGTTTCTCGGGTTCATGGTACAACAACGGGGGATTGAAGCCAACCCCGATAAAATTCGCTCAGTTCTTGACATGAAATCGCCGAGCACCATCAAGGAGGTTCAAAGCTTGGCAGGCCGGGTAGCTGCTCTGAGCCGCTTTATCTCCAAGGCTACCGACCGGTGTAAGCCTTTTTTCAAAGCTTTGAAGACCGGCAAGAAGCTCCAATGGACACCCGATTGCGAAGAGGCTTTCCAAGAACTGAAGGGGTACCTCGTGAATGCTCCACTACTTGCCAAACCTGAGCCGGGAGAGGTGCTTTTGTTGTATCTCGCCGTATCTGAGCATGCCACCAGCTCTGTGTTACTCCGAGAGGATGATAATGGGGTACAACGACCTATTTACTACACTGGTAAGGCTATGGTTGATGCCGAAAAGAGGTACCCCACCTCTGAGAAGATCATTTTGGCATTGGTGGTCTCCGCACGGAAGCTCAGACCATATTTTCAGGCTCACACCATTGCGGTCGTCACCAACCTTCCCCTCCGGCAAATCCTCCAGAAGTTAGACATGTCCGGAAGGCTTCTCCGATGGTCCCTCGAATTAAGTGAGTTCGACATCATCTTCAAGCCTCGTTTGGCGATTAAAGCGCAGGCCATCGCTGATTTTATTGCGGAATTCGCCAATGACTCAAGTGGTGAAGGTGACTTGAGATACCTGTTAGATACCCCACCCACCGATGAAGGGGGGCAGGTCTGGGAAATATATGTAGACGGTTCCTTTAACTCACACGGAAGTGGTGCAGGAGTTATTATAATCGACCCGAATAAGGTGAAAATATGCTACGCCTTGCAATTTGGATTCAAGGCTTCAAACAACGAAGCCGAATACGAGGCCATCATAGCGGGGTTAAGGATGTCGAAGGCTTTGGGAGCAAAAAGGGTACACGTCAAGAGTGACTCCCAGTTGGTGGTAAGCCAAATTACCGCACAATATCAAGCGAAAGAGGAAAACATGAAAGGGTACCTCGGGAAAACCAGAGAGTTGATGTCCCGATTTTGTGAGGTTAAGGTGGAAAGGGTACCCCGACTGGAGAATAGCGAAGCCGACACCCTGGCGAAAATGGCATCCCTTGGGGTAGCCCAGTCATCTGGCCCCATCACAACAGAACACATACCCGCACCTAGTGTTGGTCTCCCAGAGCCATTGGAAGTCGGATCACTGTCCAACGAGGTGCTTTGGATGGAGCCTATCGTAAGGTACCTCAAGGACGGAGACCTCCCCTCAGATAAAAGTGAAGCAAGAAGACTAAAGTATAAAGCCGCCCGGTATTGCCTGATCCAGGATACCCTATACAGAAGAGGGTTCAGTCTTCCTTATCTTAGATGCTTAGGAAGCGACGAGGCCGAGTATGTCATGAGGGAAATACATGAGGGGATTTGTGGCAACCATTATGGAGCACGATCACTGGCGCAAAAAGCTCTCCGTCAGGGGTACTACTGGCCAACCATGAGGGAGGACGCCAAGAATATGGTACGAAGCTGTGACAAATGCCAGAGGTTCGCCAGGGTACCCCACCTACCCCCAGAGAAGCTGACAGTTATATCCTCCCCTTGGCCCTTCGCTATGTGGGGAGTGGACCTCATCGGCCCGTTACCTACCGGGAGGGAGCAAGCAAAATATGCAATCGTGGCGGTAGATTATTTTACAAAATGGGCGGAAGCGGAGCCATTAACAAGCATCACAGAAAGAAAAACCACAGAATTCATTTGGAAGAACCTCATTTGCAGATTTGGGATCCCATATGCAATTGTCAGTGATAACGGCAAGCAATTCGATAATGAAAGATTTCGAAGCTTTTGTTCGGAGTTGGGGATAGCCAACCGATTTGCTACACCTGCCCATCCCCAATCCAATGGGCAAGTCGAAGCCGTTAACAAGATTATCAAGGGTATCCTTAAGAAGAAGCTAGAAGAAAGAAAAGGAACATGGGTAGACGAGCTACCTGGGGTACTGTGGGCGTACCGGACTACTCAAAACACCTCCACCCGGGAGACCCCGTTTTCCCTCGCATTCGGTGTTGACGCAGTGATTCCAGCAGAAATTGGGGTACCCTCTCACAGGGTTGAATACTTTGATGAGGCCGAGAACACCTCTTTGGTTGCTTCAAACCTTGATTTGGTGGCTGAAAAAAGGGCTAGAGCAGAATTGAGGACAGCCATATATCAGCATCGTATTTCGGGTCTATATGAAAAAAGGGTACGCCCTCGATCCTTCAAAAAGGGAGACTTGGTCTTGAGAAGGGTAACTCAGAACACTAGGGTACCCTGTGAAGGCGCTCTTGGGGCAAATTGGGAAGGACCTTACCGCATCGACAAACCCGTTGGGACAGGTGCATACAGGCTACTCCACATGGATGGTACAATTGTGAGGCACCCTTGGAATGCTGCAATGCTACGGAAATATTACTAAAGGACAGTGTCTTAACCTCTAGTCTTTTGCTGTTATTTGCTTTCTTTAATGTTTTTGTGTGGTAGGCCAAATGGGGTACCCCAAATACCCTATGTTGGTCAGTTGCAACTTTAGAATTTCTTTAATTCTCAAATGAAAAGGAGAGGAGATCTTGCAGTCTCCTGTTCTCCCAAGGGTAACAAAGCTAAGTCGTGTACTGATCAACGCTTTCGTTATCTATAAATGCATTTTCTCTCTTTGCAAGCATGATGTCTCCTTTATTTATCGCCATTTCGATCTTAGAATGCGGATTATACTCATTTATCGCCATTAATATACCCTCGCATTTGGTAATATGCAATTCTCGCCATACGCTTGTCAATTATGACTAACCTATCACAGGACCAGTCAGGGTACCTGATATGCCTAGATCGTGACGATCTATGTAAAATCAAGATGGGCAACGAATTCAACGGCCCGGGGGTAGCCTTTCTGCGGAAGCATGACAAAGCTACCTAGACAAAGAGAGGGAGGGTCAAAAAGGACCCGAGGGTGAAGAAAACCGGCATAGACTAGCGGCATGAGTTTCGGCTTAGGTATGAGAACACCCGCATCTCCGCCCTCGTACTTTTGCAAAGTATGGGGTAAGCTATTCAAAAATTCGGAGAGAACTTCGAAAGAATAAGAAAGTGATTGGTTGGACCAATTGCGCTTTCAACATTTGATTGAGATGTCACGATGATATTTTGATTTCCTATTTGTGGGGAATCCGCCATAGTTTTCGAGAAGAACATGCACCAAATTTGTGGGGAATCCGCCATAGTTTTCAAGAAGGACATGCATCAAATTTGTGGGGAATCCGCCTGATGTTGGATACTTTTCAAGGTACCAGGGGTACCCCATTTCAAAGAAAAATGAGAGGTACCCTAGGCATCTACAAGGTAACAGTTTAGCCAAGCATTCATTTACAGAATAACAAGCATGCAAAATAGAAGAAGACTCGATGGCATGATATCATAACAAAAGAGAAATCCCAATAATACAAAACATCCCGAGAAACCAAAAAGAAAGATACAAGGTCCAAAAAGCAAAATATGGATAGATCCGAAAAAAAAAAAAAAAAAACAAGAGCACAGTGAAAAGGCTACACAGAGGGGGGAACGCCATCCCCGACATCCGTCTCCAGAGGGCGATCAGCAGTGGACTCCGAGGTACCCGGAATGTGAGCAGCCGAAGTAGGGGCATCCGAGGCAGGCAATGGCTGAAGCGCATGGGGTACCCCAGGCAATCCGGAAGGGGTACCCGACCGTGCCTGGGAAGGCTTCTTCCTCTCTGCAATCGTCTTCAAAATCGTAGCCTTGTTGACAAATTTCTGAACCCGGGGTACCTCCAAGTCCGGATCCACACTCCACACCTCCGTCATGATGAGTGAGAATGCATCCTCCGCCATCGTCTTTTGTCGGGATAGCAGATCCCCGTTGGTGACCCTCAACTCGTCACGATCCTTCTCCACCCGAGCTTTCTCTCCCGACAGGCCAGCAATGCGTTCTTGCAAAGTTTTAATTTCTCGGGCAAGCTGATCCTCACGAGATTGATGGTTTTGGAGCTCACTCCTTAACTTGTCGACCTCTGACTGGGCGGCAACAAGGGAGTCAAGGTCTGGGAGGCAGTGGCTAAGGAGGAAGGATGCCTGCGGGTCATAAAAGACATGTTAAATATATGTGTATGACAAAAGGATTAAATAAGTAAAAAGAAAATGATGAAGGGTACACCCGGGGTACCCCGGGAAAGCCTACCTCTTGGGTAGCCCTAAGTGCTTGACCATAGCGCTGACTCAAACTCATCTTGTCTGTCTCTTCAGCGACCTCGGAGGTAACATTTTCGGCCGAGTAGTAGAAACAGCGAGCCAAGTGCGAAACCCCTTTGTTGGAAGCCGGGTCTAGGTCACCTTCGCGCAACTCCTCGGGGAAAGCGGAAACCAGCCCGAATTTTCTTTTCCTCGAGCGAGGGGTACCCTTTGACCCGCTGTGGGAGGTACCCTGAGATTTCCCCTTTGTTCCGGGAACTCGAGGTGGCCGGGAGCCTTTCTGGGGTATCGCCGAATCCTGAGATCCGGAAGCACCGCCTACTACAGCTTGGAAAAAGGCGTCAAAAGCGTCGCCGGTCGATTCCATGACTGCACCCAATGCACAAAAGTTATGTTAGCTGGACAAGTACTAAGTACTGCAAAAGTAAAAAATAGGAAATGGAAAGCGGTGGAGCGAAACGAAGAATGCAATGATAATGGGGTACCCCAGTCCCATAAGTAATAATAGGATACCCCCCGACACCCAAATCATACATGAGTCGCCCCCAGGAGCAGGTGTAGGACTTCGGTCAATCAGCCCCGCTCTCCATAATCGGCTCTCCTCCAGCACATCACTACCCCTCTGTGCACCTCGAAGCCTGTCCACAAACTTCTTCACCTCTCTCCCCACCTCCTGAACTGGGCATGATCCTTTAGCCCATGTCACACCTGCGAAAGCATAAAGAACTCGAGGTTAGCGAGACATTCAGGCGAAAGACTTCGATAAAGAACCATAAATAAGGGAGAGACTTACAGTCTGCATTGAAGGAATGAGGAACCTCCACGGGGTTGCCCTTTTCACTCAGAATCTCTGTCCCCTACCTACCCTCTGCGACAAACCACCTCTTTCGGTAACCCTTCTTCAAAGCGGGGTTCCCCTCAACGATGTGGCCATGATCACCCCAGGGGGAGAAGTAAGCAATGCCGGGACCTTTAGGCTTCTTGAATTGGTAAAGGCCCCTCAACTCCCGAACAGAGATGTCGCGCTTCACGACCTCCAACCATAACACATGTAAGCCCGACATTGTCCTCCACCCTGGAAGGGACAGCTGCCCAGGAGCTACCCCCAAATAACTAAACATTTTCATAAAGAATGGTTGGAGGGGCAGGCGGAGTCCTAGATCGAAGAGGTCGATATGGAGAGCAATCCCATCGGACTTTGGACACTCGGGTCGCTCATCTACATGGGGTACCCTAAGCTGGACAGACGGAGGAATATTGTATTTGGCTCTAATTTGTTGCAAATCCTCCAAATTAGCCCTCCTAATGCCTAGGGAGAAAAGGTTGCTAGATTTTGAAGGTGTGGCAGGGGGAGATTTAGGAGGCTGGTCTGAGGAACGAGCTGGAACCTTAGGCTTGGTTGACTTACCCTTCTTTCGAGGATGGGGGGTAGGCCGTTTACTAAGAAAGCGCGGGCTGACACGAGGGGTACTCCTAGGGGGAGGGGGCTCAGGACGAGAATTGCAACTCCTAGAGGAACTAGGGGGGGACCGATCCCCTTCGTTGATGGAGATGTGGGAAGGAGAACCCGCAGGAGGGCTGTCAACCCTACTAGCCCCAACTTTACGTCGCTTCCTCACGGGTCCCGTGTGTTTCTTACCCATCTACTTTCCCCCAACAATACCCAATAATACACCCAATAATACACCCAACGATACACCCAACAACACATCCGCAAGTTCCCCAACAATACATCCACCAAGCCACAAGTTCCCCAAACAACACATCCACAAGCCCCCAACATCACATCCAGCAAGCCACATATTTTCCAGACAGCAACATATTCATACCAAGCACCACCCACCACACATCAACCACCAAATGCAAACACCAACCAACAAAGCAAAAACAACAAAAACCAAAAATAAAATTTTCTCAGAGTATGCAAAATAGCGCCACTGTAAATGCGCCAAAGGAGGAGAAATGATGAGGGATACCTATGATTCACCAACTCAGTAGATCGGGATTGAAAATCGTGGCAAGACGAAGCTGCAGGCAACCAAAAATAGTGGGTAAAAATATGCAAGTATAAAAATAAAAATAAGCTTAAATATATATATAGTTATTTATAAATAAATGAATAAATAAAATGAAGAACGAAGAAGCTGCAGCAACCGGCGTCGGCTGTCATGGCTGCAACCACCGAGGACCGACGCCGGAGATCACGAGAAGGATGCCGGAAACCACCAAAGGAGGACGCCGGCCAAAAAAAAAAAAAAAGTGAAGCATGGAGATATATATAAAAAAAAAAGAGCTTGGAGATCAAAAAAAAAAAAGTGAAGCATGGAGATATATATAAAAAAAAAGGGAAGCCTGGGGATAAAAAAAAAAAAAAAAGAGCTTGGAGATCAAAAAAAAAAAAGTGAAGCATGGAGATATATATATAAAAAAAAAAAGAGCTTGGAGATCAAAAAAAAAAAAAGAGAGAAAAGCCTCCAGGATGATTTAAAAGAAAACAAAAGAGAGGAGCAAAAAAAAAAAATAATAATAATAATAATAAGAGAAGAGACCACTGGAAGAAACGAAGAAGCAAAATAGAGGGTACAAGATGGCTTACCACAAGGAGGTCACCGCACCACCAGCCGAACGCCGTCGTCACGCCACCGGAACCGCTCAGTAGATGCCGCCGTTACAAGGCCAGCCAAAAAAAAAAAAGAAGAAGAAAAAAGGAAGATGAAGAAAAGAGAAAGAAAATGAAAGTGATAAAAAAAGGGGGGTGTGAAAGTTGCCTGGAAGGAATTAAAGAAAAGACAAAGGAAGGAATTAAAGAAAAGACAAAGAAAATGTGACAGTGGGCTGAGAGCAAAGAAAAAATAAAGATAAAAAAAAGAGGGGAGATGGAAGACGAAAGGACAAGAAGAAAAAGTAGAATAAAGAAGAAAAAGTGGAGATGGGAGGCGTTGAAATTTGGACAAAAAGATGAAAAGTTTTTGGGATGGCAAAATGAAAGAGAATAAAGGGTGAAGGAAAACGTGCAGAAGGTGATTTATTGAAAAAAAAAAAATGTGAAGTTAGTGGTTGAAATGATTTGACTGGTTTTTGAATTTTAAAAGCCAGAGCAAGCAAGAAGCCACTGGAAGTAATGGGAGATTATGTTGGGATCTTCAAAATAAATGAGAAGATTGAGACACGTCAGGAGTTTTTAATTCAACTTGACAGAACACGCTGCCTAAGAAAGGAGTTAAGGGATGTTTGTGTGTGATTGATATTTTCAAAATTCAAACTGCATCTCAGACGGCTGCTACTTCCCAAGAAAAAAGAGAGAGGCAAATGAAGACAACTGTTCGTTCTCATCGTCAAAAAAAAAAAAAAAGGAGCGGGAAAAGGAAAAGACAAAGAGAAGATTTTTAGTTTGAAGTACACAAAGTTTAGTCAAGGGAAGAAGCTAAGCAAGGTACCCTCCGGACCAGCCGCGTCGCCACGTGTCACTCATACAATGAGTTTCTTTTGCCTCCAATACTTCTCGCCAAAAAGAAACTAGGGGGATGTTGTTTGAGGGAAAAATAGAAAAGGTAATAGAGCGCCACGTGTCAGCCAATGGAATGATATCAGCACAATCGGAGGTACCCTGCATAATCCCAGGTGCCCGGCATGACTTGAGGTACCCCGTATAAATAGAGGTACCCCGCACAATTAGAGGTATCCCACACAAATAGAGGTACCCCATATAATATGAGGTACCCCATACAAATAGAGGTACCCCATACAGATAGGGGTACCCCGCGTAATAGGGGGTACCCCATGTAATTCGAGGTACCCAGCAAAGCGGATCCAAGAGAATCCACCGAAAATACCCGCCATGAGAAACGTCTCCGCCTCCTAAAAGATATCATTTGATTTTGTCAGAATTAGGAATCAAAAGCGACGTGCTAAAAGGAGGGACAGCCGCCTGCTACCTCTGCCAAAAGTGAAGGACACTGTCCCAAGGACAGTGGTCCCTAGCCGCCTACCCGACAGCTACTGCAGAGGTACCCTGGACCACTCTCCAGCGCGCGCCACGTTTCCAAAAGATGAGATACGCCGCGAACATGCAAATAACGGCCCAAAAACAATTATAAAGAGGTAAAAGGACGTTAGCCAAAAAGGGTACGCCACGTGGCAGCTGAGGTACTCCATATATAAAGGTGCCTAGGTTTCATTCTCCAGCAGGCTCTCATTCACCCAAAAACACTCACACTCCAGAAAATAGGTTTTCTTCAACCTTAAACCCTAATTTACAGAGGGCTAGCTAGCTCTCTTTACCATAAAAGCTTGAGTTTGCTAACTTGAGCGTCGGAGTGTGAACGCCGGGGTACCCCGGCTTCACCTCTAACCTTCATTTCACTGTTTTGCAGGTGTGGAGCCCATCTCGAAGGACACCTCTCTTAGTTCTAAACCTTTCACCATTGTTACTACTCTCTCTCCCTTTCTCACCTCCCCCAAATCTTAGATACACCGCAGAGCACACAATAAACTAGTGAGGTACCCCATCTCTCCCAAAAATATAAATTCATTGTTTAAGATAGATTTTGGATTTTCCCACCCCAAAATCAGTTGAAAACAGTGATCACTGCAAAACCATCAAAATTTATTTATGCCTTCCACATTTCTCTCTGGAACAATGGTGGCGAACCATGTTTGTTAAAGTCAGAAGCTTGTTTTGTGTTCTGTTGAGTGCATTTTCTGGAATTGATCAGTTATTATGTTTAATCTTGATTAATTTTTTGTGCTATTTCTTAATTAAAGGGTGTTGATTTATCATCTATCAATCATCCAATCTAGGGGTGTATCTGAATCTGATATTGCTTCATATTATTATCATTATAATAACTAAATAATATTATTCATCATGCTCTAGAGAAACAGAGCCGGAACAACAACAGCAACATAAACCACAGCAGCATACAAACCTCTTTTATATTAGTGAGCTGAATTAAAAGGAAAGGAGAAAATTATTAATTCTACAAAACCCAAAAGTAGAGAAAATGAGCTTTACTGGACTTAAAAAGGCCACGATCTTTGGAAATTTAACTTAACTTTTTTTGAAAAAAATAAAAAAAAAGTTTTACATAAATCAAAATTATTTATTAATGCATGAACAAACCTCATACACTATTCTAACAAGGTACCCTCAAGTTCAAGCCTTTACTCTTAAGCTAGATCACAAATTCACAATATGCTCATAACTAAGATTATGGTCTTTGTTATGGAAAAATGAAACTAAGAATGTAATTTAGCTTCGTTCGTTCATTCTCAAAGGACCGCAGCGTAACATGATTCAAGACTGGCTCCGAAAAACAATTCAAAACAGACATACTAAACAAACCAAAGTGAAAAAAATGCAAAGGAAAGTTTACGTACCTTGAGCGATTAACGTGCTGTTGAATGCGAAGATGCATCCTCCTCCAGTCCTCCTCCACTTAAGGGCTAAGTCGTGTTTGGCAATCAGCGCTAGCTATTTAATCCAAATTTAATCATGAGTTTAGGGTATAATCCTTTTTACCTGTCTTCCCTTTTTATTTAATTTAATATATATTATTAATTAAATTTAAAAAATTAATTGCCTAATTTATTTAAACTAGAATTTTATCTTATATTAAATATCAAAATTTATTCATGAACTTATTTTAACATGTATTTTATTTAAGATTACTATCAAAATTTTGTTTCAATGATACATTAAATCAGTTCTGACTGTTAAAAACAAAAATTATTCAGTTATTGATTTACAATAATATTGAATCAGTTCTGACTGTTAAAAACAAAATTATTTAGTTATTAATTTACAATAATATTAAATATTAAATTCAACAATTAGTAGTATAATTTCAAGACACTTATGCTACTCTATTTAAATAGTTATTTTAGTTTTATTAAATTAAGTTTAACATAATCATGAATAATTATGACAAACAAAAGAAAATATTATTTATTATTCAGTCTAATCTGATCTAATCCAAGAAACCAATAAAGTTGACTCATAATTTTTATTTCTATGTTTGATCGCTATTTATGTTATTGATTCAATAGTTAAAGAAATTACGAGAAGAGAAAAGCTTTCAAGTAATTCTTTAAAGTACGAGAATTAACTTGATAATTAACTGAAGAGTAAATAAGAATTTATCTTTCTAATTTTACCTCTTCTCCAATTGCACAGATAATTAAATGTTGTAAAATTTTCCGCAGGGGACGTCCGTGCAACATCGAAAAATAAAAAATAAAAAGGAGGCTACAGCGAAATTAAATAATTTTTTACATCAAAGTCAATAACCCTTTACATATGCAACGAATGCTAACTGATTTGGGCCAGCAGGTTTGGGCTCGTCTCCAGCCTTTCTGTTTGGGCCTAATACTGCAGTCTTAGATCACTCCAACGATCAAGAATGATCCAATTTGCATGCAATTGCAACACCTAGGTTGGTAAAACGACAACATCATTTTGCACAAATTTGAAAGAAGACGGATGGATTGTTTACAAACAAACGACGAACTAGCGAGCCCTCCACAAGACAAACGACATTGTGCTTCGGCCTCAAATTTGAGATAACAATTCAACATATAAACTCAAATATATATTTCATGGCCCCCGTTAAACCGGTGCCTGTGGCCGCCCTGTCGAAGAGATGCTGTCATCATTAGCTCGATACCAATTCAAGATGCTTAAGAAAATTGGACTCAAGATTTTTTGATGAAGCCAATGACAAGCATCCATAAAAAATCTCCCATACTGATGTACAGTAATGATAATAGCAGCGCTAATCCAGAAAATGTATAAAATGGTATCACCAATTGAGTGTGGAACAAATGTGGAGATCAATGAGACAGCAGAAAGAGATCCGAAGATAATGACAATAAGGCCCCAAAATTGTGAGGAATTTGCTTGATTACGTTGACATTTGTAATCAACTGCCAGTGCAATACAATAGAAATTTGTGGCCAGCAGAAAAGTACACAAGCTTACTTTATGGGTCTCGATCAATGGTTTAGTTGTCCCTTGCACATTCGCACCCACAATTGTGACAAGGGTTGGAATGAGATATCTAAAAATTTTATTGTATGAAATTGAGGATACATATTTTTCACCGCTGTAAAAAATCATCAATACACATCCATAATTGTTAGCAAAGGCAGAATACCAATAAGAGAGGGAACTAGGGAGCAAAGATGTGTAATTAAATTGAAGAGTTATTTAATTGTTCGGTAAACTTCATTTTGGCGACTATTTATTCCTTTGTTAGCATGAAATTTCTCCCAAAAATTTTTAGAATAGTTAATCTTTATGATGATATTAATACTAATGCAATTAACAAAAAAGATATTAAAAAAGAAGAGAAGACGAAATGGCAAGCGACTTTTGGTCAGCTTGTGAGTGGGGATTGAGTTTGTTTTTATTTTTAATTTTTTAAAAACAGCTTTAATATTTTTTTGAAAAAGGAGAAATTAAAACTGTAGTAAATTAAAGTGTACCTTGAAGAATTGAAGTGGTGATGATGATGATGATGATGATGATGAGGATGGAAGTGGCAGCTTTGTATCATATGGATCTTGTAACGCAACTCTTCAAGTTCCTCCATGAAATGATGAAGAGCTGGCTGGCGGCTTATTAGCATCCGTTTGGGGCAGCTGCGCTGCCACAGCGCAGCTGGTCCCCACCCTAAATTCCAGGGGAATGTCCCCTAGAATATAGGGTGGGGAGCAGCTGCGCTGTGGCAGCGCAGCTGCCCCAAACGCACCCTTAGTTTCTTCCTTAGGTGCACGAGTCTTTTAAAAGTGCAATTTTATCTGGCTCACACTAGCACATTTGGGCGTACATTAGCAGATTAACCGACTGATCGCAGGCGTCTGTTAGCAAAAAGGGGACCCACGGCATACATTAGCAAATTAACCGACCCATCATAGGCCTACATCAGCAAACATACAGACACGAATGTATTAGCAAGTCAACCGAACGGACATTCATTTAGCTGACCCATGGAGCGTATACCAGCACGTTCAGGCGTACACTGGCATATTAACCGACCGCCGAAAGGACATTCACTTAGCTGACCCATGGGGCGTATACCAGCACGTTCAGGCGTACACTAGCATATTAACCGACCGATCACCAGCGCTTATTAGCCTAAAAGGGACCCACGGCGTACATTAGCAGACCAACCGACCCATAATAGGCCTAAATTAGCAAATATACAGACACAAGGATTTTAGCAAGTCAACCGACGGACATTGATTTTTGTATTTCCTCTTGTAAAAGTCTATCGTGGACAATTAACGCAAGGTCACGAATAAAATAATGAAAATAGAAAAAGAAAAAAGGAAAAAAGAGAGAAAAACACTTGGCATTAATACAATGGAACAATGACAATTATTCGTATTAAAATATTTTGAATGATTTATTAAGGTAATTATTTTTTTAGTTTCTATATTTTAGATTAAACGTCCGGTAGTTTTCAAAATGTCTCAAAATAGTCCTATTGTGTTATATTACAATTAAAATTAATATATATATTTTTTAAAAAAATAATGACTAAATGAGCATTTGTCTAATTAACTACTTTGAGTCTAATAATCAATCAAGATGATAAAATTATTGTAAGAAATAATAAGTAGAGACTGATGAATTTGCCGAATTATGTAAACAAGGAATTTAGTGAAAGAAGGAGAAATAGTTTCTTGAATCAACCGTCTTTCATAATTTTAGCAATTTAAGATATGCTCGCACATTTTTCCGGTTCCATTACTTCAATTCTAATGTTTTTCAGCATCCTCGCTTCACGTTGCACAGAAGAAGATTTTCTTTTACGCTTATTAAGGAAGTTAATTGTATATTGGCCTCATCACCCTTTCTCTTTTCTGTTGCAAGCATGATGGTAGCCTTTGTGGCAAGGCCATTTTCACATCTCTTTCTCATCGTTGCTGTACCTAAAACCTGTTCTTGAGTTTTTTTGCTTTTTCTAATTTCTATTCTTTTGATTATTTCGGCTTGTTATCTCAATATATTTCGTTTATCTTCAGTTTGATTCTTACAGCTCCATTATTGTGTAGTTAAGGGTGTGTTTGGTATTTTTTTTTTTTCAAATGGATGTTGTATATTAGAATTAAAAACATTTGACACGACTTGTTAACTTGACATGAACACAATTCAAATAAATAGATTTGGGTCATAAAAATTGACACAATTTTTTTCATGTTAGGTTAAGATTCAACTTTTTGACCCATTTACCCGGTTAATAATATGATTGTTAAATAATTAATCAAAATTAATTGCAGGTTCTTGCTATCAAAACTCAAATATTTGATATGATTCTTTTTTTTTTTTTTACCATGTGAAGAATGTATATTTATATGGCATCCCATTTTTTATAATTCTAGATAGACCTAAAACTTAAAGATATAAATATATACTACCTCGATAGACATGTGTATTTAATAATGCCCATGCATAATAATATTTAAATATATAAAAGAGTAGCTGCGAAGCTCAGAGTAAATCTTTGAGGGGCCAAGTTCAAACTTCAAGTATTAATAGTAAATTGATTTTAGATTTTCTTTTTCATTCATAGCTATGATGTAGTTATCGAGAATTTGGGATTTTTGCTTCTAACTACAGTAATGGGGATTTTGATAGACAACTGAGGCCAATGGCAGTGCCACATTGGAGCTACTTGGGGCTTGGTCCCATGTTTAATTTAATTTACCATAAAAGCTCCAACAAAAATATAAAAATAACTAAAATATTAGATATTTCATTTTACATCTCCAGCCCACAAAGATATCCCCATAGCCCTAACTCTCCTTGCACAAGAGAACATAAACTACTGACCTTAGTGAATTTTATCTAATTGATTTTTCTTCAGTGGATCTTATGGCATCTGAATTAAACTTGACGTTTACATTTCGGATGTAGATTTTGATAACAAATTTTCAGGATCAAAAAGGGATTGGTGAGCTAATAAGAAAAATAATTAATACTAAAAAAGACAAATTGTATTGATTAATTTATCTAATGGTGAAATTAGAATTAATTTTTCCGGTTGCCACAACCATAGTAAAATGGCATTTTTAGCTACAAAAGTTTTTTAATTATCAATGAAAGTGGATGGGAGAACTAATTGCATGCATAGAAAAGATATATTTTGCAGTCTTGATGATGAGGTTATTCTTCAGTATTTTCAACAAATGAAAATACATTGTGGAAAATTATTAAGAGGTGAGGGACAATCAACCCTTAATGTAAGGTCGCGATATATGATTGTGAGAACTATTAAGAGGTCTCTTACTATGATTTAATGTCAGAGCCATTTAATATAGGAATAGAACTGATATTGACAATAATATTAACAATAAATGTAACTGGATAGAGAACAACAAACAAACAAAAAAATCTCATATGAGTCTCAAAACAAAAATAAATTCAAATACATGTAAACCTCATCTCAAGATGCTGGACACTCCATTAATATTCCATTTTTAGATAATATATTAACTTGTAAGTGATACCTTAGTATAATAATCAAATACTGGTAATAAGAACACTGTAAATAATAAATCTTCCTTTGGGTTGATTTATTGTTTACACGTAAAATCGAATAATGATCACGCGTTTATTATCACAGGCACACTTGCAATTTTGTTAAATATGAACCTTCCTTTGGGTCTATCGACATTTACAAAAATTACATGCACACAACTATTTATATTCCAAAACAGATTAATTTCTTCAAGAGAGGTTACTTTAGTGACATAATGCTTCAATTAATTCGTCTCAAAATATACATAAATATACCAACATTTGAATTTAAAATTGCACTAAAATTATCCATCAAAAAAATAAAAAAAATTAGGTTAAAGTCTGAAAAGTCAACAGTTTGATAGGTCAACTATTGACCAATCAAATTATTGACATGTTCAGGGTTGGACCGGTTCGAGTTATCCGCAACCAGATCTTAAACCAACCCATTTCTTAAATCGAGTTCAGGTCAACTTGACTCGGATCTTAAAACAACCTAACCCCTTTTCACAAAACCCTTTTTTTTTTCCTTTCTTGTCTTAGGTAGAGACCATGCCAAGTCACCGCGATATGGTGACCACGGCTGGCTTGCTGGTGTAGCCCATGGTGGCACCTTCCCTGATCTGCTGCCCCTTTTTTGATGTTTCTTCTTGGCCATCGCTTTTATTGTAAGCAGTTTTTTCATGTCAGTGCAGCCTAGACAACCCAGGCCGATGTTGGTAATGCTAGCGACGATGGTGATGCCGCCAGCCCTTAACTCCTTAATACAAATTGAATTTTCTTAATATTTTTCTTAATACTAGAATTTTTGGGAAAAAAAATGGTCTGAATTTTTATTTTTTTGAAGAATCAAATTGTTGAAATTGAAAAATGATATCTAAAATTTTGTAATCCTTAATTTTAGAAACGATCACAAATTGTTCTCAATAATTCATTATGAATAGGCTCTAATATCATTTGTTATAATAATAAAATCTTTAGTGAAAACTATCACATACAAATCAGGAATATTCATATTGTATCACCCATAGTAAATAACAAATTATATAGAGGCATACCTAAATTCATAATGCTTAATTGCTCTCTGAAGTCATGTGGTTGGCCTTCTAGATCAACAAGTTTTCTTAGAGAATCCTTTTATTTTCTTTGTGTTCTCTCTGATGATGGGATGTTAGAAAGAATAAAATGATACATGTACCTTAGGGACCATAAACATTTATATCGATAACTTTTCCTGTTGTTATTAAAGGCATTTTACTGAAAACCTTAATAGATCAGTTTTATTAGGCTTAACCTTATATAACAGTCCGCATTACATAACTATTCATATATGACACGATTTAAATGTGTTTGATTTACTTCCAAGTATTAGAGTGCCTAATTATATTATATCTCGATGAGTCTGAAGTCGATCCACAGAGAAAAGATTTAATTTGTTTATTTAAGTTTATAAAAAAATAAAAATAAAATTTAAAATATGCAAGTTAATTTGAGAAAAATTATGAAATTGAATCAGTTAAGGTTATCGATTAACTCTTAGTAATAAATACAATTTAATAAATTCTTTTATTTTTATTTTATTGTACAAAAGATTAATTGTATAAATTACAATTATTTTCTCATTAATTTTACTATTGATTAAGTATTTAATGTGCCAAAACTTAACTTGTCTACAATAAGTTAAAATACCATTTACCATACTTTATACTAAGATATTAAGAATTTATTGTGCCAAACTCCCATGTTTGTCCACAATAAATCAAAATTTCAAAATATAAAATATGGATAAAATTAAATAGAAAATATTTTATTTATAATAAAAAATAGAATTTGATTAAATCATATTTTTCTGCTAAGAGTTTCACCTCACCCTAACTATTAGTATTTAGCTACACATATTTGAAATAAAAGAAATTATTAAAATTAAAAAAAAATAATAAAAAATTTTAAAAATTAAAAATAAAACTAATTTATTTATTGAAAATATATTAAAAAGAGAGATGAGAAGAAGAATTTGAGGGGAAAGAAGAGAAGGAAATGTGTAGAGAGATGTGTTCCCCCCTCTATTTATACTAATACATAATTAATTCACACTACACAAAAAGATAAAGCTAACTACATTTGAGCCATACATTTGTCCCACTAACAAAACATAAATATAATTTAATCCACTCAAGCACATCCAACACATTCCACTAACAATTATTAGACATAACATAGTAAAAACTTATAATTTCACAATTACCACATTTACGGTGGTAAAAACTTATAAATTTACAACAAAATTTTTGGATCCTCTTCCACAACGACCTAATTTCTCGAACTTCTGAAATCTAAATTTGACATCCGTACATTCGTTTGGAGCCCCAAATTGTATTAAATTATTATTTTTGCCTAATAAACACACAGAAATACACAAAATTAAATATTTAGAAAATAATTAGAAATTCACAATATGTTTCGTAATTACAAATATAAATTATAATATAAGCATAAAATAATATTTTTACCCCTTAATAAACATACAATGTTTAACACTAATCAATATATAAGCACTGATCAATATATAAGCTCAACATTGAATTAATGATCCAACAATATTGGATTAAAGATCCAATATATTTTGTACTCAAAAGTAAACCCAAAAAAAAAATAAAAAACTATCTATTTAACTAGAAATATCAGCAAATATATGTTATACTATTCAAAGATTGGGACTGTCTTCGGTATTATAACACAATTTAATTTTGATTCTCTTTTAACAATCCAATGGTTGAGATCAATCAGTTGCTACTCGCGGCTACTGTAGGCCACCTAGAACCCCTTGTTACTGTGGAATCATCTTGGGAATGTGCCGTTGTGAATGGTATCTTATATGCATAATTTTAGGTGTAAAGTAATGTTTACAAATTTCAGGTACATAATGTACAAATAGGCGAGGTTCAAACACCGTCAAGATCTCAAGAACTTAAGTAATTTCAAATAATTTCAATTTAAAAATTTTTATTTTTATTTTCTGTGTAGTTGCCTAGCTGGTCCAATCACAATAGATATTAAACTTATAAATAATAATGCTGTGCTTACTTAGTTTAAATATTTAGTTGAGATAAGTCACCAAACATTTAATGTCATATATATAATATTAATTAATTATTAATTATTAACCTATCACCACTCAATGAATGATACATAATATGTCACAGTAGTGAATATTCCAACTAAATATCTAACACGAGTTATTAAATCATTAGTCTCTTACAAAACCGTTTTGCCCTCTTTCTGTTACACACATGGGCGGACCCAATTAAGGCCCAGGAGGGGCTTCAGCCCCCCATGGACCATTAAATTTTCTTTTAAATGTACTCCAAGTCTCTTCTGAAAAAGTTAGATAAAAGAATTTGGACACATTTTTCATATATTAAAAACCTTGTGGTTCAATGGTAAGGGTGCTATTTAATGATTTTAAAACCTTGGTTCAAATCCCATTAGCCACATTATTTTATTTTTTAAATATTTTGTGGAAACTACTTTGAAAAATAATATTTTCACGCATTTAAAATACTACTTCAAAAAATGATATTTTCACGCATTTAAAAATAACAATTTATTACTATTATTATTTAGAATTTAAAAAAAAGTAATAAAATTTGAGTTTATAAGACTTAAAATGTATTTGAGTGAACATTAAAAAAATCTAAGTTAAGTAAATTTTTTTGAACTAAGCCCCCCTCATTTTAGTTTCTGGGTCCGCCACTGGTTACACACACATATATATATGATAAAAGGATGGTGTAAATATTATTCCCTTAAATCATACATTTCTTTCTCCCGTTTTTTTTTTTTTCCCTTGATGCAAACAGAATACGATCACTCCTTTTCTTGTATGATTGAAATAATTCCGAATAATAATTATTGTTGTTCCAGGGCACAACAGAGCCTTTGTTCAAAATTCATGCAGTTAATATTTGGAGTCTACTTGTGCCCCAAGCAATCTACTGCTTTGCCTTTGCAGCAGATATAAAGTCTCTATTCTAACAAGGAAATTCACCCCTAATAAACATGTTTGCTATATATATTTTCCAAAAACTAATTCCTGAATAAAAATCGAAAAAAGATCGAATTTATCAATAAACCAAAAATTAAAAATAGTTCCAAATTATTTAAAAAATAAAAATAATTCAAAGAAGCCGAGTATATATTGTACCCACAAATTAAAAAAAAATTAAAATTAAACAGTCCATTTAAGCATACCTTAAAACATCAATCTCAGCAGATATGTTGTGTATACATAGATAGTCCAACGGAAGAATCATAATTGAAGAAGCCATGGTTATTTTAGCACCTTCGAAGATCGGGACTGTACTTGGGATTATGGCACAATTTAATTTTGATTCTCTGTTCACAATCCGACGGTTGAGATTAGCGTTGTTAATTATAGC
The DNA here is from genome assembly GCA_004802465.1 of Citrus hindsii. Classification (NCBI taxonomy): domain Eukaryota; kingdom Viridiplantae; phylum Streptophyta; class Magnoliopsida; order Sapindales; family Rutaceae; genus Citrus; species Citrus hindsii. Next base: position 23,718 of record QWBT01001163.1, read on the forward strand.
TAATGCAGCTTACTTAGACGCTCTGTCCCTGTTGAATCTTCCTTCGAATATGCAATTACGCGTGGATGACATTGGTATCTGCACCCTGTCACTAATCTTTTGACTAATGTCAAATTTACAAAATTAAGATACGTAAAACACATATACGTGGGGTTCCGACACCATCAAATCGCGTGAATTTAAGATAATTTTAACTAATTTCAATTTAAAAATTTGTAATTTTCCCTTGTTGCTGCCTCGCTGGCAAAAAAAGAGAATAGGAGGTTTTTTCCAATCCACATGGTCCAATCACAGAAAAAAGTGAACTTCAGACGCTGCCTCATCGCGTAGACGGGCTTGTCCGCTAGCAATTGGCCACTACTCCTCAGAAGTTGAATCAAGCGGCTGAAACCGGGTTGTTTAGCGAGCGGATTTGAATTCTTTGACTTCTTGTTTCCATTCCCACCACCAACCAAACTGTAGATCTAGAAACAAAATCTAATCTCAACCGTTCATCGACCAAGCAATTTACAACAACAAGATCTGAAAAATCTAACGGCTAATATCAATCCACTAGAACTTTCTCTCCCTCCTCCGCTCTATTTAAGCACACTCTTGGCCCTTACATGGAAGCTTGTGCTCTGCTGCCTTTTACGTGAAACACTTCGCTCTCTTTCAAAAGAAAAAGCAAAAGAAGGCCCCAAATCTTTTTTTTTTTTTTTCTTTCTGTGAAGCACATCCTCTGGTAAGCGTAATCTATTCGATTATCGATTCAGATTTCTACCATTCGTTAAATTCGAACTTTACTTTTATTCACATTATTTCATAAGAGTTACGTTTTTTAAAATTTTTTTTTACAGTACTACCGCTCGTTTAAAAAAAAAAAAAATTCTTCTCTCTTGGAAGCACATTATCTGGTAAGCGTATTCTCTTCGATTAACATTTAAGAGTTCTAGCCATTAGTTAAGTTCCAAATTTTCTTTTATTTACATTATTTCATAACATTTACAATTTTTTTTCTTTTAAATTTTTGTACAGAGCTGCTCGTTTAAAGAAAACAAGGGAGACGATGCAGATGCAAACCTGTAACTGCAATCTCCATCATCCAAATCATTCACGGTACATTTTTTTTTAACTCTTGCATTTTTTTTTAATCATTTATAGTTTTCAACTTATTCTTTTTTTTTCCACTTACAATTTTTTTGTTACTACTGTTTTTGCTTTCTTTTATTTATTTACTTCCGACATGTCTTTACCATGTCATCAGCGATGATTTTTAAAACAAATGAGATTTATTTCTGCGTTTGAGTAAATTTTTCGAAGCATATTAGTTTTTCTTGCTATTGTTATTTTTTAAAATATTGTTTTTACTATTGTGTTAATTTCGTTTTTAATTGTTATTTTTGAGAATATTGGTATTACTATTGTGTTAATTTCGTATTTATTTATTTATTTATTTTTGGTTTCTCAAAAAATGCGGTCGAGAATATAAATCCAAATAAAACCGTGATGAGTTGGATTTGATGAGATCTATGGGGACAGAGTGAGTTTGAAGCGTTTTAGATTAATTAATGATCGAAATACAATCGAAGGAAACAGTTATTAAGTTGAGGGAAGGTGAGTCTAGGGTTTCTTGGAAGTATTTCAAAAATCAGATTATTCATGCTGGTTGTATTTTTCATTAAAAAGAAAAGATAGGTACATAATTCTGACATAAGGCTGACAGAATCTGGGTCGTTTTGTTCTATGTTTTAGGGATTAAAAGTAAAACGACACCGTTTGTGCTTCCTTCTGAAACAACGCTTTGCTTTTTTTTCCCCCTTTCTGTTTTTCAGGTAAAATGACTTTTTCTATTTTTTATTCTTCATTCTTTTAAGACAAAATGATACAATTTTATATCTTCGTTTTTTTTTGGTTAAAATAACACTGTTTTGTTATTTTTTTTTTTTTAAAAAAAAGGTAAAACGACATCGTTTTTACTTTTAAATTTTGTATTTTATCATAAAACGACACTAATTTGTCCCTCTTTTTAAGATAAAATAATATTGTTTTGTCCCTGATTAAGTCAGCCCTATGTTAGGATTGTGCCTTGTTCAAAATGTTAATCACTCCCTATCTATATATTTTTTTTTAATTTTTTTGTAGTGAGCGAGAATATCCCAACATTTTTGGGCATCTCACTGCAGTTCTCGTCGGGATTGTGGGTGCGAATTTTCAGGGGAAAACTAAGACCTTGATCGAAACACACTCGCTAAATATGTGGTCTTTTCTGGTCACCATAGGCATCTATTTTTATGCATTTTCTGCCGATGGGAATTCTCGACGCCGTCAGGAAAATTCTTCCCAATTCTGGGAGCTGATTGCAGTTGTTTCGGGGACTGCTTCTGCAGTCTCTTTGGCCTCCACATTGCTTCCGCAGAACATTGGTGACATCATTTTGTACAACACCTGGATTTTCTATGGCATTACCCTCGTTGTGTTGCTTGTGTATCACTATGGCAGAATTTTTATGGATGCCTCTCGCCAGCATTACAATGAAATCTTGCGGCCAATTTTCTCCGACATTTGCGATTGGTTCCAAATTAATGACACTTCCTTGACCGAGCAGCCGCGGCGACCACAAGTCTAGAAGTATTCCAAACTGATGACACTTCCTTGCTTGTGTATCACCTGGATGGCGTCTGCAGCGCGGAGCAAATGAAGTTTTCAGTCTGTGTTACAGTGCTGGTGCTTAATTTGTATAGGAGTAAAAGTGATTTTACACGCTACAAAAATATTATAGTGATACCAAAATATAGTATAATTAAGGTGTTAATGGGAGGCGTTTTTATTGTCTCCCTAAAGCTTGTTGCTTAATAACCTTATTTATAAGGATTTTTCATTTTCTCCCCTACGGTCTTTTAGTTTTATAATTTCCCCTATGTAATTTCCATTATTTTTATTGAATCGATATGTATTTTGGATAATTTTTCAAAAGGTCGTCCACCGTTAAATTTTAATATAGAAGTTGTCGTTTCTGAGAATTAATAGATGATTAAAGAATGAATATTAAATTACTCAACTCATTTTTTTCATAGTCCTTAGGATGGTTCGTCGTCCTTTAAAGAGCCAAAAATTAATACTCCGTCATCACTACCTTAATTATAATTTCATTTCAAAATATTATCGACTCTATTATAAGAATCTTTCAGCACGTTGAAACCCTAGAAATCCAAAATTTTTTAACTTTTTTCAATTAAAAAAACAAAGAGAAAAAATGGTTTGATGATGTGCGGATAAGGTTTTCTTGTTTTTGTGCTTGGTGATGTGCGTAACACTTTTTTAGGAAGCACGGAGACGAAAAAAATGTAATTTATTATTCAACGCATGCTGAGTTTGAAGAAAAAGCACTTTGTTTCCCTCAAAAAAGTTAAAATTAGATAGCCCTTCTCTCTTAAAAAAGTTGAACAGAAACGATTTCATGCTCTCCAAATCCGGCCATAACCCATGTGCGACGATGCATGTGGGAGGATGCTTCATCTTCCCATCTTGATACTTATACGGGTCGGATGCATCATCTTTAACATATTGAAGTGTTACGTTTAATTAGTAGAAGATTACCATTTGGATAGATTAAATATGAGATTTATTAATTTTTATTTAAAATATAAACTTTACAGATTCTACCCAAATGGTAGAATTTTGCTAGTTAGACACATCACCTCATGTATCACCTCATGCCGAGGGGGTGCGGCGGATCATTTGAGCTTTTCTCCTGGATATATGTAAAATGGAGTTCATCATATATATATAATTTCTAAATTTTATTGCATTTTAAGAATAAAGAATATAGTAATATAAAATTAAGTTTTCCTGGAACTTAATTAGAATTCTCTATTGTATATGAAGCTGTTTAAGCAACAGGACAGCAGAAAATAAGGGCTATGCAATTGTATCTTTTAAGCAGAGAATAAATAATTACACACACATGCATACATACATACATACATACATATATACATACATACATACATACATATATAGTAGTTTTTTGGTCAAAGATTTTAAAGTGCAGGAAAGTTCGGAAAAGCTTTAAAACCACGTGACTTTAAAGGCTTACAATTTTAAGCCTTTAAAACCATGCGGTTTTAAAAGTTTCCCGCACTTTAAAATTCTTGACTGGAAGATTTTTCTCTCTCTCTCTCTCTCTACACACACACACACACACACATATATATAGTAGTTTGCTGGTCAAGGATTTTAAAGTGCGGAAAAGTTCGAGAAAGCTTTAAACCACACGGCTTTAAAGGCTTACAGTTTTATACCTTTAAAACCATGTGGTTTTAAAGGTTTCACGCACTTTCCCACATTTTAAAATTTCTGACTGGAACATTTCTCTCTCTCTATATATATATAAAAGCAAATCTCGACGATACAACATAAATTTTTAAATAATAATAAAAGACATTTACCTAAGGGAGATGAGTCTTACTCAAAAAAAAAAAAAGAAACAAAAATAGAAATCCAATAAAAAAAGGCATCAACACATAATTAAAAATAAAAGGACAAATATATGCAAAGATATAATTGCAACAATTACTACTTAAACCTGTAACTAGGGAGACCATGTTGGTCTTTGATGACAAAATGCAAAATCTAAGCAGGAGGTTCAGACACCAAACAAAAGACGAAGTAGAAGCACCAAGATTGGCCAATTTGTCTGCCGCACGATTTTCATCTCAAAAAATGCGAGTACAACGAGCCTTCATTTACTCTATTGAGAGTAAGAAGCTTTTCCAACGATTAAGCACAGTCCAAGGGCAGGAAGATGACCATTACGGAGATGAAGAATCATAAGAATAATCACATTTGATCCAGAGATTCAGCCATCTCCGCTCATAATCAAGCTCGCTATCGGTGCTTAATCTCTGGTCAAATCATTTTTGCCTAATTGTTGCCAAGGCCTGAAGAGGATAACTTTTCTAATAATTCTTTTTCCTCCTAAAATCTATTAGTGACAAACAAGTCCTTCACCTTCTATTCTTAATCAGGTGGCATACTTCTCTGTGGCCCCTCCTGGCGTGGGGAAAACACTACCTGCAAAAGCTGTGGTTGGTGCGAATTTCTTCTCCATTTTTGCCTCTCAGTTTGTGGAAATATATGTTGGCGTTGGTGATTCTCGTGTTCGCTCACTTTACCAGGTAGCCGACGACAATGTAAATGCTATTTCTTGCTTCTTTTCCATAGAAATGGTTCTATAAAAAAAGATTCTTTTGGTGCAGTTCCGTCTGATTTTGAACAATTTAACTCGATAACAAAAATCAACTGTGGCTTTTATGTTTCTTTCAAGCTAGGACACATCTTGTTTTAGAATGACTGCCTTTCTCATACATCGCTTGTTCTTCTTCATCTTTTTGTTTCTCATAAAAATTAGCGAACGCCTTGGGGATTCTAACATGTTTATTAGAAATTTGAAATTATGATTTCCCGGATTTGTTGTTGATCTGGGTATGTTCCATCAGTTGTATTCATTGACGAGTTGGATGCCGTTGGAGGTGGACAAGAACGTGATGCTACTCTCAATCAGTTTGGTTGGGACAACATTGATTATGATTATTTTTCAAGTAAACTTAAACGTTTGTACTGAGAGACATTTAAGAGTGTCCCTGTAAGTTGATATGAAATGTTGTTGATGCAGTGTAGCTTTTTGAAGGAAGAGGGAATGTGATCACTATAGCTTCCAAAAATAGACCCGACATTCTATATCCAGCCCTTGTGAGACCTGGATATTTTGTCCGTATGGAAATTCTAAAGGTAACAATCCACATTTGCATTTTTGTAATATATGCTGGTGTCGACATTGTAAAAAATGTCAATTGTACAACTCCCTTTGTAGATTCTTGTTCTCTGGATTGCCAACTCTTCATTTTCATATTTTCTTCCTTTGAAATTGTTATTTGAGTATTTGGCAAGCAAGAAAGGAGAAAGCTTATAAGAATATTCTGGAAACAACTTGAAACTGAGATCTTTGATACATATTAAAAAAATGATTACAAATTTGTTTATATCATAACTCATTGAGATCGAACTAACTAATCACAGAAGTTACTGGACTAACTAACAAATTTTATAGCAATTTTAGCTAAAAACAGAATCCTCCAATTTTAATAGCTAGGAGTGTATCAGTTGCCTTAGTACACAGCAAGCTTATCATATTCTGCTACACCTTTATTTCTTCACATATGCTAACATCCTCCCGCAAGCTGAATAGTCCAGGAAGAATATTCGATAATGAAATTGGCCACAAGTCAAGGCATTAGTTAGCACATTAGCTGTCTGATCCTCACTAGGAACAAAGCTAACTAAAATTTGTTGAGCTTGATCTTTTTCTCAAATTGAATGTATATCAACCTCAATGTGTTTAGTCTTAGCATGATAACTGGATTTGTAGCCAAGGCTATGGCTCCTAGATTATCACACCACATTATCGCTGTAGCTGCCGTTTTTATTTGCATCTTAGTGAGTAGAACCCTAATCCATAATACCTCAGCTGTAGCCAATGCCAAACCTTTGCATTTTGTCTCTGTGCTTGACCTTGAGACAACATGTTGCTTCTTTGAAGAATCAAACACCAAATTCAGACCAAGGTATACTGCATAACCTGCTACAGACTTCCTATAACCTATAACTAGGGAGACCATGTTGATCTTCGATGACAAAATACAAAACCTCAGCTGGAGGTTCAGACACCAGAGAAAAGAAGAAGTTCAAGCACCAAGATTGGCCAATTTGTCTGCCCCACCATTTCCATTTCAGAAAATGCTGGTAAAACGAGCCTCCATTTACTGTATTGAGAGTAAATAGTTTTTCCAATGATTGAGCAAAGTCCAAGAGGAGGAAAATCACCATTACGGAGATGAAGAATCGTAAGCATAATCACATTCGATCTAGAGATTTGGCCATCTCGGCTCATAAGTAAGCTTACTCAATGATCAAGATAACAGCCAGAAACTTGCCTAAAAAGCCGATTGCATCCCTAAGCGGCAAGAAAAACAGCCTAACAACAGCCCTAAAACAGCCTAACAACAGTCCAATATGATCCATCAGATTTCACCAGCGTTCAGGGCCCTGACCGAAAACAATCAATACAGTAGCACTTACATCAAAATAGAAAACCTAAGTCGCATACCCACCTCACAGCTGGCGCCATTCTTGACATTGGCAATGTTGTAGTACGACCACTATTGCCACCCTCGAACCTCCCTAACACAACCTTACCCGCACTGACATCTCAGCAACCACTATCAGCTACTCATAATGACCTAACTCGTGTGACCTCCAACCTCAACCCCAAGTCTTCGTATTCTTTGACTCTCAACCCGGTCACCGTTCTCAACTCTAGTGCCACTTCAAGACCACAAAAGTCTTTTGTACATGTCGTGACTGGTTCTACTGCTTCATCAATTCCTATGAAATCGGTTCAGTTGCACAAAGGTGAACCAGCCATCCACTTCCCCGCCGCATAAATTTGATAGATGGCTGAGCCTTTTAAATTGGCTATTGTTGGTAAATTTTCCTTTGGTTGCCCTCTCATAGATGTTATTCGAAAATTTTTTTATTTTTTCGGGGCTGAAAGGAAATTCTCAGATTTTGTTACTTCATAATGGACACATTTTGATTAAATTGGAAATGGAGGAAGACTATTCTCGGATACAAGTTAGGCAAAGTTGGTATGTTAATGGTAGAGGGATGTGGGTTTTAAAGTAGTCTATTGACTTCTGATAATGGGAGATTCCACTGAGCAATGGAAGTTAGTATACTACTTAAAAACCCACATCCCTCTACCATTAACATACTAACTCTGCCTAACCCATATGCGAGAATAGTTTTCATTTATTTTCAATATAATAAAAATGTGTCTATTATCAAATAACGAAATCTGAGAATTTCCTTTCAGCCTCGAAAAAATAAAAAATTTTCGAATAACATCTATAGGAAGGCAATCAAAGGAAAACTTATCAACAAGAGCCAATTTAAAAGGCTCAGCCATCTATCGAATTTCCGTAGTGGGGAAATGGACGGCTAATTCACCTTTGTACAAATGAACCGATTTCATAGGAATTGATGAAGCAGTAGAACCAGTCACGACATGTACAAAATACTTTTGTAGTCTTGAAGTAGCACTGGAGTTGAGGACGGTGATCGGGTTGAGAGTCGAAGCATATGAAGACTTGGGGTTGAAGCTGATGCCATGGTTTGGGGGGTTGGGTTGGAGGAATGGGTTTGGGTAGTCACACGAGTTAGGTCATTACTGTTGAAATAAAGAAGGAATAAGACACTAACGCAAATCACACTCCTCTGCACCTATTAGGATGAGAGGAATTTAAAATAGAGATTGATAGTTCAAAAGATAGATAATGCTGTATGTTTTGTTGTAGAAGTTGAATGATTATTATTTAATGGTAACAAACTATTATATAGTGCTAAACATAACAAACTTCTGTGCAAATCAGGAGTCACTAATGCAACTAACAGCCCCACAACTCACAAAGCAAGGATATACTCAAATACACCAAATCGTGGACTTCCTAAACACAAGGAACCACTTACAACATTGTTATTGACTTTGACTAAAATCATTGCAAGATACTAGAACTAACCATTACTATTTTTACATTAACGTTAACACTCCCCCTTAATGTAGAAACCTGACAACTCCCAAATTATCCCTGAAATTAAGGAACTTCTCCAAAGACACAGGATTTGTAAATACATCAGCTAGCTGCTCATCAGTACTGCAATAGGACATCTTGATGCTTCCACTTTCCACCAACTCTCTGATGAAGTGATGCCTTGTCTCTATGCGTCTTGTACGGCTATGAAACACAAAGTTTTTAGTCATTGCAATTGTGGACTGATTATCACAATCAATAATTGTTGCCTCGGTTTAATGTTGCTTCATGTCTTCTAAATTTCTCCTTAACCAAACTGCTTGACACGCCGCTGAAGTTGCTGCCATATACTCAGCGTCCGACGATGACAGTGTAGTGGATGATTGCTTTTTGGAGCACCAAGAGATAGCGCCTGAGCCGAGGTTGAAAGTATAGCCTGTAGTGCTTCTACGATCGTCAATTGAGCCTGCCCAATCACTGTCTGAAAAACCACGTAGCTGAAAATCTCCAACATTATTGTACCAAATATGATATGAGCTAGTCCCCTTCAAGTATCGTAGCACTCTTTTAGCAGCCCCATACTATACTTTATTTGGACTCTGCATGAATCTTGACAAAAGACAGGTAGCATGCATAAAATCGGGCCGGCTACTTGTCAAATACAATAAGCTTCCAACCAAGTTTCGATAAACCCAAGCATCAATCTTTTCTTCCCCATTATTCAAGCTGAAAATTTTTTATTAGTGTTCATTGGAGTTTTTACTGGATTGCACTCTTTCATATTAAATTTCTCAAGTCAATCATTCACATATTTTTCTTGAGAAATAAAAATTCCATCACGCTGCTTCACCTCCAGCCCAAGAAAATAACTCATCAAGCCAAGACCAGTCATCTCAAATTCGTTAATCATGCAAGATTTGAATTCTTCCATTAGTCCAACACTATTACCAGTATAGATAAGATCATCAACATAAAGACACACAATAAGGATCTCATCCATACCTTTTGTTTTGACATACAAGGTAGGTTCATTTTCACTTCTCTAGAAACCATGATGCTTGAAATGCCCATTAATTCGATCATACCACGCACGCGACGCTTGTTTCAAGCCATAAAGTGCTTTCTTCAATCGGTACACCTTATTTTCTTCACCTGAAACTTTATAGCCTTGAGGCTGTTGCACATAAACGTCTTCTTCCAAAATACCATTCGGAAAAGCTGATTTAACATCAAGTTGATATACATTCCAATTGTGATGAGCTGAAATAGCCAAAACAGTTCGAACTGTATCAAATCTAGCAACTGGAGCAAAAGTTTAGTCGAAATCGATACCTTCTCGCTACATGTATCCCTTGGCAACCAACCTCGCCTTATATTTTTGGATTGAACCATATGATCTATATTTGATTTTATAGATCCATTTCAAGCCAACAACTTCTTTTCCCTCCAGCAAATCAACAAGCTCCCACGTATGATTTCTTTCTAGAGCTTTAATTTCATCATTCATGGCTTGGCACCATTCTTTGCATTCTACTGCATCTTGAAACAAAGTTGGATCACTGATTTGAGAAAAATTACATCTTGCAGCTGACTTATTTGAGAAAAATTGCATCTTGCAGCTTGCTCATAAATCTCCATCGAAGACTTCACTTTTCTAGGTGGCGATTGATGGTGTCAGTGGGCTGCCTCTTGGAGTTAAATGTCTCGCATCATTGCTAGGTGAATCTTCATTCACTAGTACCTCATCTTCAATAATTACACTTGGACATTGCTGCAACTCTTTCCAATTCCAAGCACTTGACTCACTCCAAACAACATCACGACTGACAATCAATTGCATGGTAAGAGGATTATAAAATCGATACCGTTTGTCATGTCTCATATTGTAATAGGTAGAAGATAATGTTATTTATTATTACGTCTAGTCCAATCTAATCCTAAAAATTAATGAAGTCCAATCATATTTTCTAAACTAGTCTTAGTCTCATCATTTCTATGTTTGATTATTATTTTATGTGATTTTTTATCCCACAAATTGTGTAAGTCTACCCATTATTTCAAAAAATTATTTACAAAAATTCACATTATTTTTTAAAATTTAAAGTAGGGTAAAAAATTTAAACAAGTAATCAAGTAAATTCTTCTCACACCTAATAAATTTCTAGCATAAATTTCATAGCTATTTATCTCATGAAATTTAGCTTATAAATATTCATCCACGGCACCCATCAATCGTTTTCATAGTTGAAGATTTAATATGTTTCTACTTTCTGGGCCTTGCGAAACTTTGAGTTGTAAATTGCACGGCCCAAATAACTTTTGACATAATTTAGAATTGTATAAAGAAAGTGGCGTTCATTATTTTATGTCTCATATCATGAAAAAAAAAAATTACTTTATGATGACTTTTCTTTTTAAGAGACAAGTGGTTTTTACGTGTGAAAATCCTTTTGGGACAACTCAGCAATAGCAAATAAATACAACGAAGCGAATTTTGGATAATTGAAATGAACAGAGTTACAGAAACATGTCTGTGACTACGATAATTAAAACGAACATTCATGCAAGGACAAAACAAAACGGGAGGCTGTAATTAAATTAAATAATACATCAACAGGTTAAAAGCCCTTTATTTGGGCCAGCAAGTTTGGGCTCTACTCTCTAGTCTTGATGCAGCCTTTCTATTTGGGCCTGATACCACAGTCTTAGGTCAATCCAATGATCAAGAATGATCCAACATGCATGTGCTATTACCTAAGTTGGTAAAACGACAACAATGTCATATTGAACACTTTGAAAGAGACCGACAGGCGGTTTAGAAAATACAACTAATCCGCGGGCCCTGACAAACGACACTTTGATTGGGCCTCAAATTTGCGATCACACCCCAACATTAACTCAAATATTTCATATTCCCTGTTACACTAGTGGCCCGAGGCCCTGGCTGCTCTATGCAAGATATGTTATTATCAGCCTGAAAACAAATTTATGATATCCAATAAAAATTACTTCAAGATTTTGTGATAAAGCCAATGCCAAGCATTCATAAACAGTCTACCATATTGATTAGGGATGGGCAAAATCGAGTTCGGGTCGGGTTAGGGTCAACCCGATCGGATTTCGGGTTGGGCAAACATTGATCCGAATACAATCCTAACTTACGACTCGACTCGATCCGATCCGATATATATTTGGATCGGGTCGGATCGGGTCAAAAATCGGGTTGAGTTTGGGTAGGATCGGATTTGGGTTAAAGATACACTAATTTTCTTAATTTTATTACTAACATTTAAATTACGTAATTACAACAATCAAATACCAATTGCCAAATGTTAATTTGCTATATATAAGACAATAACCAATTAACCATATATAATTATATACCATGAAAAAGCTTCAAAATTCAACAAAGTGCTGAAACTCGGGTCACACAAAGGGCAACTCGGGTCGGGTTTGAGGCTTGGACCTTAGAGCAACATATGGATGGCCACAGCAGCTTATCACAGATGGGATTTCGGCAGCAGATTGTCGGCACTTGGCAGCAACAGATTGTCGGCACTTGGCGGCAACAGATCGCGTATGGTTGGACGCGCAGCAGCAGATCACGGGGATTGGCCGGAGATAGAGAGACAGCAGTAGATCGTGGGACTAGAGAGTGTGTGGCCTCCGTTGGTGGTGGCCGTTGGGTGTCAATGTCACGGTGTGATGATATCGAAGAGGGTTGTTGTGGGTGCGTGTTTGCGTGAGTCTTGTGAGTTTGTGTTTGTTGTGAATCTGTTGTGTGATTTGTGTGATTGTGTGAGAGTGTCACTGTGTGGTGTGCGTGAGATAATGTTTAGGTTTAGTTTTTTTTTAAAGCAACCCAATCGGGTTTTTGGATCGGACCCGATCCGATCATAACCCGATCGTATTTACAATATTTCATCCGATCGGGTTCTCTTCATGACCCGATCCGATCCGAACCCGAAATGTTTCTTGTCGGATCGGGTCGGGTATTTTGCCCACCCCTAAAATTGATACACAACATTTATAATAGCAGCATAAATCTATGTAATGTATAAAATGATATCATCAATTTAGTGTAATCAGCTACAAGTACAATGCGGTAGAAGATTGTGGCCACCAAAAAAGTACACAAGCTTACTGTATGAGCTTCCAATAATGGCTTAATTATCCCTTGCACATTTAGGCACCCACAATAGCAGCAACGGTCGAAAATAAATTTTTCATTTCTGTAAAGCGTTCCATGCTTAAGCACAAAATGCTACAATATCCACAATTCACTACAAATAGGATCCTATGTGACCTAAACAAAATTTTGCAATTATTAAATATATTAAGAATCCACGCTATCACTTGATGCAAGTTAGTTACAGCAGCAACTAGCTTTGACTTTCGTTGACCATAGCAAGGATATAAGCTTGTTAACAATAACAGAGCTATTTCCAACACCTATAACTTGATCAAATTACAGAAATTGAAGAGTGAAAAATGTTAGGTCTGTTTCGTTTGGGTAGGCCAAAGGCTCATAGTCCAAAAGGCTTTCTTGATGTGCAATTATTATTAGGTTTTGGAATTGATGCGTATATAAAAGCAAATGAAAGCAGAAGCCCTTGAAAACATGTTCGTGAAAAGATGAGAGAGGAGAGAAAGACAATGACGTGAAATTATTTTTAGGCCAAAGGGTTTCAATATTTGATTGCACAATGAGAAAGTGAATTGAATTATGTTTTCTCTTAAATCTAGAGAGTAAGTTCTTGGCATCGCCCTCCATGATTCTACTGGTATTAATTTTTGTTTAATTCTCTCATTGGTTATTATTTGATATACCCACTTGTTAGGGAGATAGATATCATGCTGTTATTGTAAGTCAAGATTGTTGAGATTCTTAATATTGTTAGTCTCTAGTATTATCTAGAGAAAAATTTGTGTCAAAAAACCCATTATCAATATAGTGCAAGGTTTTATCGGACTACGATCCTATGATTTTTCCAATTTGGATTTTTCATATAAATTCTGTATCTTCTTGTAGTTGATTCATTGCTTTAGATTATGTTGGTTTATTTTCTCCTTATTTATTTATGGTACACATCCTATTTTAATTACATAAAGAGAAAAAGATTTTGTTTCCGCTTAATTTACAGCTACTTGTGTGGGGTTTTTTTTCCCAACATAAAATGACTAATTGTGAAACTCGTAAGCAAGTCTATTCATCTGGGTTCTTTTCCTCTAATAAAGGAAGATTTAGGTTCCGTACTCTTGATTGTCAAATTTAGTCGCTTGTGATGTTCTGTTGTGCTTGTATTTTCTTCAATTGATTTTTGTTGTTTTTAATCTTATTTCTTTGATCCAATCTTGATTCTTGTTTGTTTATTTCTCGATTAAGGGATGTTTATTGATCATCTAACAATAATTCTCAGATAATGGCATTCATCATGCTCTGACAAAACAGAGAACAATTAATAATGAAATAAAAGGTACGTACAAAAGTAATCAAGCTTCATAATTCAAAAAAAAAAAAGTAATCAAGCTTCATACTACAAAAGTAAGTATGTACCTTGAAGGATTAATGTGCTGTTGATGGCTGGGGCAGCTTATTTGCATCATATTGGCTTCGAAATGCGACCCTTTGTCTTCTTTTTATTATGATTGTGTCTTGTGGCATTATTCCCGTTACGGCCATCTTGTTGTCTCCTGTCGAAAGTTCCAATTTTCAATAAAATATCGATCTTGGGCCGAATTTAAAAGTCAAATTTTGGGTTAATGAATTTTCATTTAAATAATAAAAATACATGATCTATGTGTACAAAAACGGGAAAGCGAGACAGATGATATAAAAAAGACAGATTTTGGTCAATAGGGAAAATGGTTTATATGATATCTATAATAATTCCTCATGCGAAGAATTTATATGATCTATTTTGCAGAGAGGGAAACTTCGTTTCCTCGATCGTCTGCCAAGTCATTTTTGCACGTCTGATTACGGTCCTCATTGGTATTCTGGGAGCCAGTGTTCAGGGAACAGCATAACCTGTGTTCAAAACACATGTAATAAAAAAATGTGGTATTTTCTTGTGGCCCAAGTAATCCACTGCTTCGCCGTTGCAGCTGATATCAAGTCTCTATTTCAACAAGAAAATTTTATGTATCAAGTATTAAAAATATGGCAGATTGTTTATGGATTCCTGCAGTCAGGTTTATTCCCATGACACATTGAAGCCAATTTTCTGGAATTTGTTTCAAGCCAACAACATCATCTACTCGACAGAGAAGTAAGGTCCGCAAGCAAAAGTGTATAACAACTGATCAATAATTTAACATCTTTATACATCAACATGATATGCCTAAGAAATTAATTTCATTTTTAATTTTATGCAGATTGTAAAGAAATTAATTTGATTTTTTTTCTTTAGAATTCTTTAAAATATATGCTATTGTTTCTCATACGTTTTTTAATGACACAATCTGATTTCTTTGACGTGTTTTAAGGTTTTAACATCAAGTGGAGAACCAATTTAAAAAAGCAAAACTAAAATTTCGAATGTAATGGGGGGCAGCGAATTTAATTGAAAATCCTTATTGATTGATCAATCAAGATGATGATCTTGAGTTCTTTCTTCTCCTTGACTCTATTGGAAACAAACACCTATATTTATATTTTATAGTAACAATAAAGGAATGCATGTATACAGGTGATGATTGAGAAGAATATGATATGGCCATGCACTAACAATAGTTATATCATTGAGTGAAAATAAACTTTGGTGAGGAAAATATATATTTTGATTTATTGGATTTGCACACATAAGTGGAACATCTTGGCTAAAGGCCTTGGGTGAAATTTTAAAACAAAGACTTAAACTTCTACACTTGCACTGCTGACTGGTGCTGCTGCTCTCTGTTGAATAGATGAATGTTAGCTTGTAACCAATCCAAGGTGTTGAAGAAAAATGGCCTCAAAATTTCGTGGTACATCCAACGACAAGCATCCATCAACATGCTGCCATATTGATACACAAGAATGATAAAAGCAGCGCAACCCAATGCGATGTAGCAAATGATTTCAGCAGCTGAGTGTGTGAAAAATGTGGAGATCAGAGCGACTGCAGAAAGAGATCCAAAAATTACGGCAATAAGGCCCCAAAACTGCGAAGAATTTGCTTGATTGCATTGAGACTTCTTATCGGCTGTAAATGCAATGTAGTGGACGATTATGGCTGCAAGACACACACACAAGCTTACTCTATGAGTTTCCGTCAACGGCTTAGTTCTGCCTTGCACAGATGCGCCCACAATAGCAGCAAGGGTCGGAATCAAATATCCAAACAATTTTGGGTACGGAATTGTGGAAATGAAATTGCCATCACTGCAAAACCATCAAAATTTATACATGAATGGGTTAGTACTTTTATAGTTTTTACTTCTTGTACATACATGTCCCCCCGAACAGGTTATTTCTTTTTATATTTCCTATTTCTTGTACATTGTTACCTGGCAATCATGGTGGAACCATGATTGTTAAAGTAGGTTGTGCTGTGTTCTCTTGTTTGCATTTTCTGCAGTTGATCATTTTTTGCTGCGATTAATCTCGATTGTTTGTGTTATTTCTTGATTAAAAAGTGTTGATTTATCACCTGCTAATCATCCTGGGGTGTATCTAAATCTGATATTGCTCCATATTATTATTATACTAATTAAGCAATGGTTTTCATCATGCTCTGGCAAAACAGAGCAGGAACGACAACGGCAGCCAAAACATAAATCAAAACCAACCTCATATGAATAAAGGACTAGCTCTGAAAAACAACACAAAACAGACAAACTAACAAAACCAAAGTTAATGATGCCAGGACAGTTTACGTACCTTGAAGAATTAGGGTGCTGCTGTTGAAGGGGAAGGTGGTTCTTGAAGAAACGTATTTTCATTTCTTAAATAAAGCATTATACATTGAGAGTTATTTATAGATGCAGCGGCTACATTTTTTCAAAGATTACATGCGTGAATACGGAAGGAAATGTGTCAATCCGTTCGGCGCGGATCTTGTCTTTGACAAGTGCAGATTACCCCTTTGACAAGTGCAGATTCTGTCTTTGAAAGTTTCATTCAATGCCGTTTTATATGATTCTCAACACTCCCCCTCAAGCTGGTGCATAGATGTCTTGCATGCCCAACTTGTCTAGGAATTTTGTAAATGCCTTGCTTGAAATGGCCTTCGTTAAAATATCTGCAAGTTGATCTTCTGATCGAATTTTCGGCAGTTCTAAGATTTTTTCATCTAATTTCTCCTTGATGAAAAATCTATCTACCTCCACATGTTTTGTTCGATCGTGTTGAACTGGGTTATGAGCAATATCTCGTGCAGCTTTGTTGTCACAGTATAGTTGTATTGGTTGTTGTGATGGATAGCCCAAATCGTTTAAGATAAAACTTATCCATAGCCCTTCACATATCCCAAGGGCCATGCCTCGATATTCTGCTTCAGCGCTCGAACGGGCAACGACATGTTGTTTCTTGCTTCTCCATGTGACAAGGTTTCCTCCCACAAAGGTAAAGTATCCTGAAGTAGAGCGTCTATCACTAACTGACCCGGCCCAATCTGCATCAGTATAAACTTCTATGTTGCTGTAATCTTCATTTTTAGAAAATAAGATTCCTTTTCCTGGATTTGTCTTCAGGTACCTCAGGATCCGCATTACTGCTTTCATGTGTTGTTCTCCGGGATTATGCATAAACTGGCGTACAACACTCAATGCATAAGCAAGATCTGGCCTTGTGTGGGACAAGTACATCAATCTTCCAATCAGCCTTTGATATCTTCCTTTGTCTACTGGAACTTGGTCTGAAGTAATACAAAACTTCAGTCCTTCTTCTATTGGGGTGTCAATAGGCTGACAAGCTGTCATTCCCGTTTCGTGCAATAGATCTAAGGCATATTTCCTTTGAGACAGAAAGATTCCTCCCTTAGATCGAGAAACCTCAATTCCAAGAAAGTATTTTAAGGCACCTAAATCCTTCATCTCAAACTCTCTTGACAAGTACTTCTGAAGAGCCTCTGTTTCTTCCTCGTCGTTGCCTGTAACTACCATATCATCCACATAGACAATAAGGGCAGTGATTTTACCTTGTCGTTTTTTAATGAATAAGGTATGATCTGAATTGCTTTGGTTATACCCAAAACGAACCATAGCCTTTGTGAATTTCCCGAACCATGCTCTTGGGGATTGCTTCAACCCATACAATGATTTCTTCAATTTGCATACTTTCTGATTGAGTCGTTCTGGTCCACTGCATCCTGGTGGCAAATCCATATAAATTTCTTCAGACAGGTCTCCATGGAGGAAAGCATTCTTTACATCGAACTGTTGCACTGGCCAATCCAAGTTGACTGCTAATGATAATAAGATACGAATAGTATTAATTTTTGCTACCGGTGCAAACGTATCAGTATAATCAATCCCGTAGGTTTGGGTGTAACCCTTAGCTACAAGTCTTGCTTTGTATCGTTCAATAGAGCCATCTGCTTTGTATTTTATAGTGTAGATCCATCGACAACCCACTGGTTTCTTTCCTGGTGGAAGATCAACTAGTTCCCATGTTTGATTTTTCTGAAGAGATCTCATTTCATCATTCATAGCCACTTTCCACTTTGGATCTTTTAAAGCTTCCTGCACACTGTTAGGAATAGATACAGCAGATAATTGATTCACAAATGACTGATTTGATTCTGACAAGCGATGGTTAGACACAAAATGACTCATAGGGTATTTGACTCTACTAGAGAAGTCAGGCTCATATGTGGGTTTAGGGATACCTCTATTTTGACGCTGGGGAAGAATTCTTCTGATCGGACTTGTGGTAGGAACATCCTCTGCAGACGATTGGTTAGGTATTTCTTCATGTGACTCATTCTCGATTGCAGTTGTGTCTGAGTTATTGTGATCCCCAAATGTGTCTTCACATATCTCAGCCTGCGAATCATCACCATTTGCTTTTCCTGTATCTTGAAGGTTTACTATCTCAATGGAAGATTGACTTTCTTCAGGTGGAAGATATGTAAGAGTATGAATTTCCTCTTCATTATACTCCCCCTGAAATTCAGACTCTGACAAGTAGTACATGATATCTTCATGAAAAACGACATCCATGGTGATGTATATTTTTCTTGATGGTGGATGATAGCATCGGTATCCCTTTTGATGTAAGGCATACCCTACAAACACACAACGTAGTGCTCGAGGAGATAATTTGTCTTGTTGCGGCAAATGAACGAAGGCAACACAGCCAAACACATGTGGGGGCAGATTCGGCACATTTGGTGACATAATTGCATCATTCAGAACTTGGAAAGGAGTCTGGAATCCAAGGGAGCTTGAAGGTGTTCGATTGATCAAGTATGCTGCGGATGCCAGTGCTTCTCCCCAATAAGATAATGGCATGTGGGCTTGGATTAGTGATGCTCGAACAACTTCTAGTAAATGTCTGTTTTTTCGTTCAGCAACGCCATTTTGTTGGGGTGTCCCCACACAAGTGGTTTGATGGACAGATCCTTGTGATTTCAGAAACTGTTGAATTGCTGTGCTCATATACTCGCCTCCATTATCAGTATGTAGAACTCGAATTTGTGTCTGAAATTGAGTTGTCACCATCTTATGAAATCTTTGAAATAAAGAGCTTACTTCGTCTTTCGATTTCATCAGAAAAATCCATGTCATTCTGCTACAATCATCAATAAATGTAACAAACCAACGAGCACCTCCAATTGTAGAAACTTTAGATGGCCCCCATACATCAGAATGTACTACCATAAAAGGAACTGGATTTTTATTTAAGGACAATGGAAAAGTAGTTCGATGGCTTTTTGAAAGTTCACAAACATCACATTTAAAGTTACAAACATCAAATTTCAGAAACAAACTAGGAAATAATTTTTTTAAGTAACCAAATGACATATGCCCTAAACGTCTATGCCATAACCAAATTTCTGATTTCCCTTTTTTTATGGAACTATCTGCGACTAGTGCGGGGCTTAGCTTTCCAGTGTTTGTTGATGACATCTCCAAGTAGTACAAGTTGCCTCGTCTAATACCATAACCAATCGTTTGCTTCGTTTGGATGTCCTTAAACACACAATGATCAGGCCAAAAAATTACAACACATGATAAGTAAGTGGTTAATTGAGACACAGATAAAAGATTATAATCTAAAGATGGAACAATTAACACAGCGTCTAAATTTAATTCATTTGTGAGTCGTAAAGATCCTTCCCCAATAACTGAGGTTGTGGTTCCATTTGCAGTGGAAATATGTTTTTGTGAAGATGGTTTCAATTGAGAAACTTGTCGAGAATCAAAAGTCATATGATCAGTTGCCCCAGAATCAATTATCCATGTACTATTAATAACAGGTGTAAGAGTTTTAAGGGCCTTACCTGGACTGACAGAGGTTGCGATTTGCACTGAAGATTCTTTTCTAAGATCTGTAGTGGATGTGGATACTGCAGTTTTTGATCCATGCTTGGTGTTCTTCTTTCGAGTATCCCACCAGTCAGGATATCCAATGATTTCAAAACATTGTTCTTTCGTATGACCCTTCTTTCTACAATGAGTGCAATGGAGTGATGACTTGTCAACAAACTTCCTTTGAGGCTGCTGTCGTGCTATCATAGCAGACGTTTCTGAGTCAACCTTCTTGTTTAGTTTGCTTTGTCGTATATCTTCTCTTCGGATCAGAGAATAACATTCTTCTAAGTCTGGGATAATGTCTTTTCGTAGAATTTCTCCACGAACTTGGTCAAATTCTTCATCTAGCCCAGCAAGAAAAATGTGCACTCTCAATCTTTCAACAGACCTTCTGTATATTACAACATCTTCTGGATCCTTCATGACCACTTTATCTCGGTGATCAAGTTCTCGAAATATTTCGACCAATTCTCCATAGAATTTAGAGAGTGGTTGTCCATTTTGCTTGGTAGAGAATGCCTTCTGGTTTAGAGTGAAAACTTGTAATTCATCGCTTCCATCATAGAAGGCTTTTGATAATGCATCCCAGATTTCGTAGGCTGTAGGAATTCGTAAATATCGCTTCATGATCTCCGGAGACATGGATATGAGTAACCATCTTTTTACTTTTTGGTTCTCACTATACCATTTCTCATATTCCTTTGAAGATTCCTCAAATGGCTTTGTGTTGCTACGAATATATGAGAGTTTTTCTCTTTCTGCAAGATGCATCTCCATTATTTGAGACCAAACATCGTAGTTTGTCTCAGTGAGGATAATTCCAGCATTAAATACTCCATCAGATTGAACAGATTGAATGACAACAGGACTAGATTCAGTTGGAGTTTTCTCCATTTTTTTTGTTTTCTTTTTTTTTCTTTTTTCTCTTTTTCTTTTTTTTTGTTTTTTTTTGTTTGTTTGTTTTCTTTTTTTTTTTTGTTTTTTTTCCGTCTAGATTGAAAGAAGAAAAAAAATAACCTTTTTAGGTAACAAAACGACAGGTCGTTTGGCCACTGCTTACCAAACCGACATGTCGGTTATGGTGGAATATAAACGACATGTCGTTTTAATCCTGCTGCGCTTCTGGAGACTAAGCGTCACGTCGTTTTATCTTTAATTTAAAAACGACACGTCGTTTTTTTACTGCTGCACTTCTGAGATAAAAACGACATGTCGGCTGACGTCGTCTTCAACCTCTGGTGCGCGTGAGAGCGCGTGAATGATGACAGAGGCGCGTGGTTGACTGGCCGTGGCTTCGGGTGGCGCGTGGGAGCGCGTGGGGATGTGTTTAAATGCGAAATTTTTACAGTTTCCTCACTGAAAACTGAGAAATTTGGTGGTGTTCTTGGTTTTTGAGGAACACACTCTCGGAAAATTGATGGGATTGTTGATAAATTTGTAAACTCAAGTTTTTTACGTATGGGTGGCTTGTTTCTTGATCGGCATGGATATCTGTAATGGTAGGAATGGGTTTAAGAAAGAAAATGGTGGGAAAAATGGTTGTGGGAGGAATTTGGTTTCCTCTGTTTTTGTTACAAACAGAGCAACGGAACTTGAAGAAACTTGAGCGTATTCATGGCTCTGATACCATGAAGAAACGTATTTTCATTTCTTAAATAAAGCATTATACATTGAGAGTTATTTATAGATGCAGCGGCTACATTTTTTCAAAGATTACATGCGTGAATACGGAAGGAAATGTGTCAATCCGTTCGGCGCGGATCTTGTCTTTGACAAGTGCAGATTACCCCTTTGACAAGTGCAGATTCTGTCTTTGAAAGTTTCATTCAATGCCGTTTTATATGATTCTCAACAGTTCTGGTAACCTAGCATCATATTGGGTAGAAAGCACTGAGATTGGTTTTCTTCTTCTTTGTCATTCGCCAATGCTTTGGTTGTCTTATATACCTTTAGATCAGTGACCAATGCCGCCATGTAAAATCAGGAGACAGATTTTAATGTCACATCAGTCAATAGTCTAATGTCTTGTATACCTTTAGATCAGTGAGACCAATGCCGCAATGTAACTTATGGGAGACAGATTTTAATGTCACATCAGTCAATAGTCTAATGTCTTATATACCTTTAGATCAGTGACCAATGTAACTTATGGGAGACAGATTTTAATGTCAGATCAGTCAATAGTGTAAAGGAAATTAAAAACGTGCCAAGCTTGCATGGATGATTTTGGGCTAACATTCGCGTGCGCAGGACGCGCGGGCGTACACAAGTTCAACTAAATTGGTCTTGAATTTACACCCCCCTGCGCATGCGCTTGTGGAGAGAGCTTTTATCCTTATAATTCTTACTCATGTATGGTTAAGTGTTTATATATAAACACTAATCTTTAGGCTTCTTTTTCCCATTTGGGATAAGCCTCATTTCCTTTCAAATTTTCAACTTCAAGGGTGAACTTTGAGAGATAATTTCTCATTTACCCAAACACCATTTTGAGAAAATAAGATTATACTTTTGAAGT
This sequence comes from Citrus hindsii, assembly GCA_004802465.1. Classification (NCBI taxonomy): domain Eukaryota; kingdom Viridiplantae; phylum Streptophyta; class Magnoliopsida; order Sapindales; family Rutaceae; genus Citrus; species Citrus hindsii. Next base: position 46,326 of record QWBT01001163.1, read on the forward strand.
ATCAACGGAGTAGAATCCAAACCTCACAATATTTTCCACTTTCGTTAAATGGGACCCACTCAAAATGTGCTCTCAAAATAGCATATATACATGCTATTTTTTCAATATGTATGTAACATTATTTATTTACCAAATGCAAAATAGAAAAATAGTTGTCTTATATACCTTTTGTTCCCTCAGTGTTTTATTAACTTATCATTATACAACAAAATAAAATTCTAAGCTTTCAAGAAATTTCCAAATAAATGAATAATTACAAGGAGAAATTGCCAAATAAATGAATAATTATAAGGATATTGTTCATCAAGTTTCTAACTACATGAACAAATGAAGGGCAAGTTGTTAATATTATCCTTTTCCCCTCCTTTTGATGCCTTCTTAAAAAACTAGCACTTTATAATTATTATTAGTAAATTAATATATTTTTATTTCATATTCGAATTATTGATTGTTTATTAGATAATTATTATGAAATAAAAAATAAAATATTAACTACATATTAAGAATGTGAGATTAAATCCATATTCACATTTATCATAAATTATAGTTAGTTAATAATACATAATTTTTTACTTCAAATTAAATCAACTAAATAATAATAAGATGTATTAATTTGAATATATTAGATCATATGTCTGAATCAGTCGTTTTGACGGGAAAAAATATATTTAGGTGTAAAAAAATTAAAATAATATGAATTTATGTATCAAAATTTTGAAAATTTGACTTTTTTTTTTATTTTGCAGCAAAATCCGGGAATATAGTGTTAATAACCAATGTCATTGTTATGAGAAACCATAAATCAACTAATTAACAATTTTAGTCAATGTTTGTGATTCTGTTTGTATTTAATGATTGTGACTTTTTTTTTCATTTTTTTAAATTTAACCGGTTGTCCAATTTTTTTATGTGGTTAAAAAGAATGCCGCAGCCTACACATGGCCATCATGACCGAAAGATTATTCTCACATTCACACTGCTATTTAGTACAAAATTAATGGGACTATTAATCCTCTTTTTAATATGAGTTTAGGAATTAGGATAAAATCCTCTTTACCTGTCTTTCCTTTTTTATTTAATCTAATACTTATTATAAATTAAGTTTTAAAAAATTAATTGCCTAATTAATTTAAACTAGAATTTTATATTATATTAAATATCAAAATTTATTCGTTAACTTATTTTAACATGTATTTTTTTTAATTTTTGTAATAACTCTTGCAAAAGTCTATTGCGGACTATTAACGTCAAGGTAACGAATGAAATAATGAAAATAGAAAAAGAAAAAAAAAGGAAAAAAACAGAGAAAAATTCTCAGGCTTTAATACAATGGAAAAATTATTTACATTAAAATATTCTGAATGATTTATTAGGTTTTTTTTTTCATGCTCTAGATTAAACGTTTACAAAAAATGCCACAATATAATCTTGTTGTGTTATGTAACAATTAAAATTAATATTTTTTAATTAATATTTTTTTTTACAATATAGGGACGAAACTAACATTTATCCAATTAATTTCTTTCAGTCTAATGGTCGATCAAGATAATGAAATTATTGCAACAAATAATGAGTAGAGACTGATAAATTTGTCAAATAACGTAAACAAGGAATTTAGTCAAAGAATGAGACATAAATTCTTGGATCAACCATCTTTCATAATTTTGCCATTTCTATGCTTGCAGTATTTTCTGGTTCCATTACTTCAATTCTAATGTTCTTCAGCATCCTTGCTTCACGCTACACAGAAGAAGAGGGATAATGGAAGCCGATTATATACTGGCCTCGTCACTTTTTCTCTTTTCTATTGCAAGCATGATGTTGGCCTTTGTTATATATGCAGCCATTCACTTATCTCTTTCTCATGCTGGTTTCAATTGAGTAAACTGGCATCATTACTGAACCTAAAGTCTGTTCTCGAGCTTTTCTGTTCTTGAGTTTTTGTTTTCTTTCTAGTTTCTATTATTTTGATTATTTCGGCTTGTTTTCTCAATTTTTTCGTTTATCTTCAGTTGGATTCTTGCAGCTCCATTGTTTAGCTGTATGTATGTATGTATGTATGTATGTATGTTACTTGGATGAAGTAAATTAGAGCTAAAAAGTTTTGCCACAACTCGTTTACCTGATATGAACACGATGCGAATAAATGAGTTTGAGTCATTAAAAGTGACACGATTATTAAATAGGTCTAATCTAGGTCAACACAATTATTGGTTTGATCTAGGTCAACACAATTATTTTTTATCTCGGGTTAGGATTTAATTTTTTGACCCATTTACCTGTATGATAACACGATTATTAAACAATTAACTAAAATTAATTGTAGGTTTTGCGATCAAAACTCAAATATTGGACATCATGATGATGATGATGATGATTATGATGATGATGATGATGATTATGATGATGATGATGATGATGATGATGATTATTATTATTATTATTATTATTATTATTATTATTATTATTATTATTATTATTATTATTATTATTATTATTATTTTGTGAAGGATGTATTTATTATGGTATTCCATTTTCTATAATTCTAGATAGACTTAAAACTTAATGGTATAAAGTATAATATTTTCGTAGACATGCATTTTTTATAATATTCATGCATAATATTATTTAGATACATTGTGTCAAATGAGTGTATAATGTTTGATGTAAATCATGTTAAATAGGTACCAAATGAGTTACTGAATTGTAACCTATGGGTGTAATGATTACCTAATTATTAAATGGGCAGGTCGAGTCACAAATTTTTTTTCCATGATGACTTTTGCTTTTCAATATTTTGATACAAATTATTAAATAGGTTTAATTTGGGTCAACCTAAATTTGAGGTGATATGTCGCAGCTAGTTAGCTTAGCTAGATGCCTAGAACTCCTTGTTACTATTGGATCATCCTTGGAATTTGCCATTGTGAATAGTATATCTTATTTGCATTTCATTGCTAATCTTATAAGTAATGTGATATTTACAAATTTAAGATATATAACATTCAATGCAACCACCTCCTGGAGTTGCATAATTAACAGTGGATGGTTGCTCTAGGGGTAATCCCAGGATAGCTATAGTGGGTGGTATTCTTCGTGATCATCAAGGTGACATTTTGGTTGCTTTTGGATCTTTTCTTGGTTGCCATCCAATTCATTATGTTGAGTTTATGGCTGTTTGCACGGGGCTGGAGCTCGCTACTCATCTTAAACATTCTGCACTTGAGGTAGAATCAGACTCAACCACAGTGGTTTCTTTGATTCATTACCAAGGCCTCGTTCATTAGGATTATGTTTATTTGTTATGTTGGGTGTGTGCTTTGATATATTTCTCTCATATTTTGATTAGACATGTGCTTCGGGAGGCTACATCTACTGCTGATTTTATGGCCAAGTGGGCTTGCTTTCACCGGGCTAGCCGGCGTTTCTTGTGTGCTCGGGATCTACCTACAAGCTTATCTGGTATTCTACATTTAGATGCACAAACTTTTCTTCATATCAGATGATAGGATTGTTGGTTTATTGTTTCAATTGATTGTGTATTCCATTCTTTTATTCTTATGTATTTATATATGTTTTAGGAGGTTTGGGGTTATGTTATCCTCCTTATGTAATTACTTCTATATTGATTTATATGATAGGTAGGAGTCTTGTCTATCCCCCATCTCTTTGGTGGTTATTAATTTAAAAAAAGAAAAGATATATAACATTCATATACGTGAGATTGAGAGACCGTCAAAATCGTGTGAACTTTCGATAGTTTTACATAATTTCAATTTAAATTCTCTAATTTTCCCGTGTTGCTGCCTCACCGGTCTAACCACAGCAGAAATTAAGCTCACATAAACTTTTTTAATGTATTATTTTTTTTCCTTACAAATGGATGGTGCAAACACTGTTCCATTAGATCATGAATTTGTTTCTCTGATGATTTTTTTTTTCTTGATGCAAACAGAATATGATCCCTTCTTTCTTTAATGATTGAAATTCCGAATTATAATTACTGTTGTTTCAGGGCACAACAGAGCCTTTGTTCAAAATACATACAATTAATATGTGGATTTTTCTTGTCTACCAAGTAATCCACTGCTTAGCCTTTGCATGCAGTAGATATAAAGTCTCTATTCTAACAAGGAAATTCACCTCAATAACACATGTTTGATAGATATATTTTCCAAAATCTATTTCCTCAACAAAAATAGAAACAATATCGAATTTATCAATAAACGAAAAATTAAAAATAGTTCCAAATTATTTAAAATAAAAATAATGCAAAGAAGCCGAGTATATATTAATTGTACCCACAAATAAAAAAATATTCAAGCAGTCCATTTAAGCATGCCTTAAATAGCAATCTCATTAGAAATAAATATTGTCCAATGGAAGAATCATAATTTAAAGAAACCGTGGTTATGTTATCACCTTCAAAGATTGAGACTGTACTTGGGATTATAACACAATTTAATTTTGATTCTCTAATTTTGACTATCCAAAGGTTGAGATTAGCGTGTTACTTACAGCTAATGTAATTTACTTACACCCTTTTTTACTATTGAATCTTCCTCGGAATATGCCACTACATGTGGATGGTACCCGCAAAAATTGAACTTCAGACGACTGTCTCGCCGGCCTAAAAAATAGGAGATTTTTCTCCCTCAATCCACTTGGCCCAATCACAGCAAAAATTGAACTTCAAGTGCTGCATCATCGCGTAAACGCCGCTCACTAGTCATTGGTCACTACTACTCCAAAGTGAAACCAAGCGGCTGAAACCGGGTGGTTTAGTGGGCGGGTTTGAATTCTTTGACTCACTAATTTTGCTTCGACCACCTAACAAACCGTAGATCTAGAATCAAAACGTAATCTCAACCGTCCATTAACCTAAGCAATTTACAGCCACAAGATCTGAAAAATCTGACGGCTAAGTTTAATCCACTGGAACTTTCTCAACCTATTCCTCACAGTAACTTGGACATTTCTTCGCCCTCATTTCTCCTATGTAAACTTGTGCTCTGCTCTTCTACTTCAAATACTTGTTAAGCAAGCTGACCAAGATTACCAAAAGGAAAGTCATCAACGGTCAAGTCAACAAAGAGTTTATCACTCCACACAGCTTGCTCACGTCAAAGCTATTTGTCAAGGAATATCTCCAGCACGATTTTTGCACTTGAATGCCAATATCATGTAGGAATATTTCATTCCTATTTTATAAAGATATTGTGCAATAGTTTAGGAAGTTACTTCTTTTCCTTTAATATTATTAAGCCTTTCAACGGCTACTTTGTCTTTATTTTGTATAAATAACTCTGTAAATTTCATTAAAAATATAGAACAAGAATTATACTCTTCATAGAATTTTTTTCATGGTATCAGAGCCAGCCATGAGTACTAGCAATATAACCTCTTCATCCTTTATCAAAGAGCCAAGTCTAAATATTCAGTCTTTTCATCAATGCTCAAGTCTTGTGTCCATTAAACTAGACAACACGAACTTCTTGTTGTGGCGCTCACAGGTTCTCCCTTTGGTCAGAAGCCTTGGCATTCTGCACCATATTACAGATGCTGAGAGACCCGCAAAAGAAATATTATTGTCTGATGGGGAAAAGGCTGGCAACGAAGATTTCACCATGTGGATCAACAATGATGGGCTGTTAACATCTTGGTTGTTAAGCCTGATGACAGAAGAAGTGATGAGTGGAATCGTTGGAGTAGAAAATGCTCAACAAATTTGGTCATCTTTGGAGGATCAATTACTTCCGATGACTAAGGAAAAAGAGGTACATCTCATGGACATATTGGCAACTTTAAAAAAGGGATCTCTATCAGTTGAAGAGTATGTGCGCAAATACAAGCATATTTGTGATTGTTTGGCTGCAATAAATAAACCAGTGAATGACTTAGATAAAGTCTTTGGTCTTGCAAGAGGTCTTGGCTACAGGTATCAAGACTTCAAACTTGCTCAACTTTCAAAACCACCTTATCCCTCATTTAAGCAGTTTGTCATGGCCCTCGAAAATCATGAACAAACTCTTATTAATTTTGAAGAAGAAAAGAAGAATACAATCAATCTGGCTCAAGCCTTTTTTAGCCAACGAGGCAAGGGAAAAGGTCATGGAAATGGAGGTTTCTTTAACTCAAAAGGTCGTGGTTTTACAGCAGCAGGAGGACAAAATTTGGCTGATTCAAGTGATCAAAAAATCAACTACAATGGTGGAAAAAGTTGGAATAATAATGCAAGTCAGCCATGGCAAAAATCAAACAATAATCCAAGTCAACAAGGGCAACAATCATGGCAAGGAAATTCGGGACGACAGTGGCAGCAACCTCGGCAAAATAATTCTGGACAGCCTTGGCACAAAATTCAGAATAAATCCAAACAACAATCCGAGGAAGTCAATGAAGAAACTGTCATATGTCAAATTTGTCATTTACCGAAACATACAGCCATTGAATGTCGACGTAGGTATGACTACTCACATCTTACTGAGGAAATTCCACAAGCCTTAGCTGCAATGAACCTGGATGCAAATGATGCCAAATTATATGCTGACTCAGGAGCAACTACCCATATGGTCAATGATCCAGGTAAAATTTCTGAACTTAAACCTTATGAAGGGAATGATGCCATTGTTGTTGGAAATGGCGATTGTCTTAATATTTCACATATAGGAAACACCTCTATAAACACTGGCACTAGTAAACTATATTTAAAAAATGTGCTGGTGGTTCCAGGCTTGAAAAAGAATTTACTTTCGGTAGGGCAGCTCACACATGATAATTCATGCATTATTGAGTTTTCATCTAACAAGTTTGTTGTTAAGGATTATCAGGGAAACATCTTGGCAAAGGGAACTAAGACAAAAGGGCTTTATGCTTTAGATGAAGGACATCATGCAGCCCTATACTTATCCGAAGGCAGGAAAGTACCTTACAACATATGGCATCAAAGAATGGGACACCCCCAAATCAAGTCCATTAAGTTTTTGAATAAAAACAATCTTATTGATGTTTCGAATTGGATTACGAAAGATTATGTATGTTCCAGCTGTCAAATGGGAAAGAACTGCAAACTTCCTTTTAATTTTTCTAATAAAATTTCCAGCGTTCCTTTGCATAAAATTCATTGCGACTTGTGGGGTCCTGCTCCTATTTCTTCTGTTCAAAATTTTAGATATTATGCTGTCTTTGTTGATGACTGCACACGTTATACATGGCTACACCCTTTGAAAAATAAATCAGATTTATTTGATGTTTTTATCAAGTTTCAGAAACAGGTTGAAAATCGATTCGATAAGAGGATAAAAATATTTCAAAGTGATGGAGGAGGTGAATTCATATCAAATGAATTTCAAAGTCATCTCAGTCAATGTGGAATACAGCATCAATTGTCATGTCCTGCAACTCCTGAACAAAACGGTGTTGCAGAAAGGAAACACCGACATATTGTAGAAACAGGTTTGACAATGCTCTTTCATGCAAATTTGCCATTACAATATTGGGTTGATGCTTTTTCTACTGCTGTTTATGTTATTAATAAGCTACCTTCATCCACTTTAAATATGAAGACTCCCTTTTACAAACTTTTTGGTATAAATTTTGATTACAGAGGGCTTAGAAGCTTTGGGTGCCGATGTTTTCCATATCTACATATTTATAGGAAAAACAAATTCTCACCAAAAACATACCCTTGTGTGTTTATTGGATACAGCCCTTCACATAAGGGGTATCGATGTTTGTATCCACCAACAAACAAGGTGTATATCTCATGTCATGTAATTTTTTATGAGAATTTGTTTCCCTTTAAAACTAATAGTCTGCTAAGTTTACCTATACAGGTCAGCCAAGAAATTGTTACATTTCCTGATGTTGAGAGCTGGACTAAAAAGGAGAAAGCAACAAACAAGCCATATCATACACATCGTTGCCATGATATACTTAGTTTAGATGAAAATAGCTCCCCATTTCAGCAAGCCCAGCATGAATTTCACGTAAACCAACAACAAGTTGCTCATGCAAATCCAAACTCTATAGGTCTTCAAAACACAATGAACTCAAACATGCATGACTTGGACACAAGCCAACAAGTCCCACGTGAAATTCATGATATAGTCATCCACACCGATTCAGCCTCTACAGATGATCAAGCCAGCTTAAGCCCTAGCTTAGCATCACTTGAAGAATTTGATATCACTTCAACTGAGCAAGAGTCAGAGAACAATATAGGAACTGGCAGCACTCATTTGGAGTTAGAAACTAATACTCCTCAGTCACCTAAAGGCATTGATATATTTGTCGATCTTCGTATTCCAAAAGAGCCGGAAACAAGCAACACTCATCAAATGATAACTAGACACAAGTTGCGTCATCACCCTGAGTTGGTTGATAAAATGGCTCTTACTACAACAATAGAGCCAAAACACTTCAAAACCGCCATTCGACAACCTCATTGGCGCACAGCTATGTTAGAAGAGCTTGATGCTCTCCATCAGAATAATACATGGAGTTTGGTACCAAGGCCAGTAAATACAAACATAGTGGGATCAAAATGGGTGTATCGAACTAAGTTTAAGGAAGATGGGTCCATAGACAAATACAAGGCGCGTCTTGTAGCATAAGGATACTACACAAATTCCAGGTTTGGATTTCGAAGAAACCTTTAGTCCTTTGATTAAACCTCCCACAATTCAGTTAATTTTTTCTCTTGCTGTAACATTAAATTGGACCATGAGACAACTTGATGTTAAAAATGCTTTTTTACATGGTTTTTAAAAGAAACTATTTTTATGGAACAACCTCCTGGTTTCTCTAATCCTTTATATCCTCATTATGTGTGTAAGCTTAACAAGTCCTTGTATGGTCTTAAACAAGCACCCCGTGCTTGGTTTGATAGGCTTTCTCATTATTTACTTCAATTGGGTTTCATATGTAGTAAAGCCGACTCTTCCTTATTTATATGTCATAATAATGACTCATTAATCCTAATGCTAATTTATGTTGATGATATAGTGGTGACAGGCAACAATACTTTTCTAATTGACCAACTTATTCATCAACTAAGCATTGAGTTTGCTTTAAAGGATCTGGGACAGCTCCATTTCTTCTTAGGACTTGAGATTCGGTATTTCTCTGGAGGTATTTATGTTTCTCAAACCAAATACACCAAAGACTTACTGACCAAAGCAAAGATGCTAGAAAGCACTAGTTTGTCGACTCCTATGGCCATCAAAGAACAAGCCAACCCCATTGATCACAAGCCCGTCAATGCAACCGAATATAGACGATTAGTTGGAGGGCTCCAATATCTCACTCTAACAAGGCCGGACATCGTTCACGCAGTCAATAAGGTATGTCAACATTTTCAAACGCCCACTGAGGCTAATTTACGTGCTGTTAAACGTATTCTCAGGTACTTAAAAGGGAGCTTGGATTATGGGATCAGATTTCTCCAACAAAGCTCTCTTAATATTACTGCCTTTTGTGATGCTGATTGGGGAGGCTGTCCAAACACTCGGAGAAGTACCACGGGATATTGTGTCTACATGGGTGCAAATTGCATCTCATGGTCTTCAAAACGACAGCCAACTGTCTCTAGATCCAGTGCTGAAGCTGAGTACCGAGCCCTTGCATCTACAGCAGCAGAACTCACATGGCTCACATACCTATACCGAGAAATTGGCATTCCTCTTGCTCAACCTCCACAACTTTTAAGTGATAATTTAAGTGCCTTGCATATGACTATTAACCCAGTTTTTCATGCTCGCTCGAAGCATATTGAATTAGATTATCACTTCATTAGAGAAAAGGTTGCTGATGGTGCCTTGGTTACGAAGTTTGTCCCTTCTTCGTTACAAATTGCAGACGTTTTTACTAAGGCTTTGTCAAAAGCCATGTTCCGTGATTTCAGATACAAGCTTGGCGTTCATCAAATGTCACTTGCCATCTTGAGGGGGGATGTTAAGCAAGCTGACCAAGATTACCAAAAGGAAAGTCATCAACGGTCAAGTCAACAAAGGGTTTATCACTCCACACAGCTTGCTCACGTCAAAGCTATTTGTCAAGGAATATCTCCAGCACGATTTTTGCACTTGAATGCCAATATCATGTAGGAATATTTCATTCCTATTTTATAAAGATATTGTGCAATAGTTTAGGAAGTTACTTCTTTTCCTTTAATATTATTAAGCCTTTCAACGGCTACTTTGTCTTTATTTTGTATAAATAACTCTGTAAATTTCATTAAAAATATAGAACAAGAATTATACTCTTCATAGAATTTTTTTCAATACTTCCCTCTCTTGCAAAATAAAAAACAAAAGAACCGACCAAAACCACAAAAAAAGAAAAGAAAAAGAAAAGAAAACTCTTTGAATCACATTCTCTGGTAAGCGTATTCTCTTCAATTACCACTTCAAATTTCTAGCCATTAGTTAAGTTCCAACTTTACTTTTATTTACATTATTTCATAATATTTAATTTTTTTTTGGAATATTTGTACAATGTGAAAGTTTATAGTAAAGTGTTTGGTTTCCAGGAATCAAAGAGAAAATATTAGATGAGAAAGAAAGAAAATTTGTTTCATTTCACTTAACTAAATGAAGTAATACAGAGGCTAGTATTTATATTACATTTACATAACAAACTTAAATAATGTATCACCAATAACAATTTGACAGCTGTACAATTTATAACAGTCTAACGCCATGCTGGCTTACACACACACACCTTAGTGTTAACTAACTCTCTTAACATCAGCTGAGCTTCTCAATAACCTGAGCAGCCTTGAGCTTACTGGAGAAATCTGGAGCTTTCTAGAATATTCCTAACAGTGCAGTACTATTTTTTTTTAAAGAAAACAAGATAGAAGATGCCCATGCAAACCTGCCACTGCAATCTCCATCATTCAAACCATTCACGGTTATTATTATTTTTTTTTACTCTTGCGATTTTTTTTAATCATTTATATTTTTCAATTTATTTCTTTTTTTCACTTACAATGTTTTTCCTTACTATTGTTTTTGCTCTCTTTTATTTATTAACGTACGGCACTGTGTCATCAGTGATGATTTTAAAACTAATGAGATTTAGGTCTGTGTTTGAGTAAATTTTTTTGAAAATATTGTTTTCTTACTATTGTTATTCTTGAAAATATTGTTGTAACTATTTTATTAATTTCGTCTTTAATTGTTATTTTTGAAAATATTGGTATTACTATAGTGCCAATTTCGTATTTAATTTTTTTTTTTTTTGGTTTCTCAAAAATGGGTTCGAGATTATAAATCCAAATAAAACTATGTTGAGTTGGATTTGATGAGATCTATGGAGACAGTGTTTGTTTGAAGCATTTTAGATTAATTAATGATCGAAATACAATCGAAGGAAACAGTTATTAAGTTGTGAGAAGGTGAGTCTAGGGTTTCTTGGAAGTATTTCAAAAATCAGATTATTCATGCTGGTTGAATTTTTCATTAAAAAAAAAAAAAATAGGTACATAGTTCTGACGTAAGGCTGACCGAATCCGGGTCGGTCTGCTCTATGTTTGAGGGTTTAAAAGTAAAATGGCGCCGTTTGTGTTTTTTTAATTTTTTGAAACAACGCTTTGTTTTTTTTTTTTATGTAAAAAGACAAAACGATAGCGTGTTGTTCTTTCAAGACAAAACTATACCATTTAATCTCTGTTGTTTTTTTTTTTTAGAATAAAATGATAGCGTGTTGTTCTTTTTTTTTTTAAGATAAAACGACACCGTTTTGTCTTTTCCTTTTTGTATTTTCAAATGACTGCCGCGACGACCACAAGTCTAGAAGTATTCTTGTCCGTTTGAACTTGGACAGCCTTCTTTCCTCCAGTATCAACGACGAACTGAAACCATTTTTGTTCCGATGACTGTGAGAAGATCTTCGCCGGATGACGTCTGCAGCGCGGAGCAAATGGAGTTTTCAGTTTGTGTTTCAATTTGTATAGGAGTAAAAGTGATACTAAAAAACAAAATTATAGTTATACTAAAATATAGTATAAGGTGTTAATGGGAGGCGTTTTTAATGTCTCCCTAAAGCTTGTTGCTTAACAACCATGTTTATATTTGTCATTTTCTCCCCTACGATTTTTTAGTTTTATTATTTCCCCTATATGATTTCCATTATTTTTATTGAATCGATATGTATGTTGCATAATTTTTCAGAAGCTCATCCACTTTAAATTTTAAAATAGAAGTTGTCGTTTCTTAGAATTAATAGATGATTAAAGGATGAATATTAAATTACTTAACTCATTTTTTTAATTATTTTTTATAGTCCTTAGGATGGTTTTTCGTCCTTTAAAAACCAACAATTACTATTCAGTCATCACTACCTTAATTATAATTTCATTTCAAAATATTATCGACTCTATTATAATAATCTTTCAGCACGTTGAAACCCTAGAAATCGAAATCTTTTTAACTTTTTCAATTAAAAAAACAAAGAGAAAAAATGGTTCGATGATGTGCGGATAAGATTTACTTATTTTTGTGCTAGGTGATGTGTGATTGTGTGTGACACTTTTTTAGGAGGCGCAGGGACGACAAAAATGTAATTTATTATTCAACACATGTTGAGTTTGAAGAAAAGTTATTTCTTTCCTTAAAAAAAAAATTAAAATTAAAGAACCCTTCTCTCTTAAAAAAGTTAAACGGAAACGATGCATCATCTTTTAACATATTGAAGTGTTACGTTTAACTAGTAGAAAATTGCCATTTTTTTTTTTTGAGAAGGAGAAGATTGCAATTTGGATAGATTAAATATGAGATTTATTACTAATGGGCCTTTGGCCTAGTGAGAGAATCCTTACAATTATAATATTAAGTGTAAAGATTCGAGCCTTCATAAAAATATTATAGGGGTTAATTTTAATCTTTCCTTAATAATTGATTGGAGTCAGTCCATCCCTCACGAAATGTGAATGGAGTTGACAGTTCTCGAATATTTGAGAGGATTATATTTCGTGGACAACACTTGAATATTTGAGAGGATTTAAAGAATCTAGGTATATCTAATGTAATATCAGTAATAGTCTTATATAAAAGTATTAAAAAAAATGAGATTTATTAATTTTTATTTAAAATATATATTTTACAGATTCTACTCAAATGGTAGATTTTTGCTTGTTAGACACATCACCTCATGCCGAGGGGTGCGGCTGATCATTTGAACTTTTCTCCTTGATGTATGTAAATGGAGTTCATCATATATATAATTCTAAATTTTATTACATTTTAAGAATAAAGAATATAGTAATATAAAATTAAGTTTTCCTGGAACTTATATAGGATTCTCTTTTGCATATGAAGCTGTTTAAGCAACAGGACAGCAGAGAATAAAGAATTATATACATATTTTTAAGCAAATCTCGACGATACAAGGCAAATTTATTAATAATAAAAAAAATTCACCTAAACGAGACAAGTCTTACTCAAGGAAAATAATAATAAAAATAAAAATATAGAAATCCAATAAAAAAACATGAAGACATAAATAAAAAGAAAAAGAGAAATATATGCGAAAATACAATTACTACTTAAACCTATAACCAGGGAGACCATGTTGGTCTTTGATGACAAAATGCAAAACCTAAGCTGGAGGTTCAGACACCAAACAGAAGAAGAAGTACAAGCACCAAGATTGGCCAATTTGTCTGCCGCCCTATTTTCATCTCCAAAAATGCGAGTAAAACGAGCCTTCATGTACTCTATTGAGAGCAAACAATTTTTCCAACGATTAAGCAAAGTCCAAGGGGAGGAAGATTTACGGAGATGAAGAATCAGAAGCACAATCACATTCAATCCAGAGATTTATCCATCCCTGCTCATAATCAAGCTCGCTGTCGGTGCTTAATCTCTAGTCAAATCATTTTTGCTTAATTGTTGCCAAGGCCTGACGAGGATGACTTTTCTAATAATTTTTTTTGCTCCCGAAATCTATTAGCGATGAACACGTCCTTCACCTTCTATTCTTAGTCAGGTGGCATACGTCTCTGTGGCCCTGCTGGCTTGGGGATAACACTACTTGCAAAAGCTGTGGCTGGTACGAATTTCTTCTCCATTTCTGCCTCTCAGTTTGTGGAAATATATGTTGGCGTTGGTGCTTCTTGTGTTCGCTCACTTTGCCGGGAGGCCAAGGACAATGTAAATGCTATTTCTTGCTTCTTTTCCGTAGAAATGGCTCTATAAAAAAAGATTCTTTTGGTCCAGTTCCGTCTGATTTTGAACAATTTAAGTCCATAACAAAAATCAACTGTGGCTTTTATGTTTCTTTCAAGCCAGAACACATCTTGTTTTAGAATGACTGTCTTTCTCATACATCGATTGTTCTTCTTCATCTTTTTGTTTCTCATAAAAATTTGCAAACATCTTGGGGATTCTAACATTTTTATTAGAAATTTGAAATTATGATCTCCTGGATTTGTTGTTGATCTGCGTAGGTCCCATCAGTTGTATTCATTGATGAGTTGGATGCCGTTGGAAGGGAGCGTGGTTTAAGGGTTCAGGTGGACAAGAACGTGATGCTACTCTTAATCAGGTTGGTTGGGACAATATTGATTATGATTATTTTTCAACTTAAACGTTTGTACTGAGTGACCTCTAAGAGTGTCCCTGTAAGTTGATATGAAATGTTGTTGATGCAGTGTAGCTTGAAGGAAGAGGGAATGTGATCACTATAGCTTCCACAAATAGAGCCGACATTCTAGATCCCGCCCCTGTGAGACCTGGATGGTTTGACCGTAAAATTTTATCCCTAAACCTGGCCTTATTGTTCGTATGGAAATTCTAAACGTATCAATTGATATTTGCATTTTTGTTATATATGCTGATGTTGACATTGTAAAAAATGTCAATTGTACAACTCTCTTTGTAGATTCTTGTTGTTTAGATTGCCAACTCTTCATTTTCATATTTTGTTCCTTTGAAATTGTTATGTGAGTATTTGGCAAGCAAGAAAGTGATAGAAAATAAAAGGGAAAGCTTAGAAGAATATTTTGGAAACAACTTGAAACTGAGATTTTTGATACATAATAAAAGAATGATTACAAATTCGTTTAGATCATAACTCGTTGAGATCTAACTAACTAATCACAGAAGATACTGGAATACCTAACTAACTTTATAGCAACTATAGCTAATAATAGAATCCTCCAAGTCAGCAGCAAAAAGCGTATCAGCTGCCTGAGTACACAGCAAGTTTATCGTATTCTGCTACACCTCTATTTCTTCGCATATGCTAACATCCCCCCGCAAGCTGAATGGTCCAGGAAGAATATTTAGTTTGGTTTCATGGTAATGAAAATGGCCGTAAGTCAAGGCTTTAGTTAGCACATTAGTAGTTTGATCCTCATTAGGAACAAGATAACTAAGATTTGTTGAGCTTGAACTTTTTCTCGAATGAAATATCCACCTCAATGTGTTTAGTCTTAGCATGACAAACTGGATTTGTAGCCAAGGCTATAGCTCCTTGATTATCACACCACGTTATTGGTGCACCTGCCATTTTTATTTGCATGCCAGTGAGTAGAGCTCTAATCCAAAGTACCTCAGCTGTAGCCAATGCCAAAGCTCTGTATTTTGACTCCGTGCTTGACTAAGACAACAAGTTGCTTCTTTAAAGAACAGGACACCAAATTCAAACCAAGATATATTGCATGACTTGCGATAGACTTCCTATAATCTCTATCACATGCCCAGTCAGCGTCACTGAAACAATTAAGCTACAAGCTATGGGTTTGGTAAAATTGAAGACCATAATGAATAGATATCTCAATAACCTTTTGCAAGCTTGCCAATGCTCATCTGTTAGAGCTGAGAGAAATTGGCTTAGCTTGTTCACAAAAAAGGCTCTGTCAAGCCTTGTTAAAGTGACATACTGTAAAGCCCCAATGGTGCTTCTCTATTGAGAGGAATTGGCAATGACAATTGTTATGTTTAGCTAATAAATTAGCTATATACTTGCATTCTCATAGATGAAAACTTTCTTAGTCTTTTTAAGTTTAATGCCAAGAAAATAGTTAATTTCTCATAAGTCTATAAGAGTAAAAGTAGCTTGTATATCTAATGTCACTGTGAAAATAGTTACAAGAAGTGAACCAGTAATGAGAATATCATCAACATATACCAATACCGTTGAGATTTGTCCATTTTCCCACTTGTAATAAGGAAGAATTTGACTTGGTGTTAATAAAATACCATTGAGCAGTCATGGCATCCTTGAATCTATCAAATCACGCTCTTGGAGCTTGCTTTAAGCCATAAAGGGCCTTTTTCAACTTACACACACGATAAGGTTTAGAAGGATTAACAAACTCTTCTGGTTGTGCTATGTACACATCTTCAACAAGACTGCCATTACGAAAGGCATTATTGAAATCACATATCTTATCTCACACTTGTTCATCACTGCCAAGCTCAAAATAACTCTCACTGTTGAAGCCTAGACTACAAGGCTGAATGTCTCACTGTAATCAACGCCATAAGCTAGAAGAAATCCTTTTGCATCAAGCCTAGATTTGTTCTTGGACACCGAACCATCTGAGTTGTACTTAATTCTAAACACCTATTTGTTACCAACTGCCTTGAAAGGAGCTCGAGGTTCAACTAGAATCTAAGTATGATTAGCTTGAAGAGCACTATATTCCTATTGTATAGCTTTGTACCATTTTAAATCCATTAATTCTTGTGCTACAGAGGTTAGTTCTGATGAGGCAATAAATAGTGCAGGAAGATATGTTTTAGGCTTAAAATTCTGGCTTTAAATCTAGTGACCATAGAATGGCCTATATCCTGAGAAGGTGAAAGTTGATGAACTAGAATTGAAGAAGTTGAAGTACTAGAGAGAGGTGATATAGGTGAATTTTGATTAGAATGTGATAAGGTATAAACATGTTGAGATAAAAGAGAAGCAATCTGTTAAGTTGAGATGGGAGATGCAAGCTGTGGAAATATTAATAGGGTAGAGCCTAGGAAACTAGTTGCTTAAGAAGGTGCCTGAAGAACTTGTTATATGAGTGTTTAGCAAGCAAGAAAGTGATAGAAAATAAGTGAAAAAGCTTAGAAGAATATTCTGGAAACATCTTGAAACTGAAATTTGTGATACATAATAAAAGAATGATTACTAATTTATTTGTAGAGTAACTCATTAAGACCTAATTAGCTAATCATAGAAGCTACTAGACTAACATTGTAGCAATTGTTGCTAATAACAGAATCCTCCAATTCAGCAACTGGGAGGGTATCAGCTGCTTGAGTGCGCAGCAAGTTTATCATATTCTGCTACACCTCTGTTTCTGCTACACTTCTGTATTTTCACATATGCTAACACTTTCATCTCTTTTAGGTCCATGCTCTGATGACGTAGACTATCTGGATGTTGCTAATATGACTGATGGAATGGTTGGTACAGAACTAGCAAATATAGTTGAAGTTGCTGCTATCAACATGTTGCGTGATGGACGGACTGAGGTAGTAACTGCTCCTGCAGACATTGTAACTTTTTGGTTAATTATTCTGTATCTCTATATATCTTCAATTTTGTGAAAGACTTTGAGGAATTAGGTGCTCAATAGAAAGCGCTGTGAGAAATGAGAGCTAGGAACTTGGCTGCTGTTAAATATAATATACAATATAATGAATCGGCATATATGATGGTAGTGACTCTGCAGTAATAGGATTAATCGCTTTTATTATCCTGTATCTCTTATATTTTGTCTTTTTCAAACTAAACAATTCATCCTGGATGCAAAGTATATTCCTTAATGGTAACCTTAAAACACATCCCAGTTTCAATGTGCAGATATGGTTATTTTGTTTTAATAATTTCAGTGATATTTTGACAGATAATTGCCACTGTGGAATGCAATTTGTTGGTAGCGAATCCATTATCAAGACTGTTCATTCTTCTTTCTATATCTCAATCCGCAATTGGGAAGGGAATGGGTTACTTTTGTACAGGTGGATTGTACAAATTGTTTCGCCTTCCCCTGCCCTGTTTTCTTCTTTTAGTCCATCTTTTTGGATAGCCCAACTCTGTATCTCTTCTCTCTCCCTTTTTTATTTATTTATTTTTGTTTTCCTTTTATTTCCATCCGATATATCTTAGTTTCTTGTCAGAAAGAATCCATTTCATTTTCATAGATTACAATGGATGACTTGCTTCAAGCTCCGAAAATAGAAGAAAGGGGAAAGCTAGATAGCAAGGAGAGGAGCACTGAGACATGGACACAGGTCGGAATAAACGAAGCAGCAATGGGTGTTGTGGTTGTGAATTTTCCAGACCTTAAAAATATTCAGTTTGTATGGTTTGCATGTTCTCGCGTGCACTGTCACATGTTTTCTTCATTTTTTTGAGAAGCAAATACTTGTTAGTTCTGCATGGCATCAACTGATAAACATATGCAACTTCTTTCAGTTGGCTGGTTTTAGAGCTTTTGGTTTCATATTATTTTAGCTTGAAGGTAACGAAAATGTAGTTTTCATATGGCAAACAGTTAGCAAGAAGAATTTTAAGTTTCCTGGCAATTCTGTCATGCGAAGTCTGATCCTGTGAGTTGCAGTTACAAAATTCTTGAGCAGTACAGTTGCCTTGAATTGACGTTCGTGTTGGTAAACACCTATTATCTGACTCATTGAAGATCTATTTGTTCCTTATCCAAATTTGTCTTCATTTGTTGTTCACAAATTCAACAAGCACTTATGGTCTATTCATTTGCGGCAGGTACCGATTGCTCGTACAGCTGGTAGGGAGTTGGGTTATGATCTTATGAAAATGGACCACATGAAATTTAAATAGGGCCTGCTAAGGTTTGTCTTACTTAACTCCGTCGTTATTTTTGAAACATTATTACCAGGGCTATAAAAAAAAAAAAAAAAAATTGAGTGAGCATGTCTTGTACTGTGAAAAGTATCATAGTGCACCATTTTGAAAAGATCTCACAAATCTTGCCTGTCCTCCGTAATTACAGTTTCCCACTGTGTGGATTAGTTATTTATCGTAGTTGCATGTGAAATCACTTCGGCTTTTAGCTGTCTTCTCCTCTTTTCTAATATCCTATTTCTTGGTAACGCAGTCGGCAATCCTTGCTGGATCATATCAGTTCAACTAGCAGCATGTTCAGCTGATGAGCTTTGGTATGGCAAGGGCCAGGTAAGGAAAACTTTTGCGACATCCTCTGCTTTTTGTTGAGAATGTCAAATTGGGTCGTAGGAGCACTGGCATTCTTATGATGCTTTGTGCTGCTTCAGATGTATCTCTATCGGGTTATGTTTATATTTTATAAGACTAGTTGCTTTGTAGAAGTAGTATCATCATTCATTCTGGTCCACTTCCCTAAGCCAACACTTGAAATTCTCTTCTTTATTGAATCATTCCAGCTGAGTACAATATCGGCAGAAACAGCTAGGTCAGCAGCACGGACCTTTGTTCTTGATGGACTTTCTGACAACCATTTTGGTTATCTAACCTCTGGGTGGCAGATTGAATTAATGTATGATACACTCTCCTTACCTTTCTACTCAAGGTTTTAACCTTTTAGCCTTTTTTTGGTGCCGGTTGCACTATTGCTATTTACTATGAAATTTTCTGTGGTAAACCTTTTTGCATCCCATTATTATTTTACGCAACAACTGAGGTATGCGCTTATAAATTTGATAAGCACTTACGTTTGAATCTAACCAAAAACTTTTAATAAGTTTTCAGTGGTGAAACAGTATCTATGATGCGCTACTTCCCGAACTGGACTCATAACCTGCAGCGTATGTACTGTACTTGTCCCGTAGTTTGAAAGTGTATATCAAGCTGGTACGAATTGAGATGAAATCTTGCCGCCCCTGCTTTTAGTATCGAAGACTATTATTGTTATAAAATATCAAATGCAGTTCAAATACATGAATGCCTCATAATTGATAAGGGGGGGAAAAAATTTGCTCAGACTGTTAATTCTTCTATGTATAATGTTCATGCTGCGTGACATTTAATTTTCAGGAAATTGATAACGAGGCATCGCGGACTGTGAACTTATGTTATGAACGTGCAAAAGGGGTACTTCATAAATCTTAACTTCTTAAGAGAAGCACTTTGTTGCTACAATTTTGTACCCATATCTGTATAAAGAATTGTGTTCCATCCATATCCGATCCTACAGCGAAACCAAAACCTTCCGGATGCTGTGGTCGATTGGGAAGAAAAGTTTGACAAAACAAGAATTCCTTCACCTGGCTCCGTTGAAGCCATGCCACCTAGTATAGCAGACATCAGAGCTTCCAAGTGCGCGGAGTTTCAAGAAACTATGACCAACCAGAATGAAACATCCGTAGGGAGCAATGCATGAGCCAACGCTGTGATAAATCATATGACCGTTATTTAATCCTTTGTCTAGAGAGAAGCTGCAACATTTGACTTAGGTATCGGCCGTTTGAAGAGCAATTGTAACATATTGTTGAACACCCAAAAATTCTGTCAGTGGGTGTGATGAGCAAGTGCAACAGTCATAGGAAAATGCCATGGGCGCGGATAGATTTCCGAAGCCATTTTGAAGATTCTGTAACCTCTAGGAAAATATTTTGTATTTTCCATATTGTAATTAGCAGTTGCGACTTCTTTGTTAAATTTTATTAACATTAATGATACAAGCCACCTACATTTGTTGTACAAACTGAGTTGACGGTTTATACGGCATGTATATAGGAATGTAATCAACGTAAAACTTTATTGGATTAGTTTTATTCAATGACGTTCTACGACAAATGGTTCAAATGACATGATACCGAATTCCTTTGGGCGAAGAACTCCTTACATCAGAGATGATGGACTCCTGATACCCATTATCTTCCTCATTTTCTTCCATCTTTTCCACTTCCTCTTCCCCATTCTCCTCTTCCTCGGTTTTACACTTCTGGTCTCTCTTCCACTTCAATTCAACTCTTTTTTTTTTTTTTTACCTAAAAGGAGACGTATCTTACCCAAATAAAAAATAATAATAATAATAGTAATCCACTAAAAAAACATATAAAAAGAAAAATACATGCAAAAATACAATTACAACAGTTACTACTTAAACCTATAACTAGCGAGAACATGTTGATCTTCGATAACAAAATACAAAACCTCAGCTGAAGGTTCAGACACCAGACAAAAGAAGAAGTTCAAGCACCAAGATTGGCCAATTTGTGTGCCGCACCATTTCCATCTCAGAAAATGTGGGTAAAAACGAACCTCCATTTACTCTATTGAGAGCAAAAAGCTTTTCCAACGATTAAGCAAAGTCCAAGAGGAGGAAAATGACCATTACGGAGATGAAGAATAGTAAGCATAATCACATTCGATCTAGAGATGTGGATTAATCTGTTGAATTCAAAACTTGAAGGGAGAGGGAGATAACGGCAGCGTTTCAGGTTGAACATAAAAGCTTGAAGAAGTCACGAGCCAGTCATGTGCTATACTTAAGGTTTAAAACGGCATCAATACAGATCGTTTTAGGCTGATTTATGTAGAGCACGTGAGAACGCATGTGAGAAGGGAATCAAATCCGTTATGAGGTCGTTATGCACGTGGCGTCAATCTGTGCAAACTGGAGTTTATATCAGCTGGTATAAAGCTGATGGCTGAAGCAGTTTTTTGAGCATGAAATCGAGAGCTTTCTAGAGAGATCTGTGAGAGAGAAAAGTTTAATCTTTGTTCTTGTAATCATCTCTGAAAAAGCTCTGTAATCTTGACTTGAATCTGCAATAATTGCTTGTACTCACAGCACAACTGAACCACGTAAACCGAGTCTCTTCTTCTCTGTGTGTGTTGATTGCTGTGTTTGATCATTTTCTTACTTCTTGGATTCCATTAATTTTTTATCCAAGTTCATTGTTTAGAATTGACAAGTATCAAGGTCGATCAGATTGATAGATGCAATTTGGTAGTTCTTGATCTTAATCTTGGGGAGTGCTTTGATAGCTCTGTATCTTGAGCTTTTAGAGAGCTAACAAGAGATTTAGCCATCTCCGCGCATAAGTAAGCCCGCTCAATGATCAAAATAACAGCCAGAAGCTTGCCTAGAAAGCCGATTGCATCCCTAAGGGGCAAGAAAAACAGCGTAACAACAGCCCTAAAACTACTACAACAAAACCCGCCACAAGCCTCGAAGACCGCCAATTAATAACCACAACCAAAGGAGGGCGACAACGAGAAACTTGAATCTCAAGAGCAATCAAAAACTCTCTCTCCCTGCATTATTAGTACGCAAAGCTTGGACAAAGCTTGGAGATTGGAAGCATACATGAGACCGACCAACCGACCTCTATTTTGTTAAAATAATTATTGAATTATATTTGTACGAATGTTGATTAATTTCTTTGTACGAATGTTGTACGTATACGTATACTTTAAATAATTAGGGTCTAATTGCAAAAGGAACAAGGTGCTTGGAAATAAATAATAATAAAGTTAATAGCAAGTGTACCTGAATATTATATTAATATACTGTAACATTGTGCTTCGAAAATTGTAGTGCATAGTTTCTATTTTAAATAATGTGTAATTACTTAGACTCGGGCTAGCAATATCTTTGACACTCGAAAAGTTTTTTAAATAGTTTTATAAATCATTAATCATAATAAAATAGGTAAAATTCATTTTGGTTCTCTACACAATTTTTATTATCTCAATAAACTTACTAATGTTCATATCAGTCCCAAAAAATTTCATGTATATTTAAAATATTCATATTAGTCTGAGTGAATAACATGCATTGAAACATTATTTTTTAGTTTAGTCTAATATTAACAACAACAACTTAATTATTATTTGCTAATTTGATCACCGTCAACATTGAATGACATATCAAATATTCAAAATTTCAAATGCCCAGTTTAATTAAAATGTGCATAATATCTGACACTACACATCAATATATTCACCATCTTCATCGGTTCTTTTTTTTTTTAAATGTCGTAAAATGAGCTCAATAAGTCACAGTGGGAGAATACTAAATGTTGCATGACCGGAAATTGCAGCCTAGAAATGATTGAAAATTTGAAATACGTAGAGGCTAGCATATATTCATGTGATTTTATTTATTTATTTGTTCAAATGAATAGTTGTTTCTTCGCGGCCAAGATGAATGAGCTATACAAACTTCATATAATTGATTTTGTCCACGTTATGACCAAAAAAAAATTCTCTACGAGATACTTATGTTTAGATAAAGATCTACACAACTTAAACAAGCATCGCACTTGTAAGCGCCTTCCGTCTAAATTCTAAACGTATAAATCCTCTCCGTCTTTACGTATTTTCCCCAGCATGGATCAAACATAAATTTCCTGAGATTTTTATTTACTTGTAAAGTATCCGACGATTTTCCCTTTTGTTACTCCTCTCAATCACAAGCAATTTTATTTCTCAAATGTCTTTTTCCTTTCAATTTAGTTTTCTAGTTTTGCTTCTCCCTTTGGTTTAATTCCTCCTTCGGCCAGTGACCGTAGGACAAAAAACTTATCAAGCTCATAACACATTGTTTTGTAACTGTTCTTTCTTCACAAAGAGCCATCTTAGCCCACTATACATTTCTATTTCTTTTTAACAAACCGTCATACCGGGGTTAAATTGCAAGTTGACAGGGCTCAAAATAAGTCAAGACTTGGCTCTAGAAAATAACAAAAAATTCTAGACCCTTTGGTGCTAGAAATATGTTGATCTTCACACCTTAGTTAATTAATTAATGAACCAAGAATCTAACTAAAGATGTATCAATTAAAGAATTGAAATATCAAGCAAAACGCAAGCAATTTTAAAAAAAATATTGAAAATTAGATAAAAATGCAAAACACAAAAACATGTTTTAGATTCATCAATGATACCTATTTCCACTATTGAAACCAGCCTCACATGGCTTTTTATTAACCAAATCCAAGTACAAAGTTGAAAAGCACTTAACAAGTATTAGTTACGAAACAAGGATCGTGAAAAACGATTAATTAGATCAAATGGAACCGAAACCTCATTTATGAGCTTTTATAGCTCTGTTTTCACTTGATGGGCTTTCCACTAATTTGACCATCCTGATATTGTAGCAAGCTATTCGATTCCCTCCTACTCTTGCTTCCTAATAATTAGCATTATGAGCCGTCACTTTCTGCCAAAGATACCGCGACCATAAGTAGATGAGTACATATCAACCAAAAGAGGAAACTGCAACAATGCAAACAAGGTGACAGGCACGCATCCAACAAGGGCAATTGGAATAAAAACCCACTTCCATGTACTAAAAAGAACTAAGTAAATGGTTGCACCAAAGGATACCATCATGCTTGCAATAGAAAAGAACATGGCGATAAGGCCAATAATTAACTTCCTTGGTAACGACAGCAGAAAATCTTCTTCTGAGTAGCGCGAAGTAAGGATTCCCAAGAACATTAGAACTGAAATGATGGAAGAAAAGAGTGAAAGAGCATCTGAAACTGCAAAAATTATGAAAGATGATTCATTCAAGAAATTTGCTATTCCTCGGCTGTCATTGCCACCCGGTACAGTGAACGCTGCAGCGAACATCACAGTGATTATGAGTGCAGCTACAACTGAGCAAGACGTAGCTGTTTCCTTCATCCATTTTTGTCCTTCTTTTACTAATTCCTTGTGTTCTTTGGTAAAAACCTCTCTAGGAGTTTGCTGGTCATTATTTACAGCTTCTCGCAAGAATGGATGGACAAGATTTTCTACCGCCTGCAGGAAAATTCATAAATCCAAAGACACTATCTTACATTCAAGGTTGATTTACTTACATTCAAGGTTGATTTTTAAGGTGGGAAGAGAGAAAGAGAGAGAGAGAACACGCTACATTTAATGTTGGTTTCCTTCTGCGTACAGACAATGATGGAACAAGATTTTGGTTCTCATAATATAGAAAACATTAAACTTGAGAGGGCAAACCATAAATTTATATATATATAAGTTGACTAAAATTTCAACTAAGACGCTTACCTAGGACTAGGAGCTTCCCAACACGCAACATCGTTCCACCCGAACTTCAGGAATTAAGAAAATTTCACTTCAAAAAATACGAGAAGATAATAAAGGCATTTTGAACTACAGTAATGATACATCTGTAAATTATACAAATTTTCTTTTACAATATGAGGTGGCAGTATACGTGGCCTGAAGGGTTTGGTTGAAAAGTGAAAACAATTAACGAAAATAATTATGTGGTCTTGCTATGATTTCAGCCAATATGTCATGTGAGCCACCATCTCAGATTGTACCACAAATTTGTAAATGTATCGTCATTGCTGGAACCAAGAATTTCCAAGAACAATACTGTCATTTTAATGGGGAATTTAACTTTTTCCCCCGCATCCATTTTTGTGCAGCAAACATCAAATTGTGTCCGGTAAATATAGAAACATCTTTTATATGTATATCATTAGGTAGATAAGAAATCTCACCTTGAACCATTCCAACTCCCGCTGCATCTGCAATGCTGCACCTGCCACTGCACTTGCGGTACCAACTTTCCCGCAAAATGCAGGATGTTGTTGCGATTATTGTCTTCAATACCCAGCCAGTTCGATTTGAAAGTGGAGCTATATATGAGATTAAAAACTTCTGCACGACGATGCAAAACTGCAACATGAAATATAGTATGTTTATTTTTATCCTCCCAATAAACAGAACCCTTATAGGCCGCAATAATTTCTTGGACAAACTTTGAAATCCCCAATGTTGCAGCTTTGAAGAACGCCTTCTTTAATAGTTTTTGGTTTTGAGGATCATTCCAAATCACTCCTTTACAGATGATTCTAACTATTTCAACTGCTTGCATATGCCTTACTTTTTCTTCATGTATAACTTTGATGCCAGGGGCTGCAAATGAATCAATTAAGTCAATAAAAAGCATATGAAATTGAGGGCATTCCATATTTTAGGAGAACAGCCTCAAGAGTCAAGACTTACCTAGATGCATGAGGCCATTCCAGAGCATCATATGCAGTTTATGACACATTGCACCTGTCACACACACATATATATAAACAAATAAAATTCCTTTCAATTCAGAATCATCATAATTAATTATTCTAAAGAGTAAATATATAAACAAGAATTCAGGAAGATTCATTGAGATTTACGGACCAAATGTAGCAGTGATTTGTCGAATAGGTCCAAAAGTTGGCGATTTTCTAGAGTGGCTATTTGATCTCGCAATAAGGGTTTCAATATCCTCATCATCCGCAGTTCGATTATCGTCCGTCTGTATGGAAGGAACATGTTCCTTCTCCACAGGGATACCTGCAAAAGTAAATTTACTTGGTTTTTTTTTTTTCAGGCCAACTGTACACAACATCAATGAATATATGTAAAGTAATTGATCAGGATACCAACAATCATAGATTAAGCGTTGTAAACGTCCAAGCCTACTCCCTTTCCCATTCGCAAATGCGAGAGGCTTTTGAGCCATCGCTCGTAAAACATCGTTGCGATGTGTGATGTGGTCACGGCCTATCGCTGGATGATTCTTCAATAAATCTAAAGCTATATCTGATGCATACAGATGGACGAAAGTCATCAGAGCGAGCATTTCATTCATTCTTCCATGTGTAATGCAAAAGTCCTACTTACCTCCTAACGGGTAGCAGGAATCATACGTGCTAATTAGTGAGCGGGGTTTAAATTCCAGATCTCTTGTACCACCCGTGGAGGATTTAACTATGAAACTATAACTTACCCACGAATTTCGTATTTTAAAATGTTGAGAATTCAAATTATGAAGAGTCAACAGTTTACCCAAAGGCCATGCTGGCATGCCACCTGAGCAACCATTTCCAGCAACCAGCTGATGCAGAAGATGAGGTGTACTCAATGAGCTGGCAGAACTGTTATGTTGAGGAATATCTACACGTGAACTCTGCAAGCTGGAATTTCTAGAAGGTTTTCAATGATTGGCTGATGCAGCTGTAACTTTTGTTTTATTCATTTTCTGCTGCTCCTTGAGCAAGCTATCGTTTTCTTTACTCAAGTATAAATATGTGAACTCCATGTATATTCATTCATTCAAGTTATTATAATACAAAAAGAATGTTTGTTTTTTGCTCTGCTACTTGCATATTTAAGCAATTCATAAGAATTTAAGTTGGTATCAAAGCAACTTTAAGCTATGGAAAGCCGCAGAAATTCACAAACAAACATGAATTAAACACTGGAAAATCCAGAGGATCAAACAAATGACTTGAATCAAAACCAACTAGAAAATGTTGATAACCAGAATCCAAATAATAACACTAGAAATATGACCATAATGAATCCATCTCCTACCCAACACATCACCAGCAACACATATGTGTTCACTACTCTTATCAAGCTAACACAGAACAATTTTATGCTTTGGAAATCACAAGTGGTTTCCAGCATAAGAGCAAATGAGCTTGAAGGCTTCATAGATGGGAGCCATACTTGTCCCCCTAGACGTTTCACTAATCCTGGACCTAACCAAACTATTATTACCACCCCAAATCCAGAATACTAAATCTGGAAGAAACAGGACCACATTCTTCTGAGCTGGTTGCTCTCATCACTCAGTGAAGGTGTCCTTGGCACTGTGGTGGATTGTTATACTTCATGTGAAGTTTGGACAACTCTTGCTAATCAATATGGTGCAAGAACAAGGGCTAGAGTACTATACTTGAGAACACAGATTCAAACCACCAAAAAGAGGTCTCTTACAATTCATGATTATTATTCCAGAATGAAAACCATCTTAAACACACTTAGAGTAGCTGGAAATAATATGAGTGATGAGGACTTCATTATGTGTGTCTTAGCTGGAGTAGGACCTGAATATGACTCTATTGTCACTAACATTAATTCTATGCCAGAAACTCCCTAATTGTCAGAGGTGTATGGTATGCTCCTCAGCCAAGAAACTAGGACTGAGCAAAATCTCATCACAGGGTCACTTGAGGCCAACTTAACACAAATGAGAAATGGTAGAAGGAACTGGGGCAATGGTGAAAGATTTGGTAATCAACAACAACCTGAGATAGTCTTCAGAAACCCTGGTGGTGGCTCTAGAAATAGTGGAAGTAGTGGCCCTGGTCAGGGAAATCAAAATGTTCAAGATAAAGGCAAAGGCAAAGCTGTTGTAGAAAATGAAGGCTCTGAGTCAAAGGGTCCATGCCAAATCTGCTTCAAAATGGGTCACACAGCTGCTGAGTGCTGGCATAGGTTAAAGAAAAATTATGTGCCACAGCCAAATAAGAGAAGAGGAGCATATATGGCCACAACAGAAGAACAGAGCAGCAATGCCTGGTATCTTGACAGTGGTGCCACAAATCATGTAACCAATGCCATTGGGAACATGAACTTGAATTCAAAATACCAAGGTAATGATAAGCTCATTGTTGGTAATGGTAACACACTTCACATTTCTCATATTGGTTATTCCATACTTCCCACTTACAATCCACACAAACACATCAAACTAAACCATATTCTGTGTGTGCCTGATATTGCCAAAAACTTTATTAGTGTTTCTAAATTGCTTCATGATAATGATATTGATGTTGAATTTCGTAAATATGTTTGCTTCATCAAGGACAAGAGCCAAGGGAAAATTCTGGTGAAAGGAGTGGCTAGAGATGGACTATATGAGCTGCTATGCATGCCCACTCATTTGAGTGGCAACAAGGTCACATATGCTGCTGAGTTATCTTCATCCTCCAAACCTGAGTCAATAAGTTGCATTAGCAATCCAATGTCAATGATGTGTTTTAATTTCAGTGCTGGTAGTAATGAGTCTGTCGGTACTAATGTTGGTACCAGTGTTGCTGAGTCTAGTGAGGCTGACAAAACAAGCAGTAAGAATTTTAGAAATAATGAAATGGATCTTTGGCACCTTAGGCTGGGGCATCCAAATGTGCCAGTTCTGAAAAATACTCTATTGTCATGTAATCAGCTCAACATCAATAAAAATATTTTTCCTTCATTTTGTGATGCCTGTCAGTATGGAAAGCAATCAAAACTAAACTTTAAAAGCATTGAAACCAAAACCAGCACAGCCTTAGAACTAATACATAGTGACCTTTGGGGACCAGTACCCATTCCATCAACCCATGGACACAAATATTACATATCTTTTGTGGATGACAAAACAAGATACACATGGTTGTTTCCTTTAACAACAAAATCACAGGCCCTTAACACATTCATTGTGTTTAAAAACCAAATAGAAAATCAGTTAAATCTGAGAATCAAGGCTTTACAGATAGACATGGGTAGGAAGTTTAAAAAATTTGAACCTTATCTCAAGAAAGAAGGAATAGCCTTAAGACACTCATGCCCCTATTTACATGAACAAAATAGAAAAGTGGAAAGAAAACACAGACACATTGTGGAAACTGGCCTAACATTGTTAGCTCAAGCCAAAATACCTTTGAAATATTGGCAAGAAGCCTTCAGCTATGCCACCTACATCATAAACAGATTGACCTCACCTACACTTGAAAATAAAACCCCATTTGAGTTGCTATATCTCACTAAACCAGATTACTCTCAAATCAAAGTTTTCGGTTGTGAATGCTATCCATACTTAAGACCCTACAACAAGTATAAATTTGACTTCCACACTTCCAAGTGCATACTGCTGGGTATTAGTATCAGTTATAAAGGCTATGTTTGCATGCATCATTCAGGAAGAGTCTACATTTCAGCCAGTGTCAAGTTTAATGAAAACTCATTCCTTTTTCAAAATGACTCAAATTTCTGCAAGCACATGCTCACTAACCAAAATAATTCCCCCACAGTTCTTGAAAAGTTTCAAGTTGTATCTTTCTCCACTAGTGTCCCTTTTGAGTCAACACAGCAAGAAGCAGTTCATAGTCAATCTCAGGCCACTGCTGGAAACTTAGAACAACTCCCAAGTCCTGTTCAAGATGAAGCATGTGAGAATTTGAACCTCAACACCATATTAGACAACCACTCTCCTGTTCAATTCCCACTAAACTCCTCAGAAGAAAACTGCACCCTGCCTCCTATAACAGAACCAAACACTCAAGCTTCCAATGCTCAAAAGGATTTATCTTTACATTCCATGATCACAAGGTCAAAAGCAGGAATCTTTAAACCAAAAGTTTATCAAGCATCTACTCAATTTGAAACTTCTTTACCCCAAAACTCAACTGTGGCACTGAAGGACCCTAAATGGAGAAGAGCCATGGAGGATGAATCCAATGCTCTTATCAAAAACCAAACCTGGACCTTAATACCACATGACCAAAGCTACAAACTCATTGGAAACAAGTGGGTGTACAAAGTGAAGGAGAATCCAGATGGCACCATAAACAGACACAAAGCCAGACTTGTCGTGAAAAGGGTTTCTACAGACACTAGGACTTGACTTTAATAAGACCTTTAGCCCTGTAGTCAAAGCTGCAACAATCAGAATTATTCTAACTTTGGCTATGAATAATGATTGGATGTTAAGGTAGATTGACATAAATAACACATTCCTAAATAGAGATTTGACAAAAACAGTGTACATGCCACAACCTGAGGGGTTTGAAGATAAGAGAAGGCCAAATCACATATGCAAACTTAAGAAAGCTCTCTATGGACTGAGACAAGCACCCAGAGCATGGTTTGACAAATTAAAGAGTGCTCTGTACTCTTGGGGATTCAACAACTCCAAGTGTGATACCTCACTATTCTTTAGAAGGAGCAGTGCTGAAATGATCATTGTGCTTGTGCATGTGGATGACATAATTGTCACTGGAAGTGACAGCAAAGGCATTGAGGAAGTGATAAGAAAGCTAAGTGGAGCCTTTGTATTGAAAGATCTAGGAAATCTGAGCTACTTCCTTGGGATACAAGTCATAAGAAATTAGAACTCCATTATGCTTTCTCAAGCTAAATATGTCCAAGATTTATTAGCTAAAACTGAAATGGAGAACTGCAAGGGAATAGAGTCTCCATTTAGCACAGCAGAGAAGCTAAAGAAAGGTGAAGGTGCTAAACTTGATAACCCTTCATTCTACAGAAGTGTCGTAGGAAGTTTGCAGTATACTGTCCTAACAAGACTAGAGCTTGCATACTCTGTCAACAAGCTTAGCCAATACATGTCCGACCCAAGACAATCTCACTGGATAGCCTGCAAACGAGTATTGAGGTACCTAAAGAACACTGCTAACATGTGTTTACAATTCCAACAGTCATAACACCTTGATTTAGTAGCCTACACAGATGCTGACTGGGCAAGTGATCCAGATGACAGAAGATCAATAAGTGGATATTGTTTGTTCTTAGGAGATAATTTAATAGCTTGGAGCTCAAGGAAGCAAGGAATGGTAGCAAGATATACAGTAAAGTCTGAGTACAGAGCCATGGCTCTATGTACTACTGAAATCACTTGGATTATTTCTTTGTTTGGTGAGTTGAAAATTGAAATGCAAAGAATTCCAATGATTTTGAGTGATAGCACAAGTGCAGCATCAATAGCCACAAATCCTGTGTATCACTAAAAAACAAAGCACTTTGAGATAGATCTTCACTTCATTAGAGATAAAGTTACTCAAGGTGAGCTAGAAATAAGCTTTGTGGCCAGCAGAGATCAAATTGCAGACATACTAACCAAACCATTTCCTTACTACAAGTTCAGTCAATTTAGAAGCAAACTTAATGTCTTTGACAAGACCTTAAGTTTGAGAGAGGGTGTTGAGAATTCAAATTATGAAGAGTCAACAGTTGACCTAAAGGCCATGCTGGCATGCCACCTGAGCAACCATTTCTAGCAACCAGCTGATGCAGAAGATGAGGTGTACTCAATGAGGTGGCAGAACTATTATGCTAAGGAATATCTACACGTGAACTCTGCAAGCTAGAATTTCTAAAAGGTTTTCAATAATTGGCTGATGTAGCTGTAACTTTTGTTTTATTCATTTTCTGCTGCTCCTTGAGCAAGCTATCATTTTCTTTACTCAAGTATAAATATGTGAACTCCATGTATATTCATTCATTCAAGTTATTATAGTATAAAAAGAATGTTTGTTTTCTGCTCTGTTGCTTGCATATTTAAGCAATTCATAAGAATTTAAGTTAAAATGTAATGGACCACATGCATGTTGAAAGGAGTAGTGTGTGTAATACTGACCATATAAATTAGCGCAGATGAGATGTACAAGCAACAAGGTACCATCCTTGCCACTGTGGATCTCTGATGTAGTCTCCTCTAGCAGATACTGCAAGGTATCCTTTTCACAATAAAGTGCTGCATAGTGAATCGGAAAAAGCCACGATCGCACTTTCTGTTTAGTGAATCACGGTTGTGTCTCATGACTAAAGCTTTTAGGGCCCCCAAATTGCCGCTTGCTGCACAAAATGTATGGATTGTCCCATCCTCAACGTTTTGTTGTGCCAGCTCGTCGATTAGCCAATTTTGTTGCGCTAGCATGTCGATTAGCCAATTGGCTTTATAGTCACCAAACCGAATAATCAGTTCAAGTAATGTCTCCTTGGTATCAATCTTGGCGGTCAAAGCATCCAGATGATTTCTGACAAAATATTCCACAGCTGGCCAATTATTCTTTTGTATCATTCTGTATAGCGCCCAATAACTGCCAAGATCCACATCTGACAAAGACAGAGTCTATGTTCTTATTATTTTGTATTCAAAATCAGTAAAAGCCTACAATAATGTTATATTTATCGTACGGATACATACTTTGTATCCTAAGTAATATATATGTCATGAATAATTATCTGACATGTAGGGTCCATTTGGGATTGTTTCTAAAGACTTAAAAGTGATTTTAAAAATTTAAAAATTAATTTTGATGTTTTGTAAAAAATAAAAAATAAAAGTACTTTAGTCAAAATCAACTCCTCCTACAGTTGATAATGAAAAATAGGGAATGAATAACTTTTAAATTCTAATTTTGAGAATTAATTTTATCCTTTAATACAATTCTATAAATATCTTTAAAATTATTATCTAAACCCAAAATTATCCTTATTCAAATTGGAAACAAAACAATATTTTAATAAATTTTTATTACAATTCATCAATATAAATTTATTATTAAATTTGTTTCATTATATTATAAATTTAATTATCAATTGCTTTAAGATAAAAAATAAAAAATAAAATCAATATATTATAAATTTTATTTTTAGTAAAAATTATTATAATACACAATTAAAAATATCATGTGTACATGTTTTTATATGTATAAGTAAATTTTATCCTATATTATGTACATTTTAGTCATTTATTTTCTCTGAACAGTTTAACAATAAACTTTACCAAACGTCCACGACTGCTTTCAAAACTCATAGTACTTCTGTAAACAAAATTTATCAAACACTTAACTAATTCTCTTCACACATAATTATTTTTACAGCACAGCTAACATCAATTATTTTATGTGAAGAAAGTTCACTGTGCTGAATTGAAAAGAGAAAGGAAGCCAGCAGTCAAGATACATCAGCAATGCCACGTCAACAATGCTGAGTCAGCTGATTCTGTTAAGCAGCAATGAGAGTTCACGTGTGTTGAAGTTAGTTTGTATTAGCTATTCATTTACTGATATGATTAGTTGTTTTCGATGTAATGTAAATTAGTTAGTTGTAGCTTTTACTAATAAGCTTGCAAGTATATAAAGTCTGTTAAGACGATCACGTTTTATTCATTGCAATAAATTTAGAACATTCAGCAACTTTCTCTCTGTTTCTCAGTAACCAAACAGACTTTACAACTCAATTACAGAGATTTTCACATGGTATCAGAGCCAGCCATGGCAAGCTCAAGTAATCTAAACACAAATTCAAACAAATCACCATCGAATCAATCAATGCAAACTACATTTTCATTCATTACGCCAATCAAATTGGATCGATCCAATTATATGCTCTGGCGAAATCAAGTATTAGCTTCTATGAGAGGAAACAGACTTGAAGGCTATATCAATGGAGAAAAAGCAGCGCCTACTCAATTTCTTACCTCTAGAAGCTATGTTGAAGCAATGGAAAGAGTTAATCAACAAGTTGAAAATCCAGAATATACAATCTGGAGATCACAAGATTAGACATTACTAAGCTGGCTGTTGAGCTCAATAACTGAAGGTATTCTCAGTCATGTTCATTCTTGTAATACTTCATACGATGTGTGGAAAACATTGGAGAAAAAGTTTGGTGCAAAATCTGAAGCAAGAGTACTTCAACTCAAATATGAAATGAGTGCTTTGAGAAAAGATTCACTAAGTGTAGAAGATTATTGCTTGAAAATGAAACAGATAGCTGATAAATTAGCATGTGCTGGAAGTCTAGTTTCTGACAAAGATTGTTACAGTAAATTCTTAATGGTCTTGGACCAGGTTATCTAGATTTAACAACTTTCATTACTGCTAGTAAACTAGATTTTGATGATGCCTATGCATTGCTGCTCACACATGAAACAAGACTGGAACAGAGTCTAAATGAAAAACATATGTTCAATGCAAATCTTGCTAATGTTTCTCATAATAATAATAAATATGGTATGATGAATGCCTATTATGCTCAAGCAAGAGGCAATGCTCGGAGAGGTGGATATAATGGAGGATTTCATAATGGAAATCAATTTGGAAGGAATAACTTTTCTACTGGAAGAGGACTGTTTATCAATTCTCATCCAAGGGGTTTTCCTTCTGGTTCTAGAAATTTTGGTAACAGTTTTGGTAGAGGTCAAATGATTGGGAACAATAATAAGCAAGCACAATTCATGAGAGGACAATATAGTGCTAATTTTGGTTTAACAAATTCTGATGGTAATGATGAGCAAACTGTTGTATGTTAAATTTGCTTCAAGTCTGGACACACAGCAGTAGAATGTTGGCATAAGTTTGAAGAAAATTATATGCCACAACACATGAAAAGAGGAAGAAATCAGAGATCAACCTATATGACATACTTTAATGGACCCACTGAAGATCAATGTCTAGCTGCTTACTCAGGAATACCTCACATGTATAATCCACCATGTTCTTCATACATGTCTGATTCAATGAGCTTGCCTGTGAATGAAGCTGGAGCTGCTTATGTTGCTAATTTTGAAGGGCCAGCAGATGAAGGATGGTATCTTGACAGTGGAGCTACACAACATCTAACAAATAATATGGCAAATATGCATGTCAGAGATGAGTTCAGAGGTAATGACAAGCTTATCATTGGTAATGGTAAAGGTCTGTCAATCACACATGTTGGTAACATTACTCTTACAATTCAAAGCTCTAAAATATAATATGCATGTACATGCATTGAGCTTAAGGATATACTGCTTGTTCCATCTATTACAAAGAATTTAATAAGTGTTTCCAAGCTTACCACTGATAATAACCTATCTGTTGAATTCCTTGGATCTGTTTGTTTTGTGAATGATATACTGAAGGGGAAAATTCTGCTACAGGGTATTGCTGAGAAAGGTTTATACAAATTGCTGCTGAATTCATCACCACAGTCTGCATATACCTCTTTTCTATCTCAAAGTTCAATAAACAAACTTGTGTCTATGATATCTCAATGTTATCTCAATACTGAAATTAATAGTTCTTGTTCTGTAAAATGTTTCTAGTTAAATAAGAATACTTGTAGCACTGATTCATTCAATAAAATGTCTTTGTTTCACAGAAAGTTTGGTCACCCTAATACTCAAAGCCTAATTCATTTACTAAAGCTTGTGCATCCCACTTTGTTCTCTGCAAATATTTTTAATCAAGCAACAAAGCATTTCTGTGAAGCATGTCAGCTGGGAAATTTCATAGACTTCATTTTCCAATCACTGATATCAAATCCAAATCAGCACTAGAACTTGTTCATACTAATCTATAGGGTCCCTCACCAGTTTGTTCTAGAGATGGTTATAAATATTACATTAGCTTTGTGGATGATCACACTAGATACACCTGGATTTATCCTTTGAAACTTAAATCAGAAGCTCTAGATGTGTTTAAACTGTTTAAACTTCAAGTTGAAAATCAATTTCAAACTACTATCAAAATTCTCCAATCTGGCTGGGGGGAGAATACAGGCCATTTACCTCATTTCTCAATGAGTGTGGCATTCTCTTCAGACACTCTTGCCCTTACACTCACCATCAAAATAGACTTGTTTAAAGAAAACACAGACAGATTGTAGAATTAGGATTGACACTTCTAGCACAAGCTAAACTTCCATTTCAATTCTGGTGGGATGCTTTTCATACCTCAATCTATCACATTAATAGACTTCTTACTTTTGCACTTAAGATGTCTACTCTATATGAAAAGCTTTACAAACACAAGGCTGATTATAACATGCTGAAATGCTTTGGATGTGCTTGTTATCCATATTTGAGAGATTACAATAAGTGACACAACTTAAAAGTAATTTTTAACTCCCAAGTATAAGAGTGTCTTGTTGTATTATAACTCGGTGAGTCCGAGGTCGATCCACAGAGAAAAGATTTAATTAGTTTATTTTATTTTATCTAAAAATTGAAATTAAAACTTGAATATAAACAACTTAATTTAAATGAAACTAAGGAATTGAACTAGTTAGGGTTATGGATCCACTCTTAGAAATAAATAAAACTTAATAAATTCTTTTTGCCAATTTTTTAGATTTATTACCCAAAAGATTAATTATACAAATTATTATTATTTTCCCTTTAATTTTATGATGGATTAAGTATTTATTGTGCCAAAATTTAATTTGTCTACAATAAGTCAAAATACCATTTCACCATGTCTTATATTAAAATCTTAAGAATTTATTGTGCCAAATTCATTTGTTTGTCTACAATAAATCAAAATTTCAAAATATAAAACATGTATAAAATTAAATAGAAAATAATTTAATTTATAAAATTAAAATAGAATTTGATTAAATCATATTTATTTCCTAAGAGTTTCACCTTCCCCTAACTAATATTATTTAGTTAAGCATAATTAAAATAAAAAGAAGTAGTAAAATTGAATTACTTATAATTAAAAGAAATAAAAACAACTAAAATTGGAAATAAAACTAATTTTATTAATGAAAATAATTATACAAAATATTAAAAACACACCTGGAAATTAAGATTACAAGGAGATGGAGAGAATTTGAGAAGAAGAGAGTTGTAGAGAGATGATTAAAACATAAAAATGAGGCTCTATTTATAGAAAAATAAATTCATAATCCAGTGCTTTGCGGTCCATCATAGGCTTCATGCATGTGCTCCTCACAACCCTTAGATCAAGATCCAATGGCTGGTCAAACTTCAAAAGTCAACATCACACATGGCATCATTTGACTCGTCCGATTTACCCATAGAACGGTTGAGATTTGGCGGGTTAATGGGTGGATCGGGTCGACCCGAATACAAAGATTCGGATCCTCCAACTTGCTTCACCAACCATTGCCACGTGGCACAATCATGGCCATTGAATCATGAACGGTTGAGATTTGGTCAAGATTGCCAGCTATCCCATGCACTCATATCTATTGTAAGCTCATTTCATCATCCAATCAGTGCTCGGTCAACAGGAAAAGTCAACTTTTTTTTACACAAGCCCAATTTTAAGTTGATCTTAACTGATCTTAAGGTTTTCGGACCTCCGGAATCCAAATTTGACCTCCGTTTATCTGTTTGGAGCCTCGAAGTACGTGAAATTAATATTTTTCCTAATAAACACATAAAAATACAGAAAATTAAATATATTTAAAACATAATTAATAATTCATAATATATTACATAAACACAAATATAAATTATAACATAAGCATAAAATAACATATTATCACTTGATAATTAAACAATTTTAATACTAATCACACCCCCCAACCAGCTTATTGCTAGCCCTCTAGCAATTAAAGCGTTATATTAAATTAAGATTTATAAAATTCACATGCAAGTTAATAGTTGTTCTTCTATTCTCTAAATTACCAAATAAATGAACTCTCCCAAATTCCTTTACCACATTGATGTTCACTCATTATCCAGAATATCATCAAACCTTCTTTTGTGCTCAAGTAAATAACAAAATACTTATGGGGCTTCATTAAAAGAAAAACAACATTTTTGTTCCAAAATTCATTAGAAATTATATCTTTAGGCAATAGATTATTCACACATATTTTTATTTATTTATTTTTTAAATATTACATTTCTAACCCGTGTAGCGAGCTTTAGGTCAGTGACTCCCAGACCAGTTGGCCTTAGGGCACTAGGTGTTGAAGCACCCCTACGGACTTAATTACTCGGGTTTCTAATAAACAAACAATATATCTATTACCCATGTAGCGAGCTTTAGGCCAGTGACTCCCAGACCAATTGACCTTAGGGCACTAGGTGTTGAAACACCCCTACGGACTTAATTACTCGGGTTCTAGATATAGAATAATTAAAAATAATTTTTTTTTTACCTTTTTTTTTCTTTTCTTTTTTTTTTGTTTTTTTTGTTTTTTGTTTTTGTTTTTGGAAATATACACTTTCTACTACCTTAGATACTATTCCTAATAAATCAAAAGAACTAAATGCTGTAAAATTTTAACTTACAACCCACTAATATGTGTCATAGTGTGTGTGTGAAGAAGGATTCAATAATACATGTTAAATGAGTAAACAATTAAATAACTTAATAACCAAGTGGAGAGTTCACAAATTCGAGTAATTCAAAGAAAAGGGAACAAAAATAATTTACTATGAATCTCAAAATCAAAATATAATACAACAAGACTATTAGGATGCGTCTCAAAAGTCGTGACTCTTTACACGACCATCCTAGACAAAAAATAATTTTTTTTTGTTTTTTTTTTGTTTTTTTAACAAAGAAAAGAAAAGAGAAAAGAGAAAAACAACACACATATTTAAAACATACGTCAATTATCCCCACCCCACAACCTAATCTAAACATTATCTTAACA
The DNA here is from genome assembly GCA_004802465.1 of Citrus hindsii. NCBI lineage: Eukaryota > Viridiplantae > Streptophyta > Magnoliopsida > Sapindales > Rutaceae > Citrus > Citrus hindsii. The sequence goes on from QWBT01001163.1 coordinate 85,230, forward strand.
TTGTATAATTTTACAGATATGCAAAAAGAAAAAGAAAAAAAAAATAATAAATAAAAATAAAAGAGAATAATAAAAGAAGAAGAAGAGGAGATCTCACCTGAACTTGATGCAGAAGCTTAAAAGCAGATAACAAAGATGAAGAAAAAGTCAATTTTTTTTTTTAACAACACCCTTAAGATTAAGAAGATGCGTTTCTAGAGAGGCTACATTCTCTATATCCTGCCATCTTCGACTCAAATTTGTCCTAAGTTAGTCTTTACAGAAATTTTTTTTTTTGTTTTTGTTTTTGTTTTTTTTTGTAAACACATAACCAGGACTAAGACATTCCACAATTATCAACTATTCCCTCCCCCCAACCTGAAAAAGACATTGTCCTCAATGTTTTAAAAGGAAAGAGAAAGAGTGTAGAAGACATCACATGAACACTACAACAGAAAATATTTACAAACGGAGAGTTAAATCTAAATCGCACTTCTTATTACTACTACTGTTACCGTTACCATCATCAGTCGACCAATTCAGTGCAACAGTCTTTGGATTTGGCTCTGGCGTATAAGCTTGTAAAAGATCAAGTAACTCATTAGCAGTAGAAGCAGAGATAAAGAGTTTTTTTACAGAATGTGGAACAAAATGATTCTTTATTGCATGGTTAATAAAAGTTAGCAAGCCGTCATAAAAATTATTAACATTTAACAAACTGATGGGTTTTTGATGAATGTTCAAGTGGGCCCAAGATGCAAATGTAATTAGTGCCTCAAAAGTTGCAAGATCTCCTGGCAAGAAAATAAAAGCATCAGCATGATTCATCATTTCAGATATTCTCTCTTGCATACTTGATACCACTAATTCTTCTCCAATTGGTGGGCCAGACATGCACACTAGCGGTTTCATGGGTTTTGGGATAATGCCTAGTACTTGGCTTCCTCTAGTAAAAACAGCTTCTGAGACAAGTCTTGATAACCCTCGTTCACCTCCTCCATATACAAGATGCAGTTTCCTCTCTGCTATGACGCGACCAAGAACTACAGCTGCCTGAACGAACTCTTTGTACTTTCCATAGTGAAACCCAGAAAGCACACAAATGTATTTGAATTGTTTACTCGAAGATGCTGCCATTGGGCTAATTTTTCAAAAACAAGTTGTGAGTGTTTGAAAAACGAGCTCATATTTAAAGATCTTGGTGACATAAATAATGAGAAACAGCTGTAAATGGGTTGGCATATTTGTCAAATGACGAGTAAAGCTCGTGACTCAATAATTCAAAAACAAACAGTAAAAAGAAAGTAATGATTAGAAAAAGCAAACAGTGAAAGAAACCAAATATTTATTAAAGACAAATCACATCGGTAAATGCAATAATGCAAATGATAAAATAACAGTAAAGTAAAATAACAGTGAAGTGAAAGGATATTTACTGGTAGTTGTGATTGTGGCTCACATATTCCTCTGGTTTTACGTCCAGTAACGGCTTGAACGCCCTCTATGGGTCGAGGATCGGCTTCCTATCCAGTTTTCTTATAAACTGGCAAACAGGGTCTTTTTGAGTCAGATTCCCAAGACTAAATTGTGCACTTTGTTTTTGGAATAATATCCACAAATTATAAATCTCACGTTGCACAAATCCGCTTCGATGCGTCTCAAGAGATCGTAAGATATCATCCAACGATTCTTTACTCATGCCATCTTTAACAAATTTAATTTTATCTTCACGAGTATCAGAAACCATTCCTAAAGATTTACAATCTGGTCGTTTGCAACCAAGTCTTACACAGTTATGACATTTTGAGCCAAGTCGTTTAGCTCTCCTTTTCTTAGCAAACGTACTTTTACCAAAACCAGGCATGTAAGAAACAAATTGACCAGAAAACTCACCTGCTAATCGGACCTTTGCTTCAATTAACCAACGAATGTCAGAAGGAATGCCATTGATCATTAACAAACGCAATCGTTCACAACGAGCTTTGTAAATTTTCCTGAGGGCATTCTGAGGGAGAGAGGGAAAATGCTTATGGAGTTTATGTTGTATTTCTTCCATGTTTGATTTTGGGGTTTCAGTTATTGTGGGAAACTGAAGATACCGACTTAAGAAGTCACGGAGTACCGTTATCCGCCATTTATACGGGAAAATAAATCAAAACACACCAAAATCAAATCTGTAAAATCAAATCAAGCGTGAAAGCGAGCAAAAAGAAGCACACAAAATAAAAAGGAAAATGCACTTACATTCGTCCTCTCATTGAGTTAACCTCAAGCTCCATTTGAAATTCATATATGCCACTCTCTACTGTTCTGAGTTGTCCCTCTAGATCCTCAACATAGGACACGAATTCTGGTGGTTGCAGATCCCAAAGTGGATGTGATTTACAGCTTTGTATCAAGCCTCTTAAGTGAAATTTTATACGCAGAAATCTTTTAATATGTGCGAACAAGTATTTTCTCATTGAAGTGCTCATGATGTAAAATGAAAATTGATGAGAGAATGTACAACTGTCAAACAAACACGCTTACACAAGAAAAACAATGTTAAAAAAAACTTATGTACAGTGCATCAATCTAGAAAAAAAAAATCAAACAATGAAACGGTAAAATAATAGTAAAAAAATCATTAAAGACTTAATCAAGAACTGGTGGGTCACCCAAATTAATTTCGCTGTCCTCGTCACGTGGGTGATGTTCCAGATATGGTTTTAATCTTTGACCATTAACTTTAAATGTGACACCGTTCTTTGGATTCTCAATTTCTATGGCCCCATGTGAATATACATTTTTTACAACAAATGGGCCACTCCATCTTGACTTTAACTTCCCTGGAAATAAATGAAGACGAGAATTATAAAGCAACACTTTTTGGCCAATCTCAAATGTTTTTCGAAAAATTCTTTTATCATGAAATGCTTTTGTTCTTGCCTTAATAATTCTTGAATTTTCATATGCATCATTCCTTAATTCCTCAAGTTCATTCAATTGCAATTTTCGCACATTTCTAGCATCATCCAAATTTGAATTAAAAGCTTTAATAGCCCAAAGTGATTTATGTTCAAGTTCAACAGGTAAATGACAAGGTTTACCATAAATTAACCGATAGGGTGACATTCCTAATGATGTTTTAAATGCAGTACGGTAAGCCCAAAGTGCATCATTAAGTCTAAGAGACCAATCTTTTCGGTTTGGGTTAACCGTTTTTTCCAAAATTTGTTTTATCTCCCTATTTGCTAATTCAACTTGACCATTTGTTTGAGGATGATAAGGGGTAGCAATTTTATGTGTAATTCTATATTTTTTCATTAAAGACTCAAATGACTTATTACAAAAATGCTTACCTCCATCACTGATAATGGCTCGAGGGATTCCAAATCGACTGAAAATGTTTTCTCTTAAAAATTTAATCACAGTTTTACTATCATTATTTCGACAAGAAATTGCTTCAATCCATTTTGAGACATAATCAACTGCAACTAATATATACACAAATCCAAAAGATGATGGAAATGGACCCATGAAATCAATTCCCCAACAGTCAAATATTTCAATTTCAAGTATGGGATTTAAGGGCATCATGTTTCTTTTTGTAATTGATCCCAATTTTTGACATTTTTCACAACTTTTGCAGAATTCATATGTGTCTTTAAACATGGTAGGCCAATAAAATCCACACTGTAAAATTTTAGCAGTAGTTTTTCTTGAAGAAAAGTGACCACCACATCCTTCAGAATGACAAAAATTAATGACACTACTTACCTCATTATCAGGAATACATCGCCGAAAAATTTGATCTGGGCAATATTTGAACAAATAAGGGTCATCCCAATAAAATTTCTTTACTTCAACAAAAAATTTCTTCTTCTCTTGAGCATTCCATTGCAAAGGTATTTTACCTGTAACAAGAAAATTAACAATATTAGCATACCATGGCATTGAAGTAACAGAAAATAAAAATTCATCAGGGAAAGAATCATTTATGGGTGTTATATCATTGCAGAATTCGGATGTGAGTCTTGATAGATGATCGGCAACAACATTTTCAGCACCCTTTTTATCTTTGATGGTAAGGTCAAATTCTTGTAGTAACAAAATCCAACGAATTAGTCTCGGTTTGGCATCCTGTTTACTCATCAAATACCTCACAGCAGCGTGGTCAGTAAACACAACAGATTTAGAGCCAAGCAAATATGAACGAAATTTGTTTAATGCAAATACCACAGCAATTAATTTTTTTTCAGTTGTAGAATAATTCATTTGAACACTATCCAAAGTCTTACTCGCATAATAAATCACAAAAGGCTTACCATCCCTTCTTTGTCCTAAAACAGCACCAACAGCAAAATCACTTGCATCACACATTAACTCAAATGGCAAAGACCAATCAGGAGATTGCATAATAGGTGCAGATATTAAAAGACAAATTATTTTTTCAAAAGATTTTTGGCAATCATCATTCCATTCAAACGGTGCATCTTTTAATAAGAGGTTACAAAGTGGTTTAGATATGGCACTAAAGTTTTTTATAAACCTCTTATAAAATCCTGCATGTCCTAAAAAGGATCGCACATCTCTAACTGTTTTGGGTTGTGGCAATTTAGATATGACTTCGATTTTTGCTTTGTCAATTTCAATTCCTTTAATAGAAACAACATGACCCAAAACAATTCCAGAAGTAACCATGTAGTGACATTTTTCCCAATTCAACACGAGTTCTTTTGCAATACATCTTTTTAAAACTTTCTCCAAATTATCAAGGCAATCATCAAAAGAATTCCCAAACACAGTCAAATCATCCATAAAGACCTCTAAACAATGTTCAACCATATCACAAAAAATGCTCAACATACATCTTTGAAATGTTGCAGGAGCATTACAAAGCTCGAATGGCATTCTTTTAAATGCAAATGTTCCAAATGGACATGTGAATGTGGTCTTTTCTTGGTCATCAAGTGCTATAGGAATTTGATAATAGCCTGAATATCCATCTAAAAAACAGTAGTAGGGATGTCCTGCTACTCTTTCTAAGATTTGGTCAAGAAATGGTAATGGAAAATGATCTTTTCTAGTGGCTTCATTTAATTTTCTATAATCAATGCACATGCGCCAACTAGATGTAATTCGTGTTGGAATTAATTCACCTTTTTCATTTTTAACAACAGTGATTCCAGATTTTTTAGGCACTACTTGTGTAGGACTTACCCACTTACTATCAGAAATAGGGTAGATAATTCCCACATCAAGCAATTTAAGGACTTCTGTTTTGACTACCTCTTTCATGTGTGGGTTTAATCTTCTTTGAGGTTGTTGACATGTTTTAGCATTTTCTTCCAAATTAATTCTATGCGTGCAGATTAAGGGATTAATGCCTTTAATATCATTTAAAGTCCATCCTATTGCATTTTTATGCTTTTTAAGAACAGTAAGTAACTTACCTTCTTGGTCGCTTGTTAAAGTAGAAGAAATCACAACAGGATAAGTTTGTTCTTCTCCAAGAAAAGCATACTTCAATCCTTCAGGCAAAGGTTTCAATTCCATTTTAGGTGCTTCTTGTTGTTCTGTCTTTTCAATACTTCCAAGCTCCTCAAATTTTGGCTCGCCATCATAATTTTGTGAAGTCTGTACAGAATCAAGCAACGAATTTATATTAGAAATATCAAGTTCAAGTTGCTTATTTGACTCAATTGAATTAACTAAACAAACATTAGAAAGTTCAGAAAAATCCCCTTTTTGAATATTTTCCTCGATACAAGATTCAAAGAATTCCTTTTGTTCATCAGTATCATCTTCATTCTCATTTTCTTCATTAGGTTGCCTGCACATGTTGAAAACATTCAATTCCAAAGTCATATTCCCAAAGGATAAATTCATTAAACCATTCCTACAATTAATCAAAGCATTAGCAGTTGCTAAAAATGGTCGACCTAAAATTACAGGAATTGGTTTGTAATTATTCACAACAGGTTCAGTTTCCAAGACAATAAAATCCACAGGATAAATAAATTTATCAACTTGTACTAAAACATCTTCCACTATTCCTTTTGGTACTTTAACTGATCTATCGGCAAGCAAAAGTGTAGTTGAAGTTGATTTTAACTCACCAAGATTAAGTTGAAGATAAACTGAATATGGAAGCAAATTAACACTAGCACCAAGATCTAATAAAGCATGCTCAATTCTGTGGTTACCAATAATACAAGAAATGGTAGGACAACCAGAATCTTTATATTTCAACTTATTATTAGTAGACAGAATTGTACTTACCTGTTCGGCCATGAAAGCACTCTTTCTTACCTTCAATTTCCTCTTAACAGTGCACAAGTCCTTTAAAAATTTGGCATATGAAGGAACCTGCTTGATTGCATCTAATAGAGGAATGTTAACTTTCACTTGCTTAAAGATTTCATAAATTTCAGAAGAGTGGTTTGATTTCTTTGGTTTATTCAATGCATGCGGAAATGGTGGTTCAGGTGGAACACTAGTTATTTCTTCACTAGGTGTAAGTTCATTTAGTCCTTCCTTACCCTTTGAATTTTCATCATTTTCATAAGGTTCAGGCATAGGTCTATCAACAACCTTACCACTACGAAGAGTTATAACTGACTTGACTTGGTCTGTGGGTGGATTTTGTTGAATTTTAGGATTTGGTTGTGGTTGGGCTGGAAATTTTCCTTTTTCTTGAATGGTGAGTGCAGAAGCAATTTTAACAAGAGTATCTTTCAAATCAGAAAAAGTTTGTGCATTTTGATTGTTAATAACATCTTGCTTTTTGATGAATGAATGCATTGTGTCTTCCAGATTTTTCCAGGGTGGTGGAACATATGGTGCATAAGGCTGAGGATTTTGAAAATTTTGTGGAGGTGGTGCTTGTGAAGATTGTGCATTATTATTATTCCTCCAACTGAAATTCGAATGATTTCTCCAACCAGGATTATAAGTCTGTGAATATGGGTTTGGTTTATTGAAAGTGTTAATGACATTAGCTTGATCATTTAGACATTCTTTAAGTGCAGGCAAAGTGGGACACTCTTGAGTGAAATGATCATTCGAATTACATATGTTACATGCAATTTCTTGAATAAATTTTACTTGATCACTCTTTTTATGCTCCAAAGCTTCAACTTTCCTAACTAGGGATGCAAATTTTGCTTGTAAATCATGATCTTCCCTAAGGTTATGGATTCCTCCACTAGATGGAGATGATTGTTGCTTATTTGTCAATTCAAAAGTTCCAACAGTATCCCAATGTTGTGCATTTTCAGCTAATTGGTCAAGGTAATCTAGTGCATCTTCAGGATTTTTATCCCTAAATTCACCATTACACATCATTTCAACAACCTGTCTACTTTGGGGTATTAAGCCCTCGTAGAAGTAAGTGACCAATCGCCAAGTTTCAAAACCATGATGTGGACATATGTTAAGCAACTCTTTAAACCTATCCCAACATTAGTATAATGTTTCTCCATTTTTTTGAGTGAAAGAAGTGATTTGCCTTTTAAAAGAATTTGTTCTATGAGGTGGAAAGATTTTTTTCAAAAACTATTCTTGCATGTTATTCCAAGTTCTTACTGATCCAGATCTAAGGTTTTGTAGCCAAGTTTTAGCTTTATCTTTTAATGAAAAAGGAAAAAGCTTTAATCTAATTATGTTCATGCTACAATTTTGGTCCGTGTATGTATTACAAACTTCCTCAAAATCTCTTAGATGCAAGTATGGATTCTCATATTCTAAACCATGAAATATTGGTAAAAGTTGGATAATACCTGGTTTAAAGTTGAATCGAGATGCTTCTGGAGGAAATACTATACACGACGGTGCTCCGGTTCTGGTTGGATTCATGTAGTCTCTCAGAGTCCTTGGTTGATTCTAATCGTGCCCATGTTGAGATTGGTTGTCTCCCTGATCAATTTGAGGATTAAGTTCACCCAAAACGTTTTCGCCTTCATTCTCATCCATGATTGGTGGTGGAGATTGAGATCTACGAATTAACCTGCCACTTGAAGATCGAGACCAACGTCTCATGCAAGGGTTATGTTATAAAGATAATATTTACACAAATTGATAACAAAATAAAAAAAATAAATAAGCAAATAATATAAGTATACAAAAGAAAATTAAATAACAATTTTGGTGGTTGAACCCACCAATTAACAATAAATTAAGTATAAAATAAATGCAAAAGAAAGAAAAAGAAAAAAAAATGGTGGTTGAACCCACCAATAAAAAAAAATACAAAATTAAATAAATACTGAAAATTAAATAACTGAAAATAAAAGTTAAGAGTTAGTAGTTAGTTTGGTGGTTAAACCCACCAATAAAGCAAAAATAAATAAATAAATACGAAATAAAATAAATGCAGAAAATTAAATAACTGAAATTTAAAAAAGTTAGGAGTTAGCAGTTAGTAAGTTAAGAGTTAGTAATTAGAGTTAGTAGTTAAAGTTAGTTTGGTCCAAATATGTCCAAATATGTCCAAAGTATGTCCAAGTCTTGATTATGTTGAGGAATTTCGTCTAGGGATTTTATTACAAATTATTTTTAATTTTATGGTCAAATTGTAATTTTTAGAAGTTTAGAATTAAGCAATTTAGGATGAAAGTAAAATAGTTGAAAGATGTTGGGGTTCGAACGTAATTACCAGAAGATTAGGCTGGAAATTGGAATTGTTGGGGTGAAACGAGAATTATGAAAGATATGGGGACAAAAGAGAATTTAAGAAAAGAAAAAGGGGGCAAACGAAATTTTACATATAAGAGAAAAATTAAAAACGGAAAAACAAACCAAATAAAAAACTTTTCCCCGGCAACGGCGCCAAAAACTTGACACAACTTAAAAGTAATTTTTAACTCCCAAGTATAGGAGTGTCTTGTTGTATTATAACTCGGTGAGTCCGAGGTCGATCCACAGAGAAAAGATTTAATTAGTTTATTTTATTTTATCTAAAAATTGAAATTAAAACTTGAATATAAACAACTTAATTTAAATGAAACTAAGGAATTGAACTAGTTAGGGTTATGGATCCACTCTTAGAAATAAATAAAACTTAATAAATTCTTTTTGCCAATTTTTTAGATTTATTACCCAAAAGATTAATTATACAAATTATTATTATTTTCCCTTTAATTTTATGATGGATTAAGTATTTATTGTGCCAAAATTTAATTTGTCTACAATAAGTCAAAATACCATTTCACCATGTCTTATATTAAAATCTTAAGAATTTATTGTGCCAAATTCATTTGTTTGTCTACAATAAATCAAAATTTCAAAATATAAAACATGTATAAAATTAAATAGAAAATAATTTAATTTATAAAATTAAAATAGAATTTGATTAAATCATATTTATTTCCTAAGAGTTTCACCTTCCCCTAACTAATATTATTTAGTTAAGCATAATTAAAATAAAAAGAAGTAGTAAAATTGAATTACTTATAATTAAAAGAAATAAAAACAACTAAAATTGGAAATAAAACTAATTTTATTAATGAAAATAATTATACAAAATATTAAAAACACACCTGGAAATTAAGATTACAAGGAGATGGAGAGAATTTGAGAAGAAGAGAGTTGTAGAGAGATGATTAAAACATAAAAATGAGGCTCTATTTATAGAAAAATAAATTCATAATCCAGTGCTTTGCGGTCCATCATAGGCTTCATGCATGTGCTCCTCACAACCCTTAGATCAAGATCCAATGGCTGGTCAAACTTCAAAAGTCAACATCACACATGGCATCATTTGACTCGTCCGATTTACCCATAGAACGGTTGAGATTTGGCGGGTTAATGGGTGGATCGGGTCGACCCGAATACAAAGATTCGGATCCTCCAACTTGCTTCACCAACCATTGCCACGTGGCACAATCATGGCCATTGAATCATGAACGGTTGAGATTTGGTCAAGATTGCCAGCTATCCCATGCACTCATATCTATTGTAAGCTCATTTCATCATCCAATCAGTGCTCGGTCAACAGGAAAAGTCAACTTTTTTTTACACAAGCCCAATTTTAAGTTGATCTTGACTGATCTTAAGGTTTTCGGACCTCCGGAATCCAAATTTGACCTCCGTTTATCTGTTTGGAGCCTCGAAGTACGTGAAATTAATATTTTTCCTAATAAACACATAAAAATACACAAAATTAAATATATTTAAAACATAATTAATAATTCATAATATATTACATAAACACAAATATAAATTATAACATAAGCATAAAATAACATATTATCACTTGATAATTAAACAATTTTTAATACTAATCAATAAGCACAAGTTTGACAATCACGCAACCAAGTGCATCTTTCTTGGTCATAGTCTATATCATAAAGGCTACAAGTGTTTTCATCCCTCTGGACATATATATATAGCTAGGCATGTTGTCTTTGATGAACATTTATATCCATTTTCTTCAGATCCTAGCTTTCATTCTTCAAACAAGTCTCAATCTGATACACATTGCACAATTACTCCTATACAAGTTTTCCAGTTGTCAACATTACCTGTCATATTCGATTTCTCAAGCAACAATAGTGAACCTTTCTCTCAAGCATACTCTAGTGGTAGTATTTTTCCTCCAACAGTAGTCTCAACACAGGCAAATGTTTCAGACCAGCAACCTTCAAACACAAATACAAATAATCCATCAGTACTGACAATGTTACCTTCTGTACCTGATACAACATATGATCAATCTCCAGATGAAATTTCACAAAACCAACACAATAATGCTTCTCATCCGAACCAAACAGTGTTAACGTCACCATCTTTAAATCATCATCCCATGATGACTATAAGGAAAGCAGGTATTTTTAAGCCAAAAGTATACATTGCAGTATTGTTACATAAAGAACCAGATACTATTCAGGAGGCTCTCAAGGATGAGAGATGGTTTCAGGCAATGAAAATTGAATATGATGCACTAATGTCAAATGGAACTTGGACACTTGTACCAAGAACAGAAAATCATAAGCTTGTTGGCAACAAATGGGTGTTTCGAGTAAAATCTAATACTGATGGAAGTGTTGCAAAATATAAGGGAAGGTTGGTTGCTAAGGGATTTCAGTAGATAGAGGGAGTTAACTACTTTGACACCTTCAGTCCAGTGGTGAAAGCAGCAACAGTTAGAGTTGTTCTAAGCCTAGCAGTAATGAATCAGTGGCAGATAAGACAGGTTGATGTGAATAATGCATTCTTAAATGGAGATCTAACTGAGGAGGTATGTATGAGTCAACCAGAAGGGTTTATTGATTCAAACAGACCTGATTTTGTGTGCAAACTTCACAATGCACTATATGGTTTGAAATAAGCTCCACGAGCATGGTTTGACAAGTTGAAAAGTAGTCTTATGCAATGGGGATTTGAGAACTCTAAGTTTGATTCATCTTTATTCTTGAAGAGAAATAAAAGGTCAATCATTTTAATCATGATATATGTAGATGACATACTGATTACAGGATTAAATTGTGATGAGTTAGAAACGTTTATCAAGTTGTTCAGTTCAGTATTTGCATTAAAGGATCTGGGAAGGCTGTCTTATTTCTTTGGAATAGAAGTGTTGTATGATTAGAACAATGTGTATCTGTCACAAAAGAAGTATATCAGAGAGTTGTTGGCTAAGGTTGATATGCTTGAATGCAAAGGAACAGATACACCAATGAGCAGTAGTAAAGATTCCAGATTGCAGAAGAATGTTGAAGGAGAAATGGATTACTACATAGAAGATCCTTCTCATTACAGAAGCATAGTAGGAGGCCTTCAGTACTTAGTTTTGACAAGACCTGAGATTGCCTACTCATTTCATAAGCTAAGTCAGTATGTATCTTCTCCAACACTTCAACATCTTATGGCATGCAAACGAGTGCTAGGGTATTTGAAGGAAACACAAGACTATGGGCTGAAATTTGTTAAAGAAGGTGAGCTAAAACTTACAGCATTTACAGATGCAGATTGGGGAAGTGACCTTGATGATAGAAGATCTACTGGTGTCTATTGTGTGTATATGTGAAACAACTTAATCTCATGGTCCTCAAAGAAGCAATCAGTAGTCACAAAATCTTCTGCAGAAAGTGAATACAGAGCTCTTGCAGCTGCTGTCTCAGAGATAACATGGCTAAAGTCTTTATTTCTTGAGATTAATCTCTGATGTGTGGAGAAACCAATCATATGGTGTGACAATGTGAGTGCCACAGAACTTGCTTATAATCCAGTATTTCACTCAAGAACAAAACACATAGAAATCGATCTGCACTTTATCAGGGATAAAGTCCTAGCTGGAGAACTAAAGATAGTATATGTTCCTAGTGCAGAGCAGATAGCAGACATAATGACTAAGCCCTTAAACTCTTCTCAATTCATTTATCTAAGAACCAAACTCAATGTGCATTTGTGCCCCTTGAGTTTGAGGGGGGCTGTGAAGAAAGCTCACTGTGCTGAATTGAAAAGAGAAAGGAAGCCAGCAGTCAAGATACATCAGCAATGCCACGTCAACAATGCTGAGTCAGCTGATTCTGTTAAGCAGCAATGAGAGTTCACGTGTGTTGAAGTTAGTTTGTATTAGCTATTCATTTACTGATATGATTAGTTGTTTTCGATGTAATGTAAATTAGTTAGTTGTAGCTTTTACTAAAAAGCTTGCAAGTATATAAAGTCTGTTAAGACTATCACGTTTTATTCATTGAAATAAATTTAGAACATTCAGCAACTTTATCTCTGTTTCTCAGTAACCAAACAGACTTTACAACTCAATTACAGAGATTTTCACATTTTAGAAGATACAACATTTTCAAACTGGCCCGTATTCATTGTTGGTTCACTTCATTTTCTATCATTAATTAAAATGCCTATGTGCACTACATGTTAAATGATGAGATGTCATACGTTGTATTACCTAAAATATAAACTATGTCTCAACTGTGTATGTGTAGCATTTCTCAACTATATAGGCCTAATTCTTTGAATTACCTTCAGAACTTCGCAATCTTTCTCCAGTTTGTTCACTTCCGTCGTTAATGGTGTTTGGCTCCTCCGCAGTCCTCAGCTCCTCGAATCTGCGATTAAGTGACTAGAATGTTGAACAATACGAATAAAGTCCAAAACATAGAGCCAAAATAAAAATTCTTGACCGTTAACATGCGGTTAATTATTTTTTATTTTTGTCACGATCTTGCTTGCCTGATGGCTGTCCGTCATTGATAAGTTATTAACATAAAGTTACTTTTGACTATTTGAAATAACAGTTTACAGTTCTAACTAATATTAAGAAGTAAGCCTAAATATTGAGAATTACCCAAATTTTATATACTAAACTTAAAATTAATTCTTAATGAACCTAAAATAATTTACATAACTACTACTGTCACATGTAGGCGTTTCATTTTTCTTAGTTGTTCTTGTCATATAGTAAGATAGTAAGATTCACTCGTGCTTAATTTTAACTTTAATACTATATAAAAATTTATAGACCTAATTCATATTAAAAAATTTAATTATTTCTTAACCAACGTGAGATAATGCCCCTAATAATAACACAATCTACGGACACATCCTAAGAGTAACTATCATCTCCTCACCAACACGACCACTACATGGTGTGGGCTTTGCCTCCCCAGGCCATTTCGTCGCCGCCACATGGTCTGGGTGTTGCTTTGCGAAGTACACCTACAGCGGAGTGACGTTACTTGCGGCTGGGCGGCACTCATCTGCAACGGCGAGATTGCAGATTTAAAAAATCGAACAGTTGGTGAAGTGTGGTTTCTTTTGTTCCATCTTTTGGAAGAAAGAACTGACAAGCAAATACAATAAGAACCCACATTTCCCTGTCAACTTATTGAACAGGACCAAACCCTTCAAAAGGTAATAGAAACCAACTTATTGAGGAGGAATAGGCACTGGATGACACTACAGGTTCATTAACAGTAGATCGATTTAACCATGCCAGCCTATTTTACTAAGCGAAGGCTCTACTTACAATGACCCGGCTGCCCACTAGTCTTTAATTTGTAGGTTGTAATTTTTTAATTTGTCGTGTCGCATACTATTCAAACAAAACAAAATCGCTCGATTCACCATTCATCCGACGGTTCACTTTGACAGGCCAGCAAGTTAATACTTTCCGCCCATCCGTATAGGCCTTCTATAATAAGGAAGTCCGGATTCATAAATTATCTAGATTTTTTTTTTCACTGTTCGTAAAGTGAACAAATTTGGGTCGGTGTTCAGCTTAGTTTAACTGAACAGCGAAAAAAATCTAGATTATAGAAGACCTACACGGATGAATCAATTACTTTTTAATCATTGACTCTGTGCACGCAAATCTCAGCGGAGCGCTAGATTTTTTCGCCCTCTTGGCCGACAAAATCAAAGAAGGACAGGTGGCGGTCTTTTTCATGTTTCCTATCCATAATTCTAATGAATATAGGAAAATGCTATTTTCCCCGGGTCAAAGCCCAGGTCAAACCCCGAAACTCATCCAAACGACGCCGTTTCATCTTTTTTTTTTCCTCTTTCATTCTCCCTAAACGACGCCGTTTTGGCAAAGGCAAAACCATTGCTTTCTCTTTCTCTTTCCCATAAACAGATTTAAAGAAAAAAAAAAGGGTTCACTCATTTCCCTTACTCTTTCCACGCTAGAAATTTTTTTATCCGAGATTTTAAAGTGCGGAAAAAATTTGATAAAATTTTAAAATTGGAGAATTTTAAAAACTTATAACTTAAAACACTTAAATCACATAGTTTATATATTTTTTCAAATATTTTTATACTTTAAAATTTTAAATTGGAACATTTCTACTTCTTATGAAAGCCTTCTGTTGTAAGCAACGACAAGAATAACAAAAGCCTTCAACATTAAATTGACGTGTCCAAATGTGTGGCAAAGTAATCGACACCATAGAGACTGAACAAAGAAATTCTGAGATCACAGCAATTGCCATGAAGACTTTGAAGCTGTGATTTCATGTCAGCAAAATATGCAAAGCTCTAGATCAATAGAGCCAACTGAAATGCACACTTACTCATCAGGTGTGTTTTGAACTAAGTTTTATTTTTGCCTTGAACATAACTAACTTCAACAATTAACGGAATTAGAAAAACAAAGACTGTGTGGTATGATGCCGATGATGAGAAATTTTGCACACTGCGAAATCATCAAAATAAGCTATAAATTACTATGTAAAATTTGGGTTAAAGTAAAAATCGTTGGCTTTAAAATATTTATTAGTTCAAAGTGGCCATTCGATCTATCCACTGTGATGGTCACATGGTTTCATGCTTTTCAAAATTGTTCATAACACTATTAATTTTCAAGAAAATTTGCAATAACGGTGAATGGAGGGGAAGGACGGTTTCCACTTCACACTATCAAACGACCGCCAATATTCATGGTTCATGAGCCGTTTAACTAAAATGTTCTCATAAAAACCTCAATGCTCTAACTAGCATTAATTGTTTTTTACTACACACATATGTTTGAAATTCCATGCAGATGAACGTCAATGAAAATATCCCTTCTTTTTTTTTTCATTACTTGGACATTTTAACCCAATTTTTAATTTTTTTTTTCGATATATAAGGCCATTAATAAAATCCAAATTGTAGATAAAGTACTGTAATTAAATTTAACGAATTTTTTTTTACTGATTTACTCTCTACACCTATCTTAAAACACATCTCTAAACCACAACCGAATTACTTATATCCTCCTAAAATCATGACAAGTGTATCATATCATAATCACATAATGATGATAATATATAAATCATGGAAGAACAAATCAATGGGAGGATAAATTTCAACCATAAAAGCATATTTTTCATATTAAATTTTCATTGCTATTTTTTTCCAAAAAAAAAGAAAAAATCATCTTTGTAATTTTATGAACAATTTTAAAGTCTTCTGCTAAGCATAAAGATAAACTACAATCGACTAAAACCAAATAAAACATGAAGTCATTCGGCCAAGGTGTCTATACAAAATTACAACTGTATAATCTTAGATAATAAAACCCAAACATAGTAGTCAACACCTCTAGTTTTATTGTTTAGTTTTTTCCAAGTCTCTCTTTTAGATCCAAAAAAAAAAAAAAGAAGAAAAAAGAAAAAAAGATCTTAAGTGAAAAAACAATATTGAAAACAAAAAAAACAGATATGGATTTTAATAGGTTGTACGCGTATTTTTATCTATTTTAATCTGGTGTGTACGTTTAATTGGTTAATTATTGAAGGTGATCACTTAACCTTCATTCTTGATAAACTGCCAAGATGGCAATACTTCAGTAGTAGATTTTTTTAGATTAATTCTTTAATTAATCTAATATTTGGGGCCACACATGAAACAAATAAAATGTGTGTGCTATTATTTAATTAGCCAACAATTAAGTGATCTATTTAATGTTAATTAAATGGCAAATGGTATAATTGTTGTGGGTTAAATAAATAGATACTAGAGTTTTAATTATTACTTCTATGAGGGGCAGAAGTGATAATTAACACAAAATAACTGCTAGACAGTTTTAATACTAGTCAGTTTTCTTTTTATATGGTGATTATGGTCCCCATTCTATCTCAATCTCTTTTCATTCACAAAATCCTCTCAGTGAGAATTCTTAACAAATGATAGAGACTAGTTTGGGATTCCATCACCAAGATCAAGAATTTTTTTCTAGTGCATAATAACAATGGATTCAAGTACGCTTCCGATTTGATGTTGCTCAGTAATTTAGTCTGGATTTAAATAAATTTCAAGAATTTTTTTTCAAACAGTATCAGAGCATAATCCATGATTAGATTATTGAGATACAGTATTTGATTAATGGTAATATTCAAATCAATTTGCTAATCCATGAATAGATTAGCGAGAATAATTAAAAAGTCGTATGTTAGTCTTTTGAAACACAAAACCGAAGCATGATTAACGAAACCGAAGCATGATCATTTACATCGAGTTTGCAGTGGCCATGTAATCTTGGTTTCAGTTTTCGATATTTAATATTTAGTTGAATTCAAATTTGGATTCAATTGCAGTGGCCATACGTCCATATCTCGGTTTCGATTTTAATAATAAATTTAAATTAAATCAATTTAATTTGAGTTTAAGTGGCCACGGTTTCGGTTTTAATGATAATATGTAATTCAAATCAATTAAATTAAATTTGAAGTGGCTTGTTTCAGTTTTGATTTAATAATAATATCAATTTGATTTGAATTTGAATTGGCCATGTTGTAATTGCGGTTTCGGTTTTAATAATTATTAAATCAATTTTATTTAAGTTTACAGTATTTTGGTTCCGGATTTATAATCTTTAAATTAAAATGCTTTATAACATCTATGTTAATTATTTGTCTAACACTGAAAATATGCTGATTAAAGCAGGAAGTCACCAAAGTGATGTCTCTCGTGTAGATTAGTTTATTTGGGGTGTTAGATGTTTATGTTTGTGTTTGTGTAATTCCTGCAGATGTTAATCGACCCAAAGGAATGTTAATATTTGGCTTAATTGCGCACACACCTATGATGGTAAATTTGTGACAATTATTAAGATAACTTAATGTTAGTTATATACTGATCCAAAGATAGGTTTATTAGTTGACATGACTTATCGTCAAAATTTGATCATTACAACAAGAGTACCATTTACAGTTAGTATTATTGTCCAAAGACTTATTACTAATGTTGTACTAGGTATCTTGAATTGTTATAATTTGCTTTTAAATTTTTAAAGATTATTAATTGAGTTGTTTAATGTGAGCATTATTTGTTTATTTATATTTTATTTATTTTTAAAGATTATACACACCACATCGACGTTTGTGAACCGTTTCAACATTATATCTTCCCGCAAATCAATATAGTTATTCAAGTTATTGTTATATTGTAATGAATGGATGTCATAGTCACCATTGTTCTATAACTGATTCAAGAACACCTAGTAGATATATTATATGAAGATTAAGAAATTAACTTCAAGGCATTAGAAGATAAGAAATTAAATCAATAATTATTAAGTTCCGTAAACTCATTACCCAAAAAACAAGTGTCCATATGCATGACACGCTAAGATAAGACGTTCAGAGTTGATTTTTCACTGATCAAGCAGATATGCAAGTAAATATGTTGTGGGGGATTAGAAACATGACAATTTAGAACAGAATATAGTATAGAATATGAACAATGCTCCAAGAAATAATACTTAACAACACTTAATCTTCACCAAGCCACCTCGTTGAAGCATGGCCCAAAAGTATTTCGAAGACTTTGTGCGACTGTTGGACATGCCGATCCACTGTGATTCTGCCAGCAAACCATTGATCGAACTCCTTAAATAGCCTTGGATCTTCCAAGCCCCTAAGTGGATTTATATCCACTCTCGTTCTTTCATCTATCTCATGGTCCGTTATTTCGAGTATGGGTGGAGGCCTGACGCTCCTTACTCTCTTAAAAGAAGGAATTACGTAAGGACTGTTAAAGACACAATGGTCTGTACAGATATCCAAATTTACTTATGCCAGGAGGTGCCTCCGTAAGGATCTGTACGCTGTCACCACTACTTATGTCTCCATAGAAACTATATAATGACATGGGGTGTTATGACCATCAGCATCAGTATACATTCCCTAGTCATTCGAGGCTTGTCAATTCACTAAGATGAACTTATTGAACTAATATCAAATTAAAAGCTAAAAACACAATTGTTGCATGTTAAACTTGCTCACCATATATGAGCATCAATTCAGAGAATCACAGTATCAGTGTTTGGATGAATCATCATTATACGTAGCCATAAACATTCAAATGCTTCTCTATACTGTAGTTGTTCTTTGTCCTCTGCCTCAAAATATGATTTCAGTTCAGAAATTGAATGATCAATCTTGTTCATATATTGAATGATATAATCATTACCGAACTTTGTCATCGACTATTACGATGAAACAAAAGAATAATGAGAGAGTGATAAAATCATTTACATATAAGGAAAGAAAATGATTTTTTAAATTAGAAAGTAACCTTTGAATCCTATGTGTCATCATAATCGTGTGTAGATTCGAGATGTTCATATGCAATAAGCTCATCCTCAATGAGATTCTGTTGCACCAGTATTGAACTCTTAGTGTCGCAATGCTCCTTCGTTTTCCTTGTAATGGGTGGTGCGTTGATTGAATGTTGATGCTACACAAAGTAACTTTGAAAATGAGTAAATAAAAAGCCAAAAAATTTCAAGTTTCGATTATATTTTAAATCGTGCTATGATGTCCTAAAGGATACCCACGTTACGGGCCCAACCTGGGATATATGGCATGTAATCCTCCACACTCTTCTAATATTTTGTGGCTTTCTCCTATACATTTGGCTTGACGATTTGTAAAATGTTTCCCTGCCATAAAAGAATCCTAAATTTTAAGTTATGTGATCATCTAGTATTTAGTAATGTGAAAAGTAGCTCTATACATACGTACATATATATTACTTACAAGATGAGAATTATCGTTGAGATATGAATACACTTCTACACATATATATTACTTACAAGATGAGAATTATCGTTGAGATATGAATACACTTCTACAAAGTTTATTTTAGAAGAAGCAATAGTCTTCCATTGCACGATTTGGGAAATCTTCCTTTTAGTTTTCACTACGCACTCTAATGGCAGCCTTCCGATTGCCTAAAAAATTATAAAGTCTTAAAACTTATTGTTAAATATTCATTATTACAAAACTAAGTAGTTAAAATAATCTCTCTACACACCTGAACCATAGATGTATGGCCATAAATATTGTATTTTTCAATTTTATGGCTGGGGTTTTCCGAGCGAGGCTTCTTGAATTTTTGGCATTTCTGTTCATATTCGTATCGTTAAATATTCATTATTACAAAACTAAGTAGTTAAAAAAATCTCTCTACACACCTGAACCATAGATGTAAGGCCATAAATATTGTATTTGTCAATTTTATGGCTGGGGTTTTCCGAGCGAGCCTTCTTGAATTATTGGCATTTCTGTTCAATACATTATCAAGACTATCATATATCTTTTCTCACGACAAACGACCTTGCGGATGATTTCGAAAGTGATCTATCTCATCTACTTCATTAAGTAATGAGAAATTGATATGATAATGATCTTTTCTTCCATTTAGTACTATTTCTGCAAATTAATACAACACGATCTTTAGCGCATTAGTGTCGTCCATAACCTCGAAGTCTAAGTCCGCAAATCTTTCCTCGAACTGACCAAGATTCATCTTGCGAAAGAAACCGCCAAAATACTTATTAAGTAACTTATGCACCATTTTTTGCTTTTTCAGTACGGCATCTTGACCATAGGAAAGTCCCATAATTAGAAACCATAATTGATCTTTTTCGTTACTTTTTCCATGAGCCATTGCCTAAGCAACACATTATACACAATTACGCCACTGAATGGAAAGTTTTGACAGTCTCTGTAATGCCCAAATATGTCTTCCTTGAACAATTTTAGCTGCTGTTTTGTTAATTTTTTTTTTGGATGGCTTTTACAACTGTATCTAATTTACACACACTCATTATACACCCGAGGAACTGATCGCCATAAGGTACTTTGATTGTGCAGGGTTCATTTGTCGGTCTGGGTGGATTATGCTTTCCTATTTTCGATTCATCATTGTATTTAATACAAGTTACATAATTAAATTGTTATATTACACAATTACATGTAATAAATTAATAACATTAACACAAAAAAAATTAATAATACACAAAAAAATAATAACATTAACAAAAAAAAAAAAATTAATAATGTACAAAAAAACAAAGCACTGTCTTATGGTGTGACAAGCGTGTTGCTGCACGCACAGTGCACGCGCCGTTACGTGTTAAAGCATCAAATTTAGCCTCTATGGCACTTGATACACAAAAAACACCTCACACAACTCAACAAACACGCGTCGTACCTTCATCATACAAAAATTAAACATAAACTATTTAGGAGGAATTTCATCGAACATATAATGTGCAATAGTTATAACTCATTATTTTGATTAAATTTTATTCTATTATATCCCTCTAACAACCTATAACCATCTAGAATCTCACTCAAGTTCACCCAAATCATAAAAAAATGATGAGGTTAGCTTATCTAGGGTTTGAGCTATTTTCAATTTGTTGGATTCGTTTTTCATTTAGATATACTATGATGGATTCGGTTGGATTTTAGTTTGCTGGTGTCCTTGTTGTTCGCCGTTGTTGTTGCCATTGCCATTGTCGTTCGGCATTCAAGAGACAATAGTTTGGGGTGTGGCTAGAGAGAGTTGAACGGCTGGAATGAGGAGGGTAATTTGGGGTAAAAAGACTTCTTTTTGCTAGTTATGATAGGAAAAAGTTTGGGAGATCTAATTCAAAAATTGAAAAATTTTAGGGCCAATTTTGTAAATTTCCCATTTTCCATGTGATTCACACAACGACAATTTTCGGCACAAAGACAAAAATCTTCGCACAGCATCAAAGTGGACCAGCGACTTTGCTGAAGTCACCATTACCATGTGCAGCATGCTCATTTTTTTTTATTTTTTATTTTCTTTTTCTCTCTCACTGTTTTTTTAAATCATTTCTTTCAATCGGGATCCGAATTATTTCTTTAAAAATTTAAATTTTTTTAAACTTTAAATCTAAAAGATTTCTTTCAATCCGGATTTTGTGTTTTATAATTATATATATATAATTTATTTTAAAATTTTATATTTTTATTTTAATTAAATTAGACTTGAAAATATGAATTTTAAAATTTTAAAATTTTAAATATGTGCAATAAGTGGATCAAATAAATATAATTATTTATAATAATATACGTTTTTTAATATTTTTTTTTCTGTAAAATCGGAGTTTCTGGACCGCTCCCGCGCAAATCAAATGAAGCCCGAATCCTGTCTATCCTCGTTATCGGGCCAGCTCCGGATCTGTGTCCGGACCGTATTTTTGACATCCATATCCAAAGCTACTGGACATAAAATTTCCATGTGATTCACACAACGAGAATTTTCCCTCAAAGATAAAATCACTATTGCATGAAAGTGGACCAGCGACTTTGCTCAAGTCACCATTGGACATTGGGACATTATCATGTGCAGCATGTCTCTTTTTTTTCTTTTAATTTTCTTTTTCTCTCTCTCTCACTGTTTTTTTTGCCTTTTTCATATTTTTTTAATCTTTTCTTTCAATTGGGATCCGAATTATTTGTTAATAAAAGTTTAAAAGACGATATAAAAAATAGAAGTTTCACGATTGTTCATTCATGAGTATTTAATTTAAATAAATATTTGAATATAGAAAAAAATGATACAATTAAAGAAATACGGAAATATTTATAATGATTGATTAACAAAGATTGAATTAAATTAATATTTATGTTGATTGGCAATCGCGATCTTTCCTAATTAGTAACTAATTAAGATGGAAACGATTAATCAGTTGATTAATTATTTTATTTCCATCCATATTGTTCGTTTGATTCTTATCGTTTCTCATCTCTTTAACCATAAAAAGCAGAAGCTAGCTGTGTTGCTTTACTTCATGGGGCCATCGTCTCCGCAAGTTGCTTTACTTTTTGTGTATAAACTCCTATAAGCCCAAGTCGAGAAGTTATCTCCGTTGAGTAGATGCTTAAAGCAAAAGTTAGCTTTGTTGCTTTACTTCAAGGGGCCATTGTCTCTGCGAGTTGCTTTACTTTGCATAGGTACATTCCTATAAGCTCAGTTGAGAAGGTAGCTGTGTTCGATTGAAGCTAAGGGCAGAAAGAGATAAAAGACAGTAGGCATGGCGGCCGCCGCCACCACTAGAGTACTCTAACTGCTTCGTGACCGCCGCCGTCACCATTCCTCTTCTCATTCACAGGTATGTATGTGTGTGTGCATAATATTCCTTTTTAATCACAGCATTGAGTTGACTGATAATTTCTATACAAAAAATTAGGCTTGATAGTCTTTACATTAGATCGGGACAGTAACCTAAATGTAAAGTATTTTCAAGTGCTTTGTATGAATTTAACTTAATTAATCAATTATATTCACTGTGAATCTTATCTTTTTTTATTTGTATTTTTAAAATATTTTTTATTTGCATTTTTAAAAAATTCTTAACTGGGACTCGTGGCTCTATTGAACCATCTTCCACCATTAAGGTTGTCTTATAGAAATTTAATTTAACTATTATATATAATGGTAAAGAAAACTAAATTACTCTCTGATTTTTTTTTTGACTTTCAGAAAAGTTATGATTCTATACAAAATTTAATAGGGAGTTTGTTAATTTCCCCTATATTGTAATCAATATATACCATTTGCATCCAATTTTTTTTTTATAATAACCAATAAATCTCCCGATACTATAAGTTTATAAAATTATCCTTATTTTTAAATACACTCTTATTAATATTTATTATAGATTAAATAAATCACATGAATGAAAATTAAAATAAAAAATAAGTATTAAAATAAAAAATATATGTTTTGATGTGAAAAAAATTAATAATAAAATATTTTTCTCGTACTTTTTTATTTTATAAACATTTTCTTATAATAAAGATATAAAAATTATTATAAAATAAATAATAAAATATTTTTCTTGTACTTTTTGTATTTTAATTTTAAAATATTATAAAATATTTATTAGAAGAAAATGTTTACAAAATAAAAAAGTACAAAAAAAAATTTTATTATTAATTTTTTTGTTCTCATCAAAACATATATTTTCTTTTTTTTAATTTTTTTTATTCAGTTTCAATTCATACAATTTATTTAATTTATAATAAATATAAATAAAAGTATATTCGAAAATAGGGATAGTATTTTAAACTAATGATATTGGGGGGTTATTGGTTATTATAAAAATACCAAGGGAGCAAATGATATATCTTAACTAATGTTGGGGAAAATTTGACAATCTCAATTCAATATTTCTGACTTCTTGATTTTGCTTTAATTCAAAAATTGATTATGTCTATTCTTTTGCTTCTGTTACAGAACGGCATACACCAAGAAATTAAGTTTAATTCTTGACTCCAATATGGAAGAAACCAGCAGATCATCAAACCGAGAAGATCAAACCAACGTCTTCAGGTTAAAAAGCAAATAGTCTATGTATTTGATATTCGATATTCAGAATTGAATTTTTGCTACTTGGATAGTATAAAATTTCAATTGGTGTAGTTCTTGGTTCATTATTCATAATGAAAATTAAAGCTTAAAGTCTCGAATATTTTTGTGGAGGGTTGGTTTGCTTTACGGATTGCATGTGAGGGAACTAGACGTATGTATATATGCTGAAGTTGATGAAGTTTAATTTTAGAAGGGCTATGTTTGATAATTATCAATGGGAAATTGTCTGGAAAGCAGAGGAAATTCTGTAGGATGTTCAATATATAACTAAAAATAAGTTGTTGGATTTGCCTTATGTAATAAAAAATTTAGTTGCAAACCTTAAATTGGATTTCCTTTTTCTTTATTCTTCTAATACGGAGTCCTTACCTAACTGCTAAACTTGTGAGTATAATGTCTTATCAAGAATGGTCCGCAGAAACAAAAACGAAGACCAAATCACTGTGATGGAGCCAAACATAAGTAAACAAACTAAAGAAGCATGGAGATCGAAAGGTAATTTTTAATTAACATTGAGAAATTGGGTTACATTAATTTTTAATTTACTGATTTTCAAATTAATAAAAACAACTAATAAAGATTCTCCTTTCATGATGATTAATTCAGATGCTCAAAAGAATGAGTATTATGGTCCTTATTGCCCGCTATATGCAATGATAGAGAGTAATGATTGGCAAGGTGTGGAGGATTTCGTCAAACAAACTAAAGAAGCACAGAGTTCCAAAGGTAACCAAATAATTAACATAAAGAAATCGATGTTTTATTTACTGATTCAATATTATTACTTCTCAAAAAATAAATAATAACAATTAATGTAGATTCTGTTTTCGTGATGATCAGATGCTCAAGGGAATGAGTATTATGATCTTTCCTGGACGCTGTACAGAATGATAGAGAGGAATGATTGGCAAGGTGCGGAAGATTTGGTCAAAGAAGTAAAAGAAGCAAAGAGTTCGGAAGGTGTCAAAGAAGTAAAAGAAGCAAAGAGTTCGGAAGGTAATTAATTATTTAACGTAGTTAAGTGAAGTTGGGCTACGCATTGGTTCTTTAATTAATTTACGGATTCAAATTATTAAATTTCAAAAGAAGAATAACAAATAATAAAGATTCTGCTTTTATGATGATTAATTCAGATGCTCAAAGGGATGCGTATTACGGTCGTTATTGGCCGCTATACAAAATGACACAGAAGAATGATTGGCGAGGTGTGGAAGATTTCGTCGGTGAACATCCCGATGCCTTGACCGACAAGATTGATGGCCATAAGACAATATTTCACTTGATTGCGATGTTATTAGTTGATGTTGAGTCTGATGAGGGCACTTGCCTCGTCGATAAGCTGGCGTCCATGGTCGTTCCAGAAGCACTAGCACGACAAAATCGTCATGGGCGCACGGCTCTACATTTCTGTGCGGCAAAAGGAAATCTAAAGGCCATAAACGTTCTAATGAAGTATAACACCGATTTAACAAACGTAAGGGACAATGAAGGCACTCTTCCGGTTCAACTTGCCGCACTATATGGTCATAAGGATACATTTCAATATCTATTAAAGGAGACTCATGGAGTAGACATATACAGCGGCAACGATGGTGCACTGGTGCTTGCAAATCTCATCCACGCTCGTTTATATGGTCAGTATTAATTAACCTAAAAGTTTCAAGCTAACTAAAATAACACATTAGTCAAAAAATTTAAACATATGCCTTGGTGCCGCCGTTTTCCTCTCCATATACGTCATATTCATAAAAATGGAAGAACAAACTGTTAGGAATAGAAAAGGATTGATCTCTTGGAGGAGGTAGCCTTCCAATTTGTCAAAACACTTTAAATCTAATGTTGACACCGTCATTCTTTTTTTCACGCAGACACGTTTTTGAACTATGGGATTTAATTAAGTTAGCTTTTAATGATATTAAACCACACAACTTTATAGTATATTTAAAATTAACTTTATTAAGCCACATAACTTGTCGGCGTGTCCGCATTAAAAAAAAAAGGGCATTGAGAATGATTTTATATATAAGGACCAATGATTTTGAAAAGATAAAAGCTAATTTTAGTACTTAGTAAATTTTTTTAGAAATCATTTTTGGTAAAATCACCTGATTCTTCAACATATTTTAAAAAGTAGGAAAGGAGTAGCTTTTCAAAACTTGATTTTGAAAATCACTTTTATATTTAATAGATACAATTGCATATATATGCTCATTTATATTATAAAAATCCAAAATCATCCTTATTAATTAGGAAATAAAATCATTAACTTTAAAGAAATTAACATTATTATTACCAATTTTACTGAGATAACCAAATAAAAAATAAAAATAAAAATAATATTATAAAATATTATATTACTCAATACAAAATACAAAATATTATTTTAGTTATTAATTATTATATTACACAGTAAAAAACATTTTATATACATGGTTATAAATGTTTAAATAAATTTTATTCAATATTATGTTCAATTCATTGATTTATATACTTACATCAGTTTAACAATAAAATTTACCAAGCACAAATAACTGTTTTTAGAACTCATAGCACTTTTAAAAGTAAATTTTATCAGATGTTTAATTGATTCCCTTCATAGTTGATGATTTTGACAGCAGAGCTAATAATAATTATTTTAAAAGGTAAAGCATTGCCAAATTGGCCCTAAACATACAAGGAACAAAATTAATAATGGATATCCTAAATTAAATAAGAAAACAATAACGCTAAAAAATTAAAATCCAAATTCTAGTGGGATTCTAGCACAAATCAATTAGGGGAAAGAATTTAACCATTGAGAGTGTATTTTCTATATTAAACATTGATTGCTTGTTTAGAGATCTACTAGAGCGATGCATAGATAGGACAATAGTAGCACTACACCCTTGATCGCGAAATATCGATTGCTTGTTAAACCATCAACCACGTGAATTGAGTGAAAGCCCCGGTAGAAAAAGTTCTGGAAGGGAAAAACACTTCTATTACCAGCAATGGTTGGGATCTCTTGATGACCAGACAGAATGACTTGTTCTTTTTATTTAATGCATATTTAATTGGTTAGATGTGAACACTTAAATTTTGTTTGCTGATTTCATAATATGATTTCCGCTAAACCAAATTCCGGCTTCTACAGTTGATTGCTTGGTTGTATTTTAATTATGTTATCTTCCTTTGTATATGTATATATATGATGCTTGCATTATATGGAGATCAAATACATTGCCACCACTCTGACTTTGTTCATGAATCAGATGTAGCTTTAGATTTATTGAAGCTTCATCCAACGATTGGCCGTGACAACATCGATAGTCGGAGAATTGTTCTAAAGACCTTGGCTAAAAAGCCTTACGCGTTTGCAAGTGGGAGTCGGCTTGGACGTTTGCAACGGTTAATATACAATTGTTGGTATCAACAATTCTTTGAAAACACACACATCTATATGGTGATCTTTCAAAACACACACATCTATGAATATATATATGTGTGTGTGTGGATATAAACAGTGCTTTAATAAAATGAGGAAGCACTGATCGGAAGATGACTCTATATATATGTGAGTGTGCATCTATATACACATTATTTTATGATGTGGCCTTACAAAACCAACTAAATAAATTTTCAGGTATTCCTGCGAGAAAGGAACTTGTTCCTTCCATTCAGACCAACGATGATGAAACTGTCGATAGAGACGTGGAAAACCTCACTGTAACATCAAAAATCCACTCAAAAAAACCAAGACCTTTTGGATCTACTCAACAAATCCCTACTACATATGGTCTATAAAACTCTTATATATTTGTGATAGATAATGATAAACTAAGTCTTCTTGAATTCATGAATCTGAATTTAAATGTATTCATTTGTTTATACTCATGGCAGGTGCAATGTTGCATAAATTGCATAGGATGCTCTGGAATGTTCTTATGCGCTTAGGTAAGTTTTGAGAGGATGTCTTTTATTAAAACATAGTTGTTTGAAGTTAAGTAATTTATATCCTTTATATTGATCGAGTTCAATTGCAGGCCCCAGCATCAAAGTTATACATGACCAAAAGTTAACACATATGCGAACAGTTGAAATAGTCAGAATTATCTGCCAAGGAGTGATTTGGACTAATCCTGAAAACAGAGATCGATTGTTAGGGGCAATGTTCACAGCTGCTAGATTGGGGATTCCTGAGTTTGTCAATGAGATTATCATGGCCTATGATAATTCTGCTCATTTGTTTGCTCAAGATGAACACAGGATATTTGATCTTGCAGTCTTACATCGTCGTGAAAAAGTTTTTAATCTCATACATGGCGTAAATTTCACTACATTTCTTTTCTCTTTTAGAGACTTTTTAGGCAACAACATCCTGCATTTAGCAGGAAGATTGGTACCTTCAAGTGAAGTGGCTGGTGCAGCATTGCAGATGCAGCGGGAGTTGCAGTGGTTCAAGGTTTGGTTGCTTATCTAATCATACGATATATACATAAAAAATTCAGGATTCTCTACTCCATTAAAATAAAAATCAACATAATTTCTATATTTTATAGCCCCAATTGATGTTTGTTGCACAACAAGATATATGATATTAGACAGAAAAATTTGACCAAATATTGACAGAAACAACGTAATAATACCAGTGCCGGTTTACTCAATTAAAATTAATTGATAAAAATATAGATTGGCGCGGTTTTAACTTACTTATGCCACTCCACCTCTTTTGTATTTTTAGGATATATACAAGCATGAAAATGAGTAAATAATTCTTCAAAATGATAATTTCTGAGGAAATTCTTCTCCAAATGTCTTTAATTATTATCTTTCTATTGAAAATCTACTTTGAGAGCAACTGTATCAGCGGACTTATGGCTTTTAATTTCTACAGATGGTAGAAAATCTTGTCCATCCATCCGATCGAGAAGCCGAAAATAAACTCAGGCAAACTCCTAGAGAGGTGTTTACCCAAGAACACAAGGAACTAGTGAAAGAAGGAGAAAAATGGATGAAGGAAACAGCTTCATCATGCTCAGTTGTAGCTGCACTCATTATTACTGTAGTGTTTGCCGCAGCTTTCACTGTACCTGGTGGCAGCGACAGCAGAGGAATACCAAATTATTTACATGAACCATCTTTCATGATTTTTGCCATTTCAGATATGCTTGCGCTATTTTCTTCCATTACTTCAGTTCTAATGTTCTTGGGCATCCTTACTTCACGCTATGCAGAAGAAGATTTCCTTGTATCGTTACCGAGGAAGTTAATTATTGGCCTCGTCACCTTGTTCTTTTCTATTGCAAGCATGATGGTAGCCTTTGGTGCAACCGTTCACATATCTCTTTATCATAAATGGAATTTGGTGTTTATTCCAATTGCCCTTGTTGGATTTGTCCCTGTCACCTTGTTTGCGTTGTTGCAGTTCCCTCTTTTGCTTGATATGTACTCATCCACTTATGGCCGTGGCATCTTTATACAAACCAGCTGGAGAGAATTAACTGGGCACGACGTTGCTGCTAAAGGAAATTACAAAAACAGAGTTATAAAAGATGATTAAATGGGAGTTATGTTCGATTGAGTCACTAAGCTATTTCTTTTTGATTTTTCACGATGCCTGTTCTATAATGCTTATTGAGTGTTTAGAACTGCGTACTTGAATTTCGATTGAGAAACTGAAGCTTAAAATAGTTCTTCTGTTTGTTTTGATCTCATTTTAGGTTCTTACTGATCCTTGCTTGTTAATAATTAATACAATATTTGGATTGATCTTTAGTTGTATTCTTGGTTGAATAAGGTCCACAAGATCAACATATTTCAACCACCAAAGGACATATATGATTCTCTTAGTGGATGAAAAATTTAGAGAAACAAAATAATTTTCACTCTTGTCATTCGATAGTGCTCAAGTCCCAATCTGTCAAATTTTTGAATGACCTAAAAAGTAATGTAGTCGGATACAATATTTTCGGGACTATATTTTTCTTTCCATAATAAGTCCCAATTCTTGACATAATTTCATTTTATAATGAATTTGATGTTTTGCTTTATGTGGATGTCATGTTCGATCGAGGAAGATCTATTCTTCTTATTCTAATCACTATCTTTACCTTTAGAATCAATATTGATTCCTATGCTCTTCATTTGATTTCTATCATCCCCTAAAATTGGAGATTAGAATTTGCGATAAAATATTTTGGACTACCAACTTTTCTAGAATGCTAAAATTAATCTTTGTAGGAATTGAAGCATCCATTCCATTCCTTTTGTCAAATGGTGCCTATTTCCTCAACTCAGACCAGCCTCACAATGGTTTTTTTTTTTAACCACGAAGTGGTCCTGAGTGGGGCCCAACTGGTGGTTCTGGAGGTACCTGCTCAACTGGTTCTACTGGACCATCACTACTATCCTCTCCAGCTCCCCATAATCATCATGAACTACAGGTGGAGAAACTGAAGTTGGAATAATAAGAATCTCTGGAGATGACTGAGACTCATCACTCTTATTTGTATCACCAACTATCTGATCTTCAAGGAACACAACATCTCTACTTCTAATTAATTTTCTTGCCACTGGATCCCATAGTCTATACCAAAATTCTTCATGCCCATTGCCTAAGAAAAATGCATTCCTTTACTTTATCATCAAGTTTCGATCTCTCATCTTTAGGGATATGAACATATACTTGGCAACAAAACACTCAAATATTTATAAGAGACATCTTTCCCTGTCCAAACTCTCTCAGATACATCACCATTTAATGCAGCTAAAGGAAAAAAATTAATCAAGTTAATTGCAGTACGCATAGCCTCTGCCCAAAAAGATTTAAGAAGCTTTGCATTAGAAAGCATACACCTGACCCTCTCTTTAATTGTTCTATTAATCTTTTTTGCAACACCATTCTACTGCCCGGTTTTTGGTACAGTCTTCTCAAGTTTAATTCCATGGGATCTGCAATACTGCTCAAATAGCCCTTAACGCATTTTAATTTTCTTCATGTCCCTCTCTCAACATAAGCATGGAAGAACTTAAATATATCAAGTACCTGGTCTTTAGATTTCAAAGCAAAAGCCCACACTTTTCTAGAACAATCATCAATAAAAGTCACAAAATAAAGTGCATCTCCTATTGATCTATTTTGCATAAATCAAGGATTTACGACTTTTCAGATAAAGAAAAGCTTTTTAAAACTACTCTGTGTGTCTTTCCAACTAAGTAATGTACATAAGTCTTGGGGGACATACCTGTGAAGCTGGGTAGTAATCCTTTTCTGGCAAGAGTTTTCAACCATTTCTCACCAATACGACCAAGTCTTTTATGCCATATCTCAATGTTAGAATCTTTTACAACCACATTCACATCTTCTTTCTTAATCTTGGTTTCTAACACATAGAGGGTGTTTACTTTCCTCCCCTGAGCTAATACTAGGGAGCCTTGTTGAGCTTCCATTTTCCTTCACTAAAGTGGTTAGTATAACCATCATCATGAAGCTTGTCAGTAGAGATCAAATTAAGACGAATATCTTGAAATACTAACTACGCAACCCAAGAGGGGGCTAAATTGGATTTCTAAAACTTTGAATAAATAAAACCACACAATAATATAAATTAATGCCTTAATGAAACCAATAACAATAAATTTAACAATGCACAAAATTAAAAAGATAAGGGAAGAGAAAATCAAACACAGAGACTTTTACGTGGTTCGGCCAACCGTGCTTATGTCCACACCTACTAAGCTCACTGGGTTTGAGGATTCCACTAATTGAGCCTCCAAGGCTTCAAGAACTCTTACAATTGACTTCACAAGTGTCAATCAACATTTACAATAAGATATTATCACCAATCTCCTAACCCAAGTGTATCCTAAAACTTACAATTACTCAAAATTCAAGATTACAAATGAATTTTCTCTCACACAATGTGTTTGATTACAAATGAAAGCTAAATGTGTGTGAATGAATGAAACAAAAACAAGTTTAATGCTCAATAATGGTTGTATACTCAATAATCATCTCAACGATAACAGTTGGATCTCTTGTTGTTTGAATTTGATTATGTTATTTTATAGTTGGAGCTGCAAACTAATCGTTGTTGACTTTTTGAGAAAAATCGGATCACCGTTAACGGCTGTCGATTAACCGTTTTGTCTAGTTTAAATGACCGTTAAGCTGAAATTTCAAATAATCGGTTAACCTTTTACATTATCGGCTAGCCGTTAATTTCCAGAAACTTGCAAAACAAATTTGGCTTGACCGTTCTTGCTAAACGGTTCATGGTTAGATGTAATTCCTTTCTGGAAATTATTGATTAGCTGTTTACACTTATTGGTTAGCAGTTTATTTCCAGAAACTTGTAAAACAAGTTGTGCTTATCCGTTCTTGCTAAACAGTTCACGGTTAAGAACTAATACCTTTATGGAGATAATCGGTTAATCGTTTTCAGTAAACGGTTCAAGGTTAATTTTTAGAATTCATTTTAACAAGCTTTTGCAGAGAATGATTTTCTGATTAAAGGTAATGAATATCCAATTTCATAAAATGTCTAGTAATATTATACGACTTTTAAGAATTTGTTTATTAAAGAAAGCTCCAACATTTTTAATTAAAAACATATATAAAGTTTGTTATCATCAAAATCAATATTATAAACACATACATGTTAACATATCTGGTACATGTCTGACATCTTTAAGTAACTTACAGCCAATGCTGGTTTCCAAGCAAATATCTCTTATGCCCACAATCTTGGATGCCCCCTTATTTCCCATCCAAACATGGCCATAATCACCATTAACATAAGATGTGAAGTAATCACGATGTACAGTAACATGAAACGAAGTACCTGAAACAATCACCCAATCACTAGTATGACAAGTGAGATTTACTAAACTCTCATTATAATAAACAATACCCAAATCACCATGAACTATGGCTGTAGTGTTTTCTTTGTCATTTTTCTGACCATTACCATTTTTCTTTCGCCTATTCTCTTTTCCACAATCTACACTTCCTTTTAATGTGACCCATTTTCTAACAATGAAAACACTTGAGGTTTCTCCTCTGGGACTTAGATCTTCCTCTGAGATTATTATTTTTTTGCTGGCGGTAATTTCTGCTTTGGCTCCTCCCTCGCTTTTCTTTCTTTTATGGAACAAGTGCATCTGAATCAGAGGGAATTGCTTCAACACTCTTTCGTCTAGATTCTTCATTTCGCAGCCTATCTATAACCATATCCAAGGTTAATTTCTCGTTCGGCACTTAATTATTCACTGACACCACTAATGTCTCCCAACTATCAGACAAAGAACTAAGTAACAACAATGCTTGTAACTCATCATCTAGAATAATTTTCATAGTAGTCAACTGATCAACCAAGCCTTGAAACTCACTAGTGTGCTCAAATTAACAAGCCTTTTTATCATATTAGCTTTATTCTGTGCTGTCAGCTACTCATAAATTGTCTCTAATCTTCTCCAAAGAATATCAGCCCTGGATTCCTTTACGATATGGTGGTACACACTCCGATCAATTCATGATCTAATAGTACACACGGCCTTTTGGTTTAATTGAGCCCATTTCTTATCATCTAAATCAGCAGGTCTAGCTTCTTCGCCTTCAATGGATTCATGTAAATCTTTCATGTACAACAAATCTTTCGTCTTAGACTTTCATATACCATAATTCTATGACTTTAATTTAATCATGCATGCTGAGGACTCCTCCATCTCAACCACGCAAGTAATAAAAAATATAAAACCCCGACTCTCTGATACTGCTCTGTTGGGAAATGGACTACCAAGTAGTTGTAAATTAAGCCGAAACAAAACTCTTTCTCTCTTTATATGATTAAAATGAGATGTGCACCACAAATAAATAGGCGAAAAATAAACCAATAAATTCAAAGCAAAAATCAACCATAAGAGACACAGATTTTACATGAAAAAACCCAAAGCGGGAAAAACCACAGGACCGTAGTCTGATATAATCTTTCACTATATTAATGGGATTACAGCACAAATTCTTCTTTAGATAATACTAGAGGCTACCAACATAAAAAATCTCAATATTCTTCGCTTACAATAATAGCCTAGTAATTGTCTCTCTAAGAAATAGGTATTTCAAATAATAGTCAATAAGATGATAAAATAAAAATCAAGACCAGTAGAATTGTAGAGGGTGATGCCAGGAACTTACCCTCAAAATTTAGGAGAAAACGGAGTTAATTTTGCCTTCCAATCGCCCAATTAAAGATTAAAAATCTTACCCCCAAATAGTCTTAACTTCACTGTCTCTTCCTTTCTCTCCCGTGCTTTTCTTCTCGCAAAAAGGATTCTTGCCGTCTCACTTTCTCTTATTTATATAGCCAAATTTTATTGTAAAATTTCACTTAGCCCCTCAATGTTTCTTTAATTACTTAATTGCCCAAACTTATTAAACTTTAGGCTTGGGCCACCCAAATGAGATGGACCTAACAATTTCTCACAAAGACCTGATATTGAGGATACGTATTCTCCAATGATGGATACTATTATATTTTGGTTTCTAATCAGCTTAGGAATCTCATAAAGACTTGACATGCGTCTTATGGACGTAGTGACGACATATCTATATGGGTCACTTAATGCTGATATTTACATAAAAATTCCTAAAGCATTTAAATCAAAAAATTGTAAGCTCTACTTAATTAAGTTACAGTGGTCCTTATTCAAAATTCCTGAAGCATGTGATATAATCATTTTAGTAAATATTTGATTAAAGAAGGATACAAAATTACCCTATTTGTCCATGCATATTCATTAGAAAATCTGAATTTGAATTTACAATTGTAACAGTTTATGTTGATGACATAAATTTAATTGAAGCTTCTAAAGAGCTCTTAAAAACTGCTGACTATTTAAAGATAGAATTTGAAATGAAAGATTTTGGAAAAACAAAATATTGTCTCAGCCTACAGATTAAGCATCAAACAAAGGAGTGCTTATCCATTAATCAGCTTATGTTAAAAAAATCTTAAAGCTTTTTTATATGAATATGCTTGTCTGCTAAGCACTCCTATGGTTGTTCGGTCTCTCGATCTTAAAAAGGATATATCCCAACCCAAAAAGGATGACAAGGAAATACTTGGTCCAAAAGTATCATATCTCAATGCAATCGGTGCTTTATTGTATGTAGCTTAGTGTACCAGACTAAACATTGCATTCTTTGTGAACTTATTAGTGAGATTTAGCTTAGCACCAATACACCAATGTTGAAATGGCATCAAACAAATCTTTCAATATTTTCGTGGAATGTCAGACTTAGGGTTATTTTGTTCAATTTGACCAACATAGAATCCTAATCTTATCGGTTATGTAGATATAGGCTATCTCTCTAATCCCACAGAGCCCTTTCACAAATAGGACATGTTTTCACTTACAATGGTACAACAATTTCAGGGCGATCTACTAAGCAAACTTTTGTTACCAGCTCCTCTAATCACTCAGAGATTCTTACGTTACATGAAACAAGCTAAGAGTATGTTCGGTTGTGGTCTATTATCCATATATTCTGAGCACATGTAATTTAACTTCTGTAACTGATGTTCCAATAATTATAT
Organism: Citrus hindsii; assembly: GCA_004802465.1. NCBI lineage: Eukaryota > Viridiplantae > Streptophyta > Magnoliopsida > Sapindales > Rutaceae > Citrus > Citrus hindsii. The sequence continues at coordinate 120,911 of QWBT01001163.1, forward strand.
AAAGACAATGCTATTTATATTGCTCAAAATAGAGGAGGATACATCAAGGGCGATAGAACCAAGCATATCTCACTAAAGTTTTTATACATTGATGAGCTACAACAAGACAAGAAAATTGATGTCAAGCATATACGCTCCACTAATAATTTTGCTGATCTTTTTATTGAAGCTTTACCGACATCGACGTTTGTGAAGTTAGTCCACAATATTGGCATGTGTTGATTCAGCAAATCATCAAATTAATATACGACATTTGAATAGATATTTCATCATAGGAGCATATTTTGAAGTGAAGAATTCCACAGCTATATTGGATAAATGTGCATTGTACTCTTTTTCCTTCGACTAGGTTTTTCCCACTCATAGCACTGGCAAGGTTTAATGAGGTTGCTTTTAGCAGACTTAGTTAAGTACCTAAATGGTGAAGTTCAAACGGGAATGTTGTGAAATTGTTGAACTTTCACCATTTGAAAGTTGCAAGCAATCCCACATAGAAAAGATATCCCCTGCGCCCTAGCTTTCTAACACTACATATACATATGAACCATGTAATTGTTTTGGTAACAACAAAAATTGGCTTAGTGCGTATTTGGTATGGCATGTCTAATAGTCATAAGTGCTTATTTAATCTCATAAGCTTTTATCATAATTTTTATTGTTGTTTAGTTGTTTTTTTAGTAGAGCTTTTGAAGCTTAAATAAGCTATTTTACCTCTACTAGCAAAAGCTCAAATTTTGAAATTTTAGGAGTAGAGGTTGAAAAGCTTTTTTTTAATGTTAAAATATCTAAAATATACTCTACTTATTTGACAATCTTAATTTATTTTTTCATAGCATAACTTTAAAAAACTTGTCTGTTAAAGTAATTTCATAAATTTGTAATAAAGGTTTTCATTGATAATCAAACAACTAAAATTTTTAGGTAAAAGCTCTATTAATCAAAGTTTTACTTAAATAAGCTTTACTTGAAAAACTGTATCAAACGAAATCTTAATATAAGCTTGATAATAAGGTACTAAGTATACTTTGTTTAGTTCAAAAGTTTTTTACTTTCTATTTATATTTATAACAAGCTGAATCACTATGTTGAACAATACTTTTTCCTCTTATACTTGGTGGGACAAGCCATTCATTCCTTTATGTAAAGTTTGCATGAAGACTCTTAGGGGCTTCCAAATGTCGCTTTTCATGATAGAATTGTAATCTTGTTTTTCCTCCTTTTTTTCTTTTTATTTTCATAAAATTTCTCAGCATTCATATATATATAGTAGTTTTTTGGTCAGGAGTTTTTAAGTGCGGGAAAGTCCGGGAAAACTTTAAAACCACACGGCTTTAAAGGCTTACAGTTTTAAGCCTTTAAAACCATGCGGTTTTAAAGGTTTTCCGTACTTTCCCGCACTTTAAAATTCCTGACTGGAACATTTATATATATATATATATATATATATATATATATATATATATATTCATTATCAGGTGCGGGCGCCAGCATTTTCTTTTAATGCGGACACTCTTTTAAACCGTGCGATTTAAAAGAGTTAGTTACTGAATGAACTATAAAGCCATGCGGTTTTAAAGAGTTAAAAACTAACTCTCTTAAACTCTACGGTTTTTAAAGTGTGTCCGCATGAAAAATAAATAAGGGCGTCCATACTAGAGAATGACTATATATATATATATATTGTTGAGCAGCTGTTGAAAGCAAACAGTCATAAAACTCTCTTTCATGGCTTCACGAGTGGATATAGGTCTTATAAAAGACTAAACCATGTTATATCAAGTGTTCTTTGTGTGATTGCTTTGATTCTGTTTCTAATTCATTCATTCTTGTTACTGAGAGTTAGATTAGGGTTCTTGAGTCAATATTGAATCAATTTGGATATTCAATTGTGTGTGTACAACTTGTTTGATCTGGTAAAGTAATCTCGGCCGAGTGTTGGTCTTGTGAAGCTTGATACACAGATCAACATCTACACATAAATTTAAGACCGAAATTGATCAATTGTTTAAAATGTATAAGGCATAAAAGTGGTTTTTTTTGTTTTTTGTGGAAAACTGTTAGTATTAATTTGGCCACATTTTGACTTGCCTTTCTAGAATTAATTCCCGAGTCTGCCATTCATGATGATCTAGGTTGAGTAAATTCTAAATAGATTTTCTAATATGGTATTCATTTTCGAGATTATCTCAGCATCAACTTAAGGTCTTTTATTTTAATTCTTGCTCATTTAATAGCCTCTATTTCAATCCTACACCCCCTTTTCAAATTTCTCTCGAACTCCAATTTACATGACCTTAAAGCGGATTCACGTTTTGTAAATCTCTTTCTTTTTTTTTTTTTTAATATAAATAACACTGACTGTTACCTAATTGCTTAAACTGTTTAGTTTAATGGCTTATCAGAAATCACTGTGACGGATCAAACTGAAGAAGTACAGAGTTTGATTGGTAGTTAAATAACGTAAAGAAATTTGGGTTACATTATTCTGTAATTTACTGATTCAATGTTAATTAACAACTCATAAGCATAAGAACAATTAGCGTACGGATTCTGTTTTAACGATGATTAATTAAGATGCTCATGGGGAGGGTGAGTATTTTGGTCGTTATTGGCCGCTAGCTATACGTTAAAGCTTAAAGATGATTGGCAATATGCTTAACAAAGTGCAGGATAAAGCAGATGGAAGACGATGAAAGCATTGATTATTAAATGGGACATGAAGATATATTGTGTGCAATTTGTAAGGATGCCTCTTACTTTTGTGTATGTTTGCTAGCTTGTGATTCACGTTTGTTAGTTTATTGTGTTATGGAGTTTTCAAACACTAAACTTACTTCTTAGGTTTTAACGAAATTTTCCTAATTATGATGTATGGTTCGAATCTCATACTTTTTCTACAACATCAAGCGATTTTATTAGTTGAACCTAAAGCACACGCGAGGAATTAGTGAAAGAAGGAGGCTTACTGCTGAGAAAGAAGGATCATGAAAAACGAGGCTTAGCTACAAAATGGACCGAAACATCATTTATGGTTATGATTTTCTCCTGCTGGACTCTTGACTAATTTTAATCAAACCAAGTTACGAAGTTCTTAACACTCAGCAAGGATTATAGAACAATCATCAAGAAAAATGAACAAGAAATGACTTAGTGCGAGCATATCTAAAATGGCAATTAAATCATGGAAAATGATTGTTCCAAGAAATTGGGTGTTAATTCCTCTGCTATGTCTGCCACCTGGTACATTGAAAGCAGCAGTGAAAATTATTGTGATTATGACTGCAGCTACAACTGTGCAAGATGAAGCGGAGGAGTGAGGACATTGATCGAGGTACTTTGAAGGTAGAGTTTGAATTGACGAGAAAGATGTCAATAATATTGTGGAACCAGATGAGGGGCTTTCCTCTAGCCAATGGGAGGACATAATTTTGGCTTTGACATAAGTTATAACAAAATACCAAAAAATTGTCGAAATGCGGATGATTGTTTGTTTTACTATCACTACTTGCTTGTAGATGTCAAATTAAGGAGGTCCGCTAGATAATTGTATGAATACTTATAAATTGATTAGCACCATTAACTCCATACTTCTTAGAGATAATTAACTTGCATCCATCGTGCTGGCATTTATGCTTTTCTTGAGTTAGTAAAAGTAAAAGTTTCCCAATTGAAAGAAAGAAAAGGGAAGATGCTATTCTCCAGTTATTATCGAGGTGTCAAGAAGTAAAGCCTAGAGATGCTCTCATGCAAATGCAGTATATAATAAGAATGCAAAAGCCCGGATTTCATTTAATCACAACACTTATTACCCTTTTGCTACATCAACTTCTCTGCTCTTTAATTTTGTCACCCAAAATTGTTCACTAAACCACCACTCTAGCTGCTTCGTGGCTGCTGCCGTCACCACTCCTCTTCTCATTAACAGGTTCTTAATTTTTTTTAAAAATATTCTAATTAACGGACTTATATGTTTATTTAATTATTTTTTCAATATAACAAGTATCAGGCTTGATAGTCTTTGCTGACATATGTATTATGTGTAGCTGAAAAAACGATAATTTTTACATTTCTGACTTCTTGATTTCGCATCAATTCAAATATTGATATATCTATTCCTTTGCTTCTGATACAGAAAAGCAAAACACCAAGAAATTAAGTTTAATTCCTAACTCCCATATGGAAGAAGCGGGCAGATCATCAAGCAGAGAAGCAAATGATCAAACCAATATCTCCAAGTAATATATATGTATCTGATATTATATATTTAGAATTGATTTATTAATACTTTTGATGTTACAAAATTCTGTTGGATGTTCGATATAAGTAGTTAAATTTTCTCTATGATTGGGGAGTACAGAATTTGCCTTCAGCATTCTTAAGTGTTGCATTTAGACAAGCCATGAGATTATTCCTATTTTTCCGTCCTTAGTAAGATTCAAACTCTTCCACGCACCCGAGTCTGCAATGGTGTGTGCATATTATTTAATAACAAATTCCTCACTTTAAAAAAGCGAGATGAAGCTAAAGGACAGGACAAAAACAAAAATTCCAATGCAAGTTTTTTTTTTAATTATATTAGAGTTCGTATTATTTTTTTCTTTCCGCTTTATCTCTTTGGAAAAAGAATTTGTGCCATTTTTTACTAGCCTCTCTAGAATTAATTCTTGAGTCTACCATTGGTGACGTGGTATCCATTTTTGAGCTTATCTACAGAAAGAAAAAACAAGATGAAATCGCTGTGACGGAGCCAAACATGAGTAAACAAACTAAAGATGCACAGGGTTCAAAAGGTATACAAGTAATTAACATAATGAGATTAATTAATTTTTAATTTACTGATTCAATTTCAATTTTATTAACTAGTTTTCAAAATAATAACAACAATTATATAACATAGATTCTGTTTTCATGGTGATTAACTCAGATGGTCAAGGGGAGGATGAGTATTATGCTCGTTATTGGCCGTTATACAGAATGATAGAGAAGAATGATTGGCGAGGTGTGGAAGATTTCGTCACCAATCATCCCGATGCCTTGACCGCCAAGATTGTTGAACCGGGTTCAAAGACAATATTTCACACGATTGCGGAGTTATTAGTTGATGATGACTCTGATGAGGCCACTTGCCTTCTCGATAAGCTGGCGGCAAAAGTCGATCCACAAACACTAGCACGACAAGATAACCATGGGCACGCTGCTGTAATTTTTTGTGCAGCAAAAGGAAATCTGAAGGCCTTAAAAGTTCTACTGAAGTATAATCCTGATTTAACAAACATAAGGGACAGCGATGGATATCTTCCGGTTCATAATGCTGCGTATTATGGTCATAAGGATACGTTTCAGTATCTACTAGAGGCGACCAATGGTGTAGACATCTATAGAGGCAACGATGGTGCCATGGTGCTTTTATTTCTCATCGCCGCTAATTTATATGGTCAGTACTTTTTACCTATAAAGGTTTCAAGCTAGAACATACGATTTACATATAAACCAATTCTCAAGTTATACTGTCCATGTAAAGCTTGTTTAGCCAAAATTTTCTTTTTAAACCTCAAGGCTAGCCAAACACTAAACCATAATTCATAATTAGTATACGTTTTTGAGGTCTGGTGCCAATGACCGTATGAAATTTCATACGGAGTCTAACATTGAAAAAGTAGACATTGGGCACCTTAGAATTTCCCCCAAATACGTATCTTTGAAATTCCGCGCACATAAATTTTAATCGAGTATCCGTTGAGTTAGTAATTTTGTCGAATACATATTTAATAGTTTAAATATACACAATTAAATATTGTTTGCTGCTTTGATGTAATGTGCTCGCTAAACCAAATTCCTGTTTCTCCTGTTGATTGCTTGGTTATACTTTAGTTTTATTATTTTCGTTTATATATGTATATATATGCTGCTCGCATTATACAGAGATCAAATACATCGCCAGCACTCTGACTTTGTTCATGAATCAGATGTAGCTTTAGATTTATTGAAGCTTCATCCAACGATTGGCCGTGACAACATCGATTCTCGGAGAATTGTTCTAAACACCTTGTCTCAAAAGCCTTACGCGTTTGCAAGTGGGAGTCGGCTTGGACGTTTGCGACGCTTAATTTACAATTGTTGGTGTCAACAATCCTGTACGAACACACACACATCTATATAGTGATCTTCCAATGAAGAAGCCCTCATTTCAATAAAATATGAAAGCACTAATTGGAAGATGGCTCTGTATATGTGTGTATGTATACACTGTTTATTTATGTGGCCTAACAAAACCAACTTAATAAATTTGCAGGGATTCCTTTGGAAAAGGAACGTGTTCCTTCCATTCAGAGCAACGACGATCAAAATGTGGATGGAGACACAGAAAACTTTACTGTGACATCAAAAATGCACCCAAAAGAATCCACACCTTTCGGATCTACTCAACAAATCACTGCCATATTTGGTCTGTAAAACTCTTATTTGTTGTGACACACACACACACACACTAATTCTTCTCGAATTCATGATTCTGAATTGAAAACTATTTGATTTGTTCATGGATATGACAGGTTTAATGTTTCATAAATTGAATAGGATGCTTTGGAATGCCCTCATGCGCCTAGGTCAATCTTAAGCGACTGTTCTATTAAGGTATAGTCGTTCATGGGAATTAATTTATCTCCTTTTTTTATTCACTCAAGTTTAATTAATTGCAGCCCCCAGCATCAAAGTTATACATGATCAAAAGTTAACGCACATGCGAACGGTTGAGATAGTTAGAATTATATGTGAAGGAGTGGTTTGGACTAATTTTCAAAAGAGTGCACAATTGTCGGGGGCAATGTTGTCAGCTGCAATACTGGGGATTCCTGAGGTTGTTAATGAATTTATTATGGCCTATGATTCTTGTTCTAATTGGTCGAATCAAGATGGACATACCATATTCGATCATGCAGTCTTACATCGTCGTGAAAAAGTGTTTAATCTCATACAAGGCGTAAATTTCACTACATTTTTATTCTCTTCACGAGACAAATCTGGCAACAACATCCTGCATTTAGCGGGAAGATTGGTACCTTCAAATGAAGTGGCTGGTGCAGCATTGCAGATGCAACGGGAGTTGCAATGGTTCAAGGTATGATTGCTCATCTAACCATATGATATATAAAGATGAAAGATTCAGGATTCTAGTCCATTAAAATAAATAATAAATAAATACAATTTCAGCCCAAAAACAATTAACATAACACTGGCAGAAACAAGCTAATAAGATCGGTGCGAGTATTTTGACTTAATTATATAACAGTTGAAAATCAAAGTAAACCGATGATGGTTCATACTTGTTTCTATTAGCGCTCTGTCTCTTTAACACTTTCAGGATTACAAAAACATGGAAATGAAAAAATGATTCTTCAAAATGATAATTTTTTGGAAATTCTTCTCCGTATGACTTTAATTATTGTCTTTCCATTAAATACATTGAGTGTTTTTCTTCCAAAAGTCTGCCTTGAAAGTAAGTTGCAGTTGTCTTCAAAATATGCTTGAGAATGGGTAAGTCCGAAAATGTCGATAGAAAGGACCCAGGATATTCATCGGCGCGGCATACATGTCATGAAAATGGTGGCTCATTGAGAGAACCCTTTTTTGGGTGAGCCCCATGCGACTGATCGCGGCCGATTTTCGTTTTTGATTGAGCTTGATTGAAAGGCCTTGGATTTATGACTTTTAATTTCCTGCAGGCGGTAGAAAATCTTGTCCATCCATTCTTTCGAGAAGCTACAAATGATCTCAAGAACACTCCTAGAGAGGTTTTTACCAAAGAACATAAGGAATTAGTTAAAGAAGGAGAAAAATGGATGAAGGAAACAGCTTCATCTTGCTCAGTTGTAGCTGCACTCATAATCACTGTAGTGTTTGCCGCAGCTTTCACTGTACCTGGTGGCATTGACGGCAGGGGAGTACCAAATTTCTTATATGAACAATCTTTCATGATTTTTGCTATTTCAGATATGCTTGCACTCTTCTCTTCCATCACTTCAGTTCTTATGTTCTTGGGCATCCTCACTTCACGCTACGCAGAAGAAGATTTTCTTGTGTCGTTACCAAGGAAGTTAATTATTGGCCTCATCACCTTGTTCTTTTCTATTGCAAGCATGATGGTGGCCTTTGGTGCAACCGTTCACATATCTCTTTCTCATAAATGGAATTTGGTTATCATTCCAATTGCCCTAGTTGGATGTGTCCCTGTCACCTTGTTTGCATTGTTGCAGTTTCCTCTTTTGCTTGATATGTACTCATCCACTTATGGACCCGGCATCATCATAGAAAGCTGTTGGAGAGAATTAACTAGCTGCCACATGGTTGCTAAAGGTAATTACAGAAAGCACAGTTATAAATGCTGATTAAATGGGGTTATTGTCCGAGTGTGTAGTTAAGCCATTTCTTGTTCATTTTTCATGATGCTCGTTCTATAATCATTGTCGAATGTTTAGAACTGTGTACGTAAAAGGCCATTGCGAGGCTGGTTTCGATTGAGGAACTGTAAAAGCTACTAAATTTTCTTTTACCCTTATCAGGGAAGTTAATTATACCTCATTACCTTTTGTCTTTTTAATTGCTGGCATGACGTTAGCCTTTGTTACAAACCATTCACATACCTCTTTCTCATGCTGGTTTTACTAGAGGAAATTGGTATCATTACTGAACCTAAAAATGTTCTTGTGTTTGTTTTCTTCTAATTTCTATTCTTTTCTTTATTTTTACTTGTTATCTCGATTTTTTAGTTGATGATACTCTAACCCAAATGACTTTATAAAAGATATTTTTGATAAATAATCCCAAAAAAATTATAAAAAAATTTTATTGATAAAAAGTTATCAAAATAATAATAAGACCTCCCTATTTATAGTAAGGTAAACCTACGTCCACAAGTTAACTTAAAAGGAAAAACTAAATCATGATTATAATAAAAATAAAAGGGTAAAACACATACCATGAATGACTTTAACTAAAAATAGAAAAAATAAAAAAAAAATTCTAAAATGTTAAAACAACACCTACATCATTCTCCCACTCTTAAAAGAAAACTAGTCCTCGAGTTTATCTCGAGGATGCAATTTGAAGTGGAGCATCCATGCATCTTGGAGCTTGAACTTGCAGCCTTTCTCATCAATCTTTCTTGGAAATCTTTATGCTTTATCTTTTTCTTGAGCTTATGAGAACTCTTCAAGAAGATGAAATCCTGTGTGAACTAATCGCTTCCGAGCTCTCAAGTTTTTTCTCAAATCTCGCTCAATGTTTTTGCCAATTAATTTTATCTTTGCAACCAAATTTTCTTCAAAAATGACCTTTTTGCATTCAACATGGATAGGCATAATCATGCCAATTATTGCTGGCTCTCTTCAACTTGATTTTGCTATACAAACTTGATTGTACTATTAGGCTCAATGCTCAAATCAAGAGTTAATTGTACCTTTTCTTTAAAAATATCAAATAAACCAGCAATCTCATCATCTTCTATTTTGATTGGCATAAAAAGAGATGGTTCAGAATCATCACAATGAAAAAATGGTTTACCATCAATTGTCTAATATCAAACCATTTTTTGATTTCATCTTGCCCTTGTGGAATCCGTAGTTCTTGTAGTTTTTCCCAACAATCTAAAGCATTACTTGTCTACTTAAATGATGCATGAGAGATAACAATTTTCAATGAGATAATTTGACGAAAATAATCCATCTTACAAATCCAATGAAAATATCATTGAGATTACCATCAAAATATGAAATATCTTCAAACTCAAGGGGACAACATGATCCCTGATATTCTATGTTTATCACTTTTTTCCTCAAATTAAAAATACAACTAATGGCAAAACTGTAAACAGAATGAATTGTAATGTACGGTCTTACTAGTGGCTGGTCGCTGTGATAAGGACTAGGAAGGAATTGGATCTTGAAGAGAAAGTGGCTAGGAGCAAGCTGATGTTTTTTTTTTTTTTTGACAAGAGAGCAAGCTGATGTTGGGGTGATAATCTACTCACACCAACAACATCATTGTAACACACCAAAAATTACCCATGAAAACACAAGGGTAAAATTGGAATGAAACCTCACATCATTTATTCTTATTAATAAATCTCAAGATAGACAATCATTATTCATACTCCAACTGAATCCTTGCAAAAAAAAAAAAAACATTTGAGATAAAGTCTCCAAAAAAAAAAGTCTCTAATGCAAAAAAGAAAGTCTAGCCAAATTTAATCTTTAAAGCAACTCCAAAGATCCACCAAGAAAATTCTCCATCTAAGAACCCAAGCCACATCTCTAATCAATCTGCAAAATATTGGAGACAAGGGGTGAGTCGTCAACTTGGTAAGCAAATCCATGCACAATATTTGAAAACCTTTGTCATTTTACCTTTAAACATTTTATAACAACATCTTCATTTAGCATAATGGGTGGATTCATGTAAAAACATTAAAAACATTAAAACATTCATAAAAACATTAAAATATAAACATTGGTAGCTCATGCCTCATAGTCATCATCATTCATCATTCATCATTCATCATTCATCATTTATCATTAATCATTTGGGGTGTTATACCCCGCATTGTTCCTCATTCAGGGGTACTATACCCCACATTGTTCATAACATCCTTGTGCACAAGATCATCATCATACCAGCAAGCTGGCCATAACATTACATAACATCATAACATTTTTTTGAATCCACCTTACATCCTTTCATAAATAGCATTTAAAGTCTTCTAAAACATTTAAGAACTTTGGTTGGGTTGCAATGAATCCAGCAATTTTCAACCTCGACAGTTGCTGGATTTGGAGGAACTGGGGAGGAAGGGTTTAATGGTGGCTCTGGATGGTAAAGATGATGGCTAGAACAATCAGAACGACGGTTATCAAAGAGACGGAGATCAAGGATATTGTGGCTTGGCGTAATGGTTCTTGTGGCAAGAATATGATTGTGACGGTTTAGGTTTGGATGCCAGAATATGGTGAGTCTATTGTTTCCAACAACTGGTCAGATTTTAGAGGTGGTGGTGGTGGCAGCGCGGTGGCAACTAGCGTTTTCTATTTTGGGATTTTTTTTAATTTTTCTTTTCAATAAAGGATTCAGCAACTGGTCAGATTTTAGAGGTGGTGGTGGTGGCAGCGCGGTGGCAACTAGCGTTTTCTATTTTGGGATTTTTTTTTTATTTTTCATTTCAATAAAGGATTCAGCAGGGATCGATGTGGGCAGTCAAGAAAGCTATGCGATTGGCATAGAACTACTTTGATACCAACTGACAGAGTAGGGTAACGAAAGTGAATTGAGAAGATAGATAAATACTAAATATCATTTTAGTACCAGACTAAGCCAATGTGATTAGGTTAAAATAAGGAAATTTTGTTAAGTAATCCTAAAGGAAATTATAAAAGAGGAGTTTTTTTTTTTAAATGAAGAATTGAAGTTATGAAAACAATAACAAGACCTCTTTAATTATAATAAGGTAAACCTACATCCCTAACTTAATGGTAAACCAACTTCCACACTTAATTTTAAAAGGAATCTAAATCATAATTATAATAAAAATAAACTGCTAAAATACATAGTATGATTTAGCCTAATTAAAAATAGAAAATATAACAAAATGCTAAAATGCTAAAATAACATCCTACATCACAATCACTCACCACTGTTTATTTTTTATGCTTTTGGACAAAACTAAGACCTTGATCAAAATTGGAAAATACATGGTCTTATCTGATTGCCACTGGCTTTTATTTTTATGCATCTTCTGCAGACGGGAATTCTCGATGCCATAAAAATTTCCAATTGTGGGAGCTGATTGCAGTTATCTCAGGAATTGTCTCTCTTTGGTCTCCACACTCTTCCACATAAGATTGGTAACATCATTTTGTATGACGCACAAATTTTCTATGGCATTACCATCTTTATGTTAATTGTGTCACTATGGCAGATTGTTTATGAATGCTTCTCGCCAGCATTACGACTAAATCTTTGTGCCACTTTTCTCCAACATTTGTAACTGGTTCTAAGCTAATAACACTTCTTCAACCGAGTAGCCACCATGACCATAAGTCTAGAAGCTTTCTTGTATGTTTTGAACTTGGATAGCTTTCTTTTCTACAGAAATAAAACCATCTAAAGTTATTTTACTTTTGACGGCTGTCAGGTGATTTTTATTGGATGACATCTACAGCGCGGAGCAAATAAAGTTTTCAATTTGTGTTGCAATGTTCGTGTTTAATTTGTCTAGGCGTAATAAGTGATTTTAAATGTTACAAAAATACTATTGTTATATACACTAAAATATAGTATAAGGTATTAACGGGAGAGGCTTTTAGTATATCGCTAAAGCTTGTTATTTAACAACCATATTTATAAAGATTTGTCATTTTAACCGCCATAATTTTTTAGTTTTATAATTTTTCTTTTGTAGTTTTGATTATTTTTGTTGGATTGAGATGTATGCTGCATAATTTGTTGAAAAAGTCAAATTGAAACACATGGGTTGCATTCAAATTAGTGGCCAAATTTTTTGACATATAACTGGACGATGGCCGAATTTGTGACATGCATTTGGAGGTGGCTGAAATTTTTGAAAAACAATCAAAGGATTGGTGCAATAGTGCGTCCATATTGCCTATAAATAGAGGACATTTCTTCGCTACATAGCATCTCAAAAACTTATAGAAATAATTGAAGTGAAGAATTGTTAAGAGCGACCAATTTGAGAGTGTAAACAATTGAGAGGTTATCCTTTCAAATGTGTGTAAGAGTACTGGATGTATCTGGATTCTGGGAAGTGAGGTTTATTTACTCAAATATTGTACTCTAATAATTATTAGTAATACAATTATTTTCTTTTTTTCTTTTTTATTTTAATAACATCTCCTCGATGATGCATTCCAAATTGCTTCAGCAGTTCTTCTTTGTTCCCGATTTCAATTCCAATTCCAATTCCATCTTATTCCTGAAAAATATTTATAAGATAAAAATTAACATATTGCGAATTAATTTAACATAAAAATATATTTGGGGAGTATTAAGATAATTTATAAATAATGAGCGCATTAATCGACACAATAAATAAAAAACTAATAATTTTATTCTTATTAAATGTATACTTTTTAGTGTCAATCAGATATGAATAATCCCACTAAAAAATGTTTGAAGGAATAGTCAAAAACTAAAAAAAGTTAGATATGTTCCAGCTTTAAAGAAAAATTTAATTTCTATAGGTGTTTTGGAAATTAAAGGCTACAAGGTTATGATTAAAGAAGGCATTATAAAGTTCACATATAAGGCTATGGGGATTTTATAAGGGGTCTGTTGTTATAATTTGTTCTATTTAAAGGAAAATACAACTAATAAAGCTAATTATTTTTAGGCACACAATGACACAACCAAGTTATGACATGTACTATTAGGACATGTTGGAGAAAAGTCTTTGCAAACTCTAATGAGGCATAGACTCTTAAAAGGTAAAAAATATGTAAAATAAAGTTCTGAGAGCATTGTTTAATGGGCAAGAAGACAATGGTTAAGTTTGGCACCATAATTACAATATTCGTGAGATTCTTGAATATATTCACAATGATCTATGGAGACTAACCAAGACTACATCAATTCATGGAAGTTGTTATTTTGTTTCATTTATTGATAATTTCTCTAGACACAAATGGGTGTATATAATGTGAGCAAAGGATGATGTTCTAGAAGAAATTGGTGGAGACTCAAACTGGCAGAAAAATCAAAGTATTGCATTTTTTATAATAGGGTCAATATACTTTTGATCCATTTTTTGCAAGTATGCCAAAGTGCGGGTATAAAAAGATATTTCACAGTGAGACATACTTCTCAATAGAATGGTGTGGTTAAGCGTATGAATCGTAATTTGGTGGAGAAAGTATGTTGTATGCTATCTAATTCTGGTTTAGATAAAAAATTTTGGGCTGAGGCTATGAGCTATACAAGTCACTTAATAAACCAGTTTTGCATTCTACTGCAATTGAAGGTAAAACTCCTATAGAAATGTGCTTTAGAAAGCAAGCACAAGACTTGACTCATTTCGTTTGTTTGGGCATCCAGCTTATTATCATGTGAAGAATGATAAGCTCAATCCTCGTGTAAGAAAAGCTATCTTTGTGGGATTTAAAGGTGGAGTTAAAGGCTTCAAGCTTTAGGATCTCAGAGATAAAAAGTTTGTTTATAGTAGAGATATCATTTTTTATAAAGCTTTTATATTAAAGCCTTCAGGTTCTTAGCAAGTAGAGAACAAGGCCAATGAGATATTACAGCAGGTGGAGTTTGATGCTACTCTATATGTATTAGTTACTTCTACCTCAGAGAAGAGTTCAACTATAAAATTGGTACCAAGAGTTGAAGAAAAGTTTGTTTCTGTTGATGTCCCAGAAGCTGAAGAAACAACTAAAGATGTAGAAGATAAGAATGAGACTATGGCAATAAGAAGACCAAAAGAGTGATAAAGAAATCTAAATGGCTTATTAAATACATGGTAGTAGCCTATGCACATCTAGTTATTAATGAAGACATTCCCAACACTTTTAGTGAGATATTACGCAGTATTGAAAATGATAAATAGAAATTAATAATGGAAAAAGAAACTAAGTCTCTTCATGAAAACTAAACTTGGGAACTTGTAGAGTTGTCTTGAGGGAAAAAGGCTATTGGCAATAAATGAGTTTACACCAAGAAGCAAGGTTCTCCAAATCAAACAATTCTGCGATACAAGACAAGACTCGTAACAAAAGGTTTTGCTCAAAAGGATAGTATCGACTATAATGAAGTGTTCACTTTAGTTGTCAAACATGTTTTTATTCATATACTACTTGCCTTGGTAGCAGAATATGAGTTAGAGTTAGTTCAATTGGATGTTAAAACAACATTCTTACATGGAGATTTAGAGGAAGAGAGCTATATGACTCAGTCTTGCGATTCCAAAGTTGCTAGAAAGGAGAATCAAGTATGTCAACTAAAGTGGAATTGATAAATAATGAGACAATAAAATCATAGAGGACACTAGAAATTACGTGGTTCGGCTTTTAGCTTACGTTCATGGTGAAAACAAAAGGAAAATATTTTACTAGTGATATGAGAATTACAAGTATTGTAATATTTTTGGTTCACTACCCAGAACCCCAATACACCCCATCTCTCACTCCCTAATCACTCAAGAGTTTATCAAACTCTTAATACTCTCAACTCTTTCTTTTAAATTTGAGAAGAGAGCTGGAGGAATTGATGTTGAGGAGGGGAAATGAAGCCTCTATTTATAGGCTTCATTTCCTCTCTTTTCGTAATATTTTAATATATTTTTTTTATTATCTTTTTCTTATTTCAACATTCGGTGCCTACCCTTGACATCTTTTCCTCTCAAATTTTGGTGCATCAAAAAATTCAACTTGCTACCACATGCATTTTGACAATTGCTAAACATTGGTTGTTAATTTGGTGATGAGCTTTTGACATTCTCCACTTGGAGATTTGATTGAGAACCAATCAATCTCCAGACCATCCTTTCTGCTTCGCCATTGTTATATTGCTTACGTCTCTACTAGGCCACAAGAGGATCTACTCCAGATAAACTTATCAGCATTGATCGGCTTGGTCAAAACATCTGTTAGATTCTCCTTGGTATAGATTTTCTGTAAATCCATACTTCCATCTTCCACTACTTCTCGAACGAAGTGATATTGTACCCTTATATGCTTTGTCCTGCAATGAAAGGCTAGATTCCTTGCAATATGCAAGGCGCTCTGACTGTCACAAAACACAAGAATTTTTTGTTGTTTTTGCCCGAGCTCCTCCAATAACCTTTGTATCTAAATAGCTTCCTTGCAAGCTTGTGTAGCTGCCATCTACTCTACTTCTGTTGTAGATAAGGCCACAACGGTCTGCAGTTTTAAAACCCAGCTTACAGCTGCTCCCGCAAGTGTAAACATATAGCCAGTAGTCTTCTGCAAAATCTGAATCCACATATTCCTTGACAGTAAACTCTGATTCTCCATAAAATAATGAAACATCTGAGGTTCCTCTAATATATCTTAGAATCCTCTTCACAGCTATCCAATACTCTCCACCAGGATTCGCCATGTATCGACTGACTGCTCCTACTGCTTGTGCAATGTCTGGTCTAGTACATAACATAGTGAACATCAAACTTCCCACTACTGATGTATACGGTACTCGAGACATCTCCTTCCTCTCCGCTTTATTACTAGGATACATACTTGAGGATAATTTGAAATTAACAGGAAGTGGGGTAGAGATTGGCTTACAATCGTGCATGTTGAAGCATCACAAGATTTTCTTCAAGTAGTTCTTCTGAAAAAGCCAAATCTTCCGGTAATTTCTGTCTTGGTGAATTTGCATCCCTAGAATCTTATTTGCCGGTCCCAAGTCCTTTATTTCAAACTCCCTCGCCAACTGTGCCTTCAATTCTTGGACTCGATCTTTGTTGGGGTCTGCTACTAACATGTCATCCACGTACAACAGCAAAATAATGAAATCATTATCTTCAAACATCTTATAATTTGCACAGTGGTCTAAACTGAGTCTGTTGTATCCAAGGCTCATGATGAAGGAATCAAATCTCTTATACCAACACATTGGCGCCTGTTTGAGACCGTATAGAGATTTGTTCAACCTGCAAACCAAGTTCTCCTTTCCCTTTTCAGCAAAACCTTCTGGTTGGAGTATATAAATTTCTTCTTCAAGTTCTCCATTAAGAAATACAGTTTTCACATCTAACTGTTCTAGATGTAGGTCAAATGTAGCACACATCGCCAAGACTATTCTGATTGTCGTGAGTCGAACCACCGGAGAAAATATTTCGTTGAAGTCAATACTTTCTTTTTGAGCATATCATTTCATCACCAATCTTGCATGATACCGCTCCACCTGGTCATTGCCATCACGTTTGATCTTGTAGACCCATTTTTTACCAATGGCTTTTTTTCCATGTGGTAGTGGTACAAGTTCTCATGTCTTGTTTGTGTAGAGCCTCAATTTCTTCCTACATTGCTGTCATCCACAAAGTAACATCTGAGCTGTTTAAAGCTTCATGGAAAGTTGATGGCTCTCCATCCTCTGTTAAAAGACAATATGCAACATTGATCTATGTGACATAATCCAAGTGCCACACTTGCGGTCATCTCTCATGAGTTGACCAACGAACTTCTAGAGTCTCGGACACGATTGATTTTTGTTCGTCATGCTCTGGTGCTACTTCAGAAGAATCTGAATCTTCTAGATTATTTTCCATATATACCGGCGCAGTCTCTGACTTTTCTTTTACAGTGCTATCTCTCCTTTGCAGTTGGTCTTCTACAAAAATAACATCTCTGCTGATGACGATCTTGTGGGCAGTGGGGTCCCACAAATGATACCCCTTTACTCCATCAGCATATCCCAATAAGATACATTTTCTAGATTTTGGATTCAGCTTTGCTCTTTCTTGGGCATTGTACATCACGTACACAGGACATCTGAATGCATGTAGGTGAGAGTAATCTGCTGGTTTTCCAGTCCACATCTCCATCGGAGTCTTCAACTCAATTGTTGTGGATAGCGACCAATTTACTACACAACAGACAGTTTTGGTTGTTTTTGCCCAGAATGAATTAGGTAGGCCCGCAATCCTCAACATAGCTCTTATTCTGTAAGAGTCATGTTCATCCGCTCCGCCACTCCATTTTGTTGAGGAGTGTATGCCACCATAAACTGCCTTTGAATACCTTCTTGTTTACAAAAAGTAAGAAACTTGTCGTCTGTATAGTCTCCATTGTTATTTATCCTCAAACACTTGATCCTTTTACTGGATTCAAGTTCAACCTGCGCCTTGTACTGTTTGAACACTGGAAACACATCTGACTTTTTCTTAATTGGATACGCCTAGCATCTCCTGGAATAATCATCAATGAAAGTCACCAAGTACTTTACATATCTTATAGACATATCCGACGATTCCCAAACATCAGAATAAACCAAGTCTAAAATGCATTTACCTTTGGCAGTGGATTTGTTGAATTTCAATCTATGCTGCTTTCTTGTAACACAATGCTCGCAAAATGGTAAGTTCACTGATTTGAGCCTCGGAAGTAATTTTCACTCAGAGAGAATCTTCAAACCTTGTTCTAACATGTGACCGAGTTTGAGGTGCCAGATTATCATTAATTCTTCTCCATTTGACACAACATATGCATCAACTTTCTATAGTGTTTCCCCTTTAAGCATGAACAGATTAGCACCGATCTTTTCTGCCTTCATCAATACAAGCGTGCCTCTAGCTATCTTCATAATCTGATTTTCAACATGGGTTTTACACCCAAGATTATCTATTTGTCCTATAGACAATAGATTTTTCTTTAGACCATTAACATGTAGTACCTCCTTAATTGTGCGAACTGTACCATGAAATACATAATACATAACTGCTATCTGTCTAGTTGATGGCCACTGCTAATTATTGTTGGCAATTCTCTCCAAAATTTCATAAGCTTCAGTGCAAGATTTAGATAACAAAGCTCCATTTGCTGAAGCATCAACCATCAATCTTGTACTTGGATTCAACCCATTGCAGAAGGTTTCCAACTGTATGCAACAAGGAATGCCATGATGAGGACACCTTCTGAGCAGTACTTTAAATCTCTCCCAAGCCTTATACAAACTCTCATATTTAAGTTAATGAAAGTAAGTGATCTCATTCCGTAATTTTGCATTCTTGGTTGGTGGAAAATATTTCATTAAGAATTTATCAGCCAATTCATTCCATGTAGTGATGGAATCAGATAGTAATGAATTCAACCATGCTCTTGCTCGATCTCTTGAGGAGTAAGGAAAAAGCCTTAGTCTTAAAGGATCTTGTGTTGCTCCAGCAATTTTAAAAGCATCACTCACTTCCAAAATCAACTTAAGATGGAGGTGAGGATCTTCAGTTGGTAGTGTCATCGAATTGACCCACTGTTTGCAACATTTCAAACATACTGGCTTAAGTTCAAAGTTTGCGGCTTCCACATCAGGTCTGACTATTCTCCCACCGTTTCTCGTGAACAGTACCGTATATATGAACTGTTCTGTATACGTAAACAGTATCGTATACGTGAATAGTACTGTATAAGTGAACAATACCATATACACGAACAATACCCTTTATGTGAACAGTATCCCGACTCCAAAAATACAACCAATGGCTCTGATACCACTGTTGGGAAATTGATGGGTGAAGCAAACACGCAACTAAAGTGAAATTGAGAAATAATGAGACAATAGAATCACAGAGGACACCAAAAATTACGTGGTTCGACTTTTACCCTACGTCCACAGGCGAAGACAGAAGGAAAATATTTTACTAGTGATATGAGGATTACAAGTATTGTAATATTTTTGGCTCACTACCCAGAACCCCAATACACCTAATCTCTCACTCCCTAATCACTCAAGAGTTTATTAAACTCTTAATACTCTCAACTCTTTCTTTTAAATTTGAGAAGAGAACTAGAGGAATTGATGTTGAGAAGGGGAAATGAAGCCTCTATTTATAGGCTTCATTTCCTCTCTTTTTTTAATATTTTAATATATTTTTTATTATTATCTTTTTCTTATTTCAACATTTGGTGCCTACCTTTGACATCTTTTCCTCTCAATTTTTGGTGCATCCAAAAATTCAACTTGCTGCCACATGCATTTTGACAATTGCTAGGCATTGGTTGTCAATTTGGTGATGAGCTTTTAACACACTGTCTCCGCAACCTGGTACATTGAAAGCTGCGGAGAAAGCTATGTGACTATGAGTGCAGCTATAACTGAGCAAGATGAAGCTAAGGGCATTGTGTCATGTGGATTTTAATTGAAAAGAAAAAAGTCCATATATATTGTGGAACCATGTTTGAGGGACTTTCCTTTTGCTCTAGCCAATGGCAGGACATAAATTTTGTTTTGAAATAGGCTATAATAATAATAATAAAAGAAACCAAAAAACTTGTGGATGTTATGATATAAAATATGTAAACAATAGAGAGCTAAACCATCATGTTGAGCAATACTTGTTCCTCTTGGTGAGATAAACGACTTGTTCCTTTACGTAAAAGTCTGCATAAAGACTCTTGGGGACTCTCCAAATATTTCTTTTCATGATTGATTTATAATCTAGTTGTTTTCCTCTAATTTTTAAAATTTTTAATTTTAATAAAATTTCTCAGCATTCACAAAAAAAAAAAAAACTCATTACGTTGAGCAAGTGTTGATCAAACTCTCTCTGATGGCTTCACCCATGGATGTAGATCTTGCAAAAGAATAAAGCACATAATATTGAGGGGCCGTGCAGCCTGTTCTACCCCCTTTATTTTAAGAGAATCCTCCTAAAATAACGGGTGGAGCAGCACAGCTGCCCCAAACAGATCCTCAGTGTTCTTTGTGTGATTGCTTTGATTCTGCTTCTAATTCATTCATTCTTGTTACTGAGAGTTAGATTAGGGTTCTTGAATCAATATTGAATCAATTTCGATCTTCAATTGTGAGTGCACAACTTGTTTGATGTAGTGAAGTAATCCGGCCAGAGTGTTGGTCTGGTGAAGCTTGATACACAGATCAACCTCTACACGTAAATTTAAGACCACAATTGTTTAATTGTTTAAAATGTGTAAGAATAAAAAGTGGCTTTGCTTTTTGTTTGGATACCTATTAGTATTAGCTTGGCCATTTTTTGACTAGCCCCTCTAGAATTAATTCATGAGTCTGCCATTCATGATGATCTAGGTTGGGTAAATTGTAAATAGATTTTCTATTATGGTATTCATTTTCGAGATTATCTCAGCATCAAATTTAAGGCCTTTTTATTTTACTTCTTGCTCTTTTAATAGCCTCCGTTTCAATCCTATGCCCCACTTTCAAATTTCTCTCGATCTCCAATTTACATGACCTTAAATTGGATTCACGTTTTGTGAATCTTTTTTCTTTTTTTCTTTTCTTTCTTTCATTTATTTTTCAATAACACTGAGTTCTTACCTAATTACTTAAACTTTTGATTCTAATGGCTTATCAAAAATGGTGTGCAGAAACAAAAATGAATATAAAAAGTGACGGATCAAACTGAAGAAGTACAGAGTTAGAGAGGTACTTAAATAACATAAAGAAATTTGGGTTACATTAATTTTTAATTTATTGATTCAATATTAATTAACAATTTTTATAGGCATAAGAACAACTAAAATACTGATTCTGTTTTCATGATGATTAATTAAGATGATTGGCAATATGCTTAACAAAGTGCAGGAGAGACTATATGAAAGATGATGAAAGCATTGATCAAAATGGGACATGAAGATATATTGTGTGAATTTGTAAGCGTGCCTGTTACTTTTGTGCATGTTTGCTTGCACGAGATTCACGTTTGTTAGTTTATTGTGTTCCCTTCATGCAGGATTTATGGAGTTTTGAAACATTTAACTTATAAATTATCCTAATTATGATGTACGGTTCGAATCTCATACTTTTTCTACCACATGAAGCGATTTTATTAGTTGAGCCTACACGAATACACAGGGAAGTAGTGAAAGAAGGAGGCTTACTGAGAAACAAGGATCATATATGAAAACGAGGCTCAGCTGCAAAATGGCCCAAAACCTCATTTATGGCTCTGTTTTTCACCTGCTGGACTCTCGACTATTTTAACCAAATTAAGGAACGAAGTTCTGAACACTCAACAAGGATTATAGAACAATCATCAAGAAAAATGAATAAGAAATTGGGTATTAATTCCTCCGCTATATATCTGCGATGTGTACATTGAAAGCAGCGGTGAAAACTACTGTCATTATGAGTGCAGCTACAACTCTGCAAGACGAAGCTGAGGAGTGAGGACATTGATCGAGTTAAGAGTTTTAATAGAGAAGAAAAATGTCAATATTTTTGTGGAACCATATGAGGGACCTTCCCCTAGGGCTCTGGCCAATGGGAGGACATAATTTTGGCTTTGACAAGTTATAATAAATTATTAAAAAGGACAAGAACCTACCATATATACTTCATAGAGATAATTAACTCGCATCTATCATGCTGGTGCATTTATGCTTGTCTTGAGTTAGTAAAAGTGAAAGATTCCCAATATGAAAGAAAGTAAAGGGAAGATGCTATTCTCCAATTATTATCGACGTGATCGAGAAGTAAAGCCTAGAGATAGGAACCTCTCATGCAAATGCAGTATATATATGATTAAGAATGCAAAAGCCCGGATTTCATTTAATCACAGCACTTAATACCCTTTTGCAGCATCAATTTCATCCAAAATTATTCACTAACACTCTCGCTGCTTCGTGGCCGCTGCCGTCACCATTCCTCTTCACATTCACAGGTTCTTATTCTTTTTAAGTATTATAATTAACGGATTTGCGTATTAATTTAATTATTTTTTCAATATAACAAGTATTAGGCTCCATAGTCTTTATTGATATATGTATTATGTAGCTGAGAAAACAATAATTTTTACATTTCTGACTTCTTGATTTCGCTTCAATTCAAATATTGATATATCTGTTCTTTTGCTTCTGGTACAGAAAAGCAAAACTCCAAGAAATTAAGTTTAATTCTTAACTCCGATATGGAAGAAGCCAGCAGATCATCAAACCGAGAAGCAAATGATCCAACCAACGTCTCCAGGTAAGAAAATAAACACTCTATATATATATATATATATATATATCTGATTTTAGATATTTAGAATCGATTGATTAAAACTTTTGATCTTACAAAATGCAATTGATGGATTGCGTTTTGATTCATTCTCTATAATGAAAATTAAAGCTTAATGTCTTGAAGTATGTATTCCAAATTTAATTTATTTTTTAGGAGGCCCATAGTTAAATAAGCGTCAGTTTGGTTAAACATTTGTTACCAGTTATGAAGAGAATTAGTTAAACATTTGTTAAAATTTATTTTTAAAAGTTGTGTGAGTTATAGAAGAAGCCATATGTGCTTGGTAAATCTTACTGTTAAATTGCTATAATAATTCAAATGACTAAAATGGATATAATGTTGAATAAAATTTATTTACGCATTTATAAACATAGTAAATGATAGAGTGATGTTATTAGCATCCTTCAAAATCCTAATAAAACCCTCTTTTGCGTTTACATTTTTAACTTCTAGTAAAATGATTAAAAAAATATATTTCTTTCTCAACTCAAGCTGCAGATTTCTATTTAAAAGTTTTTCGTTTCCCCCGAGCTAAACTGGAAAAAAAAAAGAATATATTCATGTTGATGTCTCTAATAAACTAGAGTAATCATTTAATCGCTATTTTGCTTCAATCTAACCTATAGAAAACCAAACTTGAAGATTTAGTTACCATTCGAGCTAGAGTTTTCTATCTCCTTTATCGTTACCATAACTTCAGATGATCAAGAGAAGGATGAGTATTATGGTCGTTATTGGCCGCTATACAGAATGGTAGAGAAGAATGATTGGCAAGGTGTGGAAGATTTCGTCACTAATCATCCCGATGCCTTGACCGCCAAGATTGTTGAACCGGTTCAATGACAATATTTCACATGATTGTGGAGTTATTAATTGATGCTGAGTCTGATGAGGCCATATGCCTTCTCGATAAGCTGGCGTCAAAGGTCGATCCAGAAACACTAGCACGACAAGATAATCATGGGCACACTGCTGCAACTCTTTCTGCAGCAAAAGGAAATCTAAGGGCCTTAAAACTTCTAGTGAAGTATAACCCTGATTTAACAAATATAAGGCACGGCGAAGGCTTTCTTCCGGTTCATGATGCAGCATTATATGGTCATAAAGATACTTTTCACTATCTACTAGAGGTGACTCATGGTGTAGACATCTACAGCGGCAAAGATGGTGCGAATGTGCTTTCATTTCTCATCGCAGCTAATTTATATGGTCAGGATTATTAACCTAAAAGTTTCAAGCTAACACATATGCGATTGCAGATAAACCAATTATCAAGTTATATCGTCCATGTATAGCTTGTTTTAACCAAAATTTTCTTTTAAAAACCTCAAGGCTAGCAAGCTCTAAACCATAATTCATAAACATATGTTTTTGACAACTCTGATACGGAAGCTACTTTGGTGCGAATGTTTGAAACAAAATTCTGTGTGGACACAGAGTTTACAACATTATAAAAGTTGTTTACGAAAATTATAAAATTTGACATTCCGCACCTGAGTTTTCGCTGTGATACGTATTTTTGAAATTCCTTGACATGAACATTAATCAAATAAATTACTTCTTTTTTTTGTACCCATTCTTTCATAAAAAAATTTATTACTTTAATACCCATTAATAAAATAAAAATTTTAGATAAAATAATATAATTAATTCTTTTGTTTAAAAAAAATGTTTACACATAACGCAACCAACTTACTGAAACCCCAATAGAAATATATTAGAAGGGCAAAGTACTTTTATCGATTGTGTTAATAATTTTATCGAATGCATATTTAATTGTTTAAATATACACATTTAATTTTTTTTTGGCTGCTTTCATATAATGTGATCCGCTAAACCAAATTCCTGTTTCCACTGTTGATTGCTTGGTTATACTTTCGTCATGTTATCTTCGTTTATATATGTATATATATGATGCTCCAATTATATAGAGATCAAATACATCGCCACCACTCTGACTTTGTTCATGAATCAGATGTAGCTTTAGATTTATTGAAGCGTCATCCAACAATTGGCCGTGACAGCATCGACTCTCGGAGAATTATTCTAAACACTTTGGCTCAAAAGCCTTACGCGTTTGCAAGTGGGAGTCGGCTTGGACGTTTGCAACGTTTAATTTACAATTGTAGCTGTCAACTATCCTTTACGAACACACAAACACATCTATATACTGATCTTCTAATGAAGAAGCCCTCATTTCAATAAAATGAGGATGCAGTAATTGGAAGATGACTCTATATAGATGTGTGTATATATACGCTGTTTATTTATGTGGCCTAACAAAACCTAGCAAATTGCAGGCATTCCTGTGGAAAAGGAACTTGTTCCTTCCATTCAGACCAACGATTATCATGACTTGGATGGAGACATAGAAAGCTTTATTGTGACATCAAAAATCCACTCAAAAGAATCCACGCGTTTTGGATCTACTCAACAGATCACTACCACATTTGGTCGGTAATAATCTTATTCGTTTTGTTTTGATATATATATATATATATATATATACTCGAATTCGTGATTCTGAACTGAAAGGTATTTGTTTTGTTTTATATATATGACAGGTGCAATGTTGCATAAATTGCATAGGATGCTTTGGAATGCCCTCATGCACCTATGTAAGTCTTGAGAGACTGTTCTATTAAGATATATTCATTCATTTGAATCCATTAATTATATCCTTCTTTTATTGACTCGAGTTTAATTAATTGCAGCCCCCAGCATCAAAGGTATACATGAACAAAAGTTAACGCACATGCGAACGGTTGAGATAGTTAGAATTATATGTGAAGGAGTGGTTTGGACAAACTTTCAAAATAGTGCACAATTGTCGGTAGCAATGTTGGCAGCTGCAATATTGGGGATTCCTGAGGTTGTCAACGAATTTATTATGGCCTTTGATTCTTCTTCTAATTGGTCGAATCAAGATGGACATACGATATTCGATCATGCAGTTTTATATCGTCGTGAAAAAGTTTTTAATCTCATACAAGGCGTAAATTTCACTACATTTTTATTCTCTTCACGAGACAAAGCTGGCAACAACATCCTGCATTTAGCGGGAAGATTGGTACCTTCAAGTGAAGTGGCTGGTGCAGCATTGCAGATGCAACGGGAGTTGCAGTGGTTCAAGGTATGACTTCTCATCTAACCATATGATATGTAAAGATGAAAGATTCAGGATTCTAGTCCATTAAAGAATTTCTATGTTTAAGAGTCCAAATTTGCGGTTTGTTGCACAACAAGATGTATGAAGGATGATATTCAAACAAAAAGAAAATTAACAGAATGCTGCAGAAACAAGATAATATAAACCGGTCGCGAGTTTATTGGCTTAATTAAATTTTAATAAAAAATTAGGTAAACGGGTGATGGTTTTAACTTGTTTCTATTAGCCTCTATCTCTCTAGCACATTTCAAAATGATTTTTTTTTGGAAATTCTTCTCGATATGCCTTTAATTAGTATCTTTCCGTTAAATACGTTGAGCTTTTCTTTCCACTAAAAAATCTACCTTGAAAGTAAGTTGTAGTTCTTGGATTTATGACTTTTAATTTCCTGCAGGCGATAGAAAATCTTGTCCATCCTTTCTTTCGCGAAGCTACAAATGATCTCAAGCAAACTCCTAGAGAGGTTTTTACAGAAGAACACAAGGAATTAGTTAAAGAAGGAGAAAAATGGATGAAGGAAACAGCTTCATCCTGCTCGGTTGTAGCTGCACTCATAATCACTGTAGTGTTTGCAGCAGTTTTCACTGCACCAGGTGGCAGTGACGGCAGGGGAATGCCAAATTTCTTACATGACCAATCTTTCATGATTTTTGCCATTTCAGATATGCTTGCACTCTTCTCTTCCATCACTTCAGTTCTAATGTTCTTGGGCATCCTCACTTCACGCTACGCAGAAGAAGATTTTCTTGTGTCGTTACCAAGGAAGTTAATTATTGGCCTCATCACCTTGTTCTTTTCTATTGCAAGCATGATGGTAGCCTTTGGTGCAACCGTTCACATATCTCTTTCTCATAAATGGAATTCGGTTATCATTCCAATTGCCCTTGTTGGATGTGTCCCTATCACCTTGTTTGCATTGTTGCAGTTTCCTCTTTTGCTTGATATGTACTCATCCACTTATGGCCGCAGCATCATCATAGAAAGCAGTTGGAGAGAATTAACCAGCTGCCAGATAGTTGCTAATGGTAATTAGAAAAACACAGTTATAAAAGCTGATTAAATAGGGCTATTGTCCCACTGTGCAACTAAGCCATTTCTGTTGATTTTTCTGATGTTTGTTCCATAATAATTGTTGAGTGTTTAGAACTGTTTATTTGAATTTGGTTGTTAAAAGGCCATTCAATTCAGGAACTGAACCTTAGAAAATTTCTTCTGTTTGTTTTAATCTCATTTAGATAATAATTGATCTTTGACCATATTTGTTTGATTGAGGAGGATCTATTCATCTGACTCTAATCATGTCTTTACCTTTAAGATCAATATTTATTCCTGTGATCTTCATTTGATTTCTAAAACTGGCAATTAAAAGTTGCTAGAAATATCTTTGGTCGTAAGGTGACTAATGGTGCCTACTTCCTCAACAGAAAACAGCCTCACAATGGCTTTTCGTTTAAAAAAAAAAAAAAAGGCCAAGAACAAAGCTCTAAAGCACTCAAGAAGGTTACGGAGAAACAAGGATCATGAAAATTGAGGCCTAGATCAAAATGGAATCGAAAAACCTCATTTAAGGCTCTATTTTTCACCTGCTGGACTACTGAATAATTTAATTACAAGTTGAAAAATAAAAAGTTCTAAGCACTTGACAAGGATTATAGAACAACCATCATGAAAAATGACCAAGAATGGCTTAGTGGAAGGATACCTAAATTGGCAAAAATCATGGAAGATGATTGAACCAAGAAATTGGGTATTCTTTCTGCTATATATATCTCTGCCACCTGGTACATTGAAAGCTGCGGTGAAAACTATTGTGATTATGAGTGCAACAACTGAGCAACATGAAACTAAAGATGGATTATCAATATGTCATGATAAAAAATGGATAAACTATAGAGCGTTAAAACAATAAAATAGATTAAATTTCCACTAAGACCGAAATTGTTTTTCGGTGATAAGAACCAGTGTAAAAGCCTTTTAGAACAGTGTAAAAGTTCATCCCGCTCTTTAATAAAGTGATATATATATATATAAATTTCTATTGAGGGTGTAGTGTTTATTAGTGACAAATTAGTTAACAATCAACTCTAAACACTTGCCAAGATCGCAAATCAAACACTCAAGATGCACTAAGAACCAATCAAGAACAAAACACAGAGAACTAGAACTATAAGAACTTAGGATAAGAACAAGAGAAAATAACGTGGTTCAGCTAGCTTCTAGCTAGCTTACATCCACGGGAGAAACAGAACCAAGTTTATTGATTTTATCCAAGACAATTACAGAGTATCTCTCGAGCTAATTACAGAGTCTTTCAAGAAGCTTTCTCATAAACCTTCTCAACTCACAATAGCTCTCTCACACGCTCTCTTGTTGCTCTAGAATAAGTTGTTTATAACAGCTTCTTAAACGAATTAGAATGAACCCAGAAATCACGTGACTGGCATGTGAAATAACTGACTCTTAACGATCTTGAAAACAACTTATTTGAGCACTTGAATCTCTCGTGCATCACTTAAACTAAAACGAAGTTCAGACAAGTCGTTCCAGTGATAAGAGAGTGTTGCTTCCAAAACGCGACATCAGCTGGTCTTTTCATCATCCTGATTTGCTTCATAACACAACAATTCTCCACCTTGAACAAATCACTCCTTGATCCTGATTTCTCCAACCTGAGTATTTTAGAAATCACTCATCCCAGCTTTGTCCAAGCAACTCTTGAACTTTGTTGTAGTTACAACCTTAGTAAGCATGTCAGTAAGATTATCTTCTGTATGCACTTTTACCATACTAATCACACCTTTTGAGATTAAATTTCTAATGAAATGTAATTTGATATCTATGTGTTTAGTTTTCTCATGGTGTGCTGGGTTCTTACTCAAGTAAATTGCACTTGAGTTGTCACAATGAACTTCAACAGTCTCCTGCTTCATTCTCAGTTCTATTATCAACCCTCTCAGCCATAGAACCTCTTTGACAGCTTCTGTTGCAGCAGTGTATTTAGCCTCTGTTGTTGACAAGGCAACAACATGCTACAAACTTGCCTTCCAGTTAACAAGGCAACCATCCAAGAAGAACATATAACCTGTTAGAGATCTTCTCCTGTCTAAGTCCCCAGCAAAGTCTGAATCAACATAACTACAGAGTCCTGCATCCTTTCCAGCTGATTTTCCATATACCAGGCCATATCCTTGTGTACCTTTCAGATATCTTAGCACCCATTTTACAGCCTTCCAGTGTTCCTTTCCAGGTGTAGCCATAAACCTACTTACAACACTTAAAGCATGAGCTAAGTCTGGTCTTGTAAGTACCATTGCATACATCATGCAACCAATAACATTTGCATAAGGAACTTTTGTCATTTCACTTCTTTCTTCATCTGTACTGGGACATTGTAAACAAAACAGCTTGAAGTGAGAAGCTAGAGGGGTTACTACTAACTTACTACTAGACATTCCAAAAGTTCCAAGTACTTTCTCTAGATACTTCCTTTGAGACAGAATCATAGTACCCTTCTCTCTGTTCCTTATTATTTGCATACCCAAAATCTTCTTAGCTGGACCCAAATCTTTCATATCAAATTCTGAATTGAGCAGCTACTTCAAAGCCTCAATCTCTCCTCTTTCACTACAAGCAATCAACATATCATCTACATATAACAACATATATATGTAGTTTCCTGATTTTATCATCTTGTAGCAAACACATACATCATAGCTACACCTTAGATATCCATGAGTAACCATAAACTCATCAAATCTAAGGTACCACTACCTGGGTGGTTGTTTCAGCCCAAACAGTGACCTCTTTTCAGCAGACACATAGTCAGCAGACTCTGGATTTGTATACCCTTCAGGCTGTGTCATCAAGATATCCTCATGTAATCTTCCATGTAGAAAGGCTGTCATGACATCGAGTTGATCAAGCTACATGTCTTTTACAGCTGTTAAAGCCAGTAGTACTCTGATTGATGTATGCCTGACTACTGGAGAGAAAACCTCTTTGAAATCCACTCTAGCCCTCTGAGTGTAACCCTTAGCTACTAACCTAGCTTTGAATATTTTAGGTTCAGTAGCTGTTAATCCATCTTTGGCTTTGTAAATCCATTTACATCCTACTGTTCTGCTGTTTACAGGTCTTTTAACAAGCTCCCATGTATTGTTCTTCTTCAGTGAGTAGATTTCTTCATCCATGGCCTTTTTCCATTCATCTTTGTATGGACCTTGGATAGCCTCCTTGTAGTTCTTGGGTTCATCATCATCAATTTGATGAGATGCTGTCAATGCATAGGCTATCAGATCTGCATATCCATATCTGAGTGGTGCTTTTACTTTCCTTTTTTCTCTATCTCTTGTCAGCTGGTATTCCTAATGTTAAGCTTCAGTCTGACTTATTCGATCATTTTCCTGATCATCAAATCCTTGATCAGTGTTATCTTCATCTCCTGAAGCCTCTCTGTAGTAGGGCTCCACCTCAAACTGAACTTTGGTTTTATCCTTACCCTTTTGTGCATCTGTATTAGTAGATTTCTTCATTTCCAGTGCAGCTTTCTCATTGAATATTACATCCTTATTGATTATGCAGTTGGGAGGATTAAGGTTTGTACACCACAATTTGAATCCCTTAACACCTTCAGGATACCCAATGAACTTACCTTTAAGAGCTCTTGGAGCCAACTTCCCTTGGCTCACATGTGCATATGCTGGACATCCAAATAGTTTGAGGCTGCCATAATTTGCTGGTTTCCCATGCCATTTTTCAAATGGGGTTTTGAAGTCAAGTGCTGCAGAAGGACTCAGATTTACTAGATAGTTTGCTGTTAACAGAGTTTCAGCCCACAGCCCTTTTGGAAGTTGTGAGTGGATCAGCATGCTTTTTACCCTGTCCATCAGAGTTTTGTTCATTCTTTTGGCTAAACTATTTTGCTGAGGTGTCAACCTCACAATTCTATGCCTTGTTATACCATGATGTTCACAATAGCTATCAAACTCCTGATTACAAAACTCAAGACCAGTGTTAGTCTTGAGTTTCTTTACCTTCAGTCCAGTTTGATTTTCAACCAGGGATTTCCACTCTCTGAACTTTCCAAATACCTGATCTTGTGCTTTAAGACAAACCCATACTCTTCTTGAATAATCATCAATTATAGACCAGAAATAGGTGTTACCACCTAGTGAAATTGTCTGTGCTGGTCCCTATAAGTCTGAGTGTATGTATTCAAGGATGCCTTTGGTTGAATGAACTAATTTGCTAAAGCTATTTCTTGTAGCTTTGCCTAATACATAGTCTTCACATAAATCCAGTTTTGAGATTTGACCAGTGCCTAGAACCCTTTACTTCTGTAATTCTTTCAGTCCTTTTAAACTTATATGTCATAATTTAAGATGCCACAACAGAGTATTATCACTACTTGAATTGATTGACACTCCTACCAAACCAGTTATGGCTTCTCCATCTAAGACATATACCCCATTTCTTTTGTAACCTATCATAACAACCCCATCACCATTTGAAATCCTCAGCTCACCAGATTCAAGCTTAATACTAAGCCCCATTTGGTCAAGCATACCCAGAGATATTAAGTTCCTTTTGAGTTCAGGAATATATCTAACTCTCTTAATTCCCTTATTGTACCATCATGCAGTTTTAGGTTTACATTTCTATCCCCACAATTTTACAAACAGCATTGTTACCCATCATAACTCTTCCTCCATCAGTTTCATGATAGTTTAATCGGTAATCTTTGAAAGGGCACATATGAAATGTACAACCTGAGTCTAGAATCCAGGTACCTTTTTGCACATGCTCTGTAGCCACACATACTCCTGCTGACTCATACCCCTCTTCCTCAGTAGTAGCAGCAGCTCCATTTTGCTCCATTTTCTTGTTCTTTAATTCTGGGCAATCTTTCTTGAAATGCCCTTCTTTCTGGCACTGAAAACACTTCTTATTTTTAGTCTTTTATTTGTTATTCCCTTGCTTCTTTTTCTTTCCATCATACTTATCAGTTCTTGCTTTTACTACCAACACCTCTCCAGAGTTCATATTCCTTGACTTTTCTTGTAGCCCTCTAGTATTCAGAGCAGCCTTAACTTCATCCAATGATAAAGTTTGTCTCCCATACATGAGAGAATCAACAAAGTTTGAATATGAAGATGGAAGTGAACTCACCAGAAGCAATGCTTTACCTTCATCATCTAAACCTTCATCAATTATTTCCAGTGTATCACAGACTTTGTTGAATTCATCTATGTGGTCTTCAAGAGATGATCCCTCAGCCATTTTTAGCGTGAACATCCATTTCTTGATATAAAGTCGATTGGCTAAAGATTTAGTCATATACACCCTTTCAAGCTTTGCCCACAGATCAGCCACTATTTTTTCTCTTGCAACTTCCATGATCACAGAGTCCCCAAGACTTAAGATTATGGTACTCCTTGCTTTCTTGTCAATCTCAGTAGCTAGTTGTGGTGTTAGTGATGATGATGATGTGGAGACTTCTAATCCTTCTTTCTTGGTGATTAGTTCTAAGGCATCACCCAGCCCCTGAGTGATCAATAGTGCCTCTATCTTAACCTTCCATATGTTGAAGTCATTCTTCCCTGTGAACTTCTCTAGATCGATCTTTGAACCAGCCATACTTGTGTCTAATTTGCAGTCCAAGCTCTGATACCAATTGTAGTGTTTATGAGTGACAAATTAGTTAACAATCAACTCTAAACACTTGCCAAGATCGCAAATCAAACACTCAAGATGCACCAAGAACCAATCAAGAACAAAACACAGAGAACTAGAACTATAAGAACTTAGGATAAGAACAAGAGAAAATAACGTGGTTCAGCTAGCTTCTAGCTAGCTTACATCCATAGGAGAAACAGGACCAAGTTTATTGATTTTATCAAAGACAATTACAGAGTATCTCTCGAGCTAATTACAGAGTCTTTCAAGAAGCTTTCTCATAAACCTTCTCAACTCACAATAGCTCTTTCACATGCTCTCTTGTTGCTCCAAAATAAGTTGTTTATAACAGCTTCTTAAACGAATCAGAATGGACCCAGAAATCACGTGACTGGCATGTGAAATAACTGACTCTTAACGATCTTGAAAACAACTTATTCAAGCACGTGAATCTCTCGTGCATCACTTAAACTAAAACGACGTTCAGATAAGTTGTTCCAGTGATAAGAGAGTGTTGCTTTCCAAAACGCGACATCAGCTGGTCGTTTCATCATCCTGATTTGCTTCATAACACAACAGAGGGTTCCCACACTTTATTTAAGTGTGGAAATTCTCAGTGGAAAATTTCACAATTGTGAAATTGTTTACGTCATTGTTAGAGCCTTTTACAATGGTGAGTAAGTCCATCCATTACTTTAATAAAGTGCTAGAAGCTGCACTTCATTAAAGTGTGGAAACTCTCATTGAAAAACTTTTAATATATATACACACACATATATGTATGTATGTACATATGTATGTATTTATGTATGTATTTATTTATTCCATTTGGTATTGCTACCTAGCAAACTATAACTTTTAAGTCACAGTAATACATTATTACTTTACCAAGGCTAGATAATTATACTTTTTTTTCCTTAAATGGATAAGAAAATCTCGAATTAATTTTTAAGCCCTCTATCTTTTTTAGAAGAGAAATTATCATTTTTCTACCAAAGTGTTACTGATATATCATGTTAGTATAAAGGTTTGCCGAAAAGTGCATTTTGCTACCAAAGTTTTGCACCGTTATCAATTCACTACTATTCCGTTAAGAAAAAGTTAATGTTTAACGGAAATTGAGTTAAAAGTCAATTTTACCCCAAGAGTTTGGTAGTAAAATGATAATTCCCCTAAAAATTCGATAGTAAAATGATAATTCCCCTAAAAACTTAGTAGTAAAATGATAATTTATCAATCAAATTAACAAACAATTTTACTCTTACAGCTGGAAATGTCTTTGATGACCTTATGACATCAGCAAATTTTTAACGTTGTTAACGGAATGGTAGTGAATTGATAATGGCGCAAAACTTTGGTAGTAAAATGCACTTTTCGGCAAACCTTGGTAAAACTTTGGTAGTAAAATGATAATATCCCATTTTAAAATTCAAACTCTATTGAACATCCAAATAAAGTTGTAAAAACCACTCGGCACGTGGGAACATAATAGCACATAATTTTTAGCCTCTACCTTCCCAATTTTAAACTTGAGTGGCCAACTAAATAGAATTCCTTGAAAACCACTCGGCCGGACCCTTAAAGGCAAATAAATCACCTAAAATCCCAGGAATGTTCATGAAGTGCTGCCAAGAATCAATAATCAATTATGCATAAGCATACCTAAATTCATATTGATCAATTGCTTTCTAGAGCCTTGCGGTCTGCCTTCCATATCAACACACTTTTCTAGAGGATCCTTTAATCTTCTCTCTGCACTCTCTCTGAATATGGCATGCCAAAAAAGAATAGAACATAAAGTGTGATACGATGACCATTACCACTTATATAGACAACTTCCATGTTATCTTTTGGTATTTGTATTTTATCTCATTATAAAAATAGAAATTACTCTTAAGTTTCTACACATTAAAACCACACATGCTGTCAGATACATTAAAGTCCAAATTACTGAAAACCTTAATAGATTACTTTTAATTGGGCTTAACCTAATATGATAATTTGCATACATAATTGTTCACATAAAAGGTTACACGTATAGCCCAAGTGGGAGATTGTTAAGTGGGAGATTGTTAGATTCTTAATGCAACGTTGAACTTATATGTAAATAGTTATGAATTGCAAATTGTGATATTAGGTTAAGTGCAATTAAAAGTGATATATTAAAATTTTCAGCAAGTTTTGTTTAATATATCCGATGGGATGTAGGCCTTTAATATGTAGAGACTTAAGGGTAATTTCTATTTTTATGATGGGCTAAAATAGAAATACTAAAAGATAATAGGAAAGTTATCTATATAAGTGGTTATAGTCCCTAGATCACACGTTACATTCTATTCTCAATTATTCAACATAAAAAGGCTTTGATATCACTTGTTAGATAATAACCTTTGGTGAAAACCATCACTTAAAATTGCAGGAACATTCATGTTGTATCACTAAGAATTAATAATCAAATATACAAAAGCGTACTTGAATCCATATTGACCAATTGCTTTCTAGAGCCATGCAGTTTGGCTTTGAAATCAGTACTTTTTCTTATAGAATCCTTTAACCTTCTCTATTGGATAGATTAATACCAAATTACTAAAAATCTTAATAGATTACTTTTATTAGGCTTAACCTTATATGACAGTTCGCAACATAATTATTCACATATAAGCCTAGCGTTGGATTGAGGATCTGACATAATGATGTAATAGTGATTTTTTCAATAGATCTAGAAGATCTCACAATAAAGTTTTCGAATGACTTATTATCCGCAATTTAATTATCTGATGCATCACAAGTTCAAGTAAAATTGAGGGGACTATTCATATAATTGGTGAAATTTGAACTCTCTTTTCTTCTGTAATTATTTTTAGTCTAGGGCATAAATAACATACACACACACACGCACGCACACACACACACGAGCGCGGACACACACACACACACACACACACACACATATATATAATGTAAAACAACTAATTGAACCAAACAACCAATCTCAATATTTAAGTCATAACTTGAGTCTCTATCGATTGAATTTAAGTCCTAACTTAAGTCTCTATCAATTGAAGTAGCATTCATATTATTAGATGGTACAATATTAATTTTACAAGTTATGAAATTCATTTATTAAATGGTAATCACTCTTAAAGTGGTTGGTTATTTTATAAATAGTAACTCATAAACAATGACTGTGAATAGTAACTCATGAATCATGAGTATCTGTCAGCATTATACTTGTGCTTTAGTTATTAATCTAATTAATTTGAATTAATATTCAGCCAGCCACTTGAATATATCTAAATTTCCAATATTTATGTGTGATGGATTGAAGGTGATGAAGATTGATGATGGCGGCGATGGTGATGGTTATCCTTTCGAATACTCTAGTATTAATTAATTTAATATTTAAATAAGAGATTAGCAAATATAATTTGAGAAAAAGATTCTCAAATACGTTGTTATTTGAGAATCCATCACAATCTCAAATGTGCACTAACTTAAACTCTTAACTCCAATGCGAAAGAAGTCAACGAACCCCCTCGTGTTCAATAAATTAGTTGGGGTGTCTTAATTGACTTTTCAATATATTATTTTGACTCACATGGTGGGAAGTGGGAATCATGTTCGAAGACTATTTCCTTTAATGAAATATTCAGGTTATATTTATTATTTGTGCTCGGTTATAAATATACATTCAACTTACGCATTTTTCCAAACAGTAGCTAACATGTGCTAACAAAAAATTACCCAAATTTAGGTAGCATTTTTTATGTTATTTACATGTCTAGGAACAAATATAGCTGCCATTTTACCAAGATTTCCAAAGTGTAGTGCTACGCATTTCAAAACTTTATCTGCAAATTTTATTTAAATAATATGACATTAATCCATTAGATAGTGGGATAATGACGTCCTCCCGATCCTAACCAGGTTAAAGTAAATTACAGATGGTCTTTCGAAGGGTAACCCAGCCCTTTCTGCTTGTGATCGGATTTTTATAGATTGTTGTGGTTCTTATATTGGTGGTTTCGGTCAGCTTCTGGTCATTAATATGACCTTTTTTGCGGAAATTATTGCTTCCATGATCCATCTCTGCTATTGAGTTATCTGACACAAGTATGGTTCGTTGTCCTTGTGGCGAGAAAGTAATTCAATACTTCTTTTGCGTCTTTTTACCATTCCCCTCTTTGCGTCCTCCATGAAAATTTTGTAATCATTGGGTTAATATTGTCAAGTTATTATTCAGTCCATGAGGTTTCAAAATTTTCTAACTTTTCCTGAGTGTAACACTGTTGCTGATCATCTCGCTAATTGGGTATAAGCTCTTCCTCTCTAGTACGGTGGCAGGCTCCGCTAGAATATTCTATTCGTAGTTTTTTTTTTTTCCAAGGACACTATATATAGGTTTTGTTGAGTGTATCTTTTATTTTTTTTCTTTTAGATTCATCTGTTTCAAGATTTTGCTCTAGTATTCAATCTCTTTTGAAGGATAAGGCTCACTTTCTCCCCCTAATTAATTATACTTTTTCTTTGATTTTATTTAATAATATCGTCATCCTAGAGTCATCATTAAAAAAAATAATGGAATAATGCAATTGATTTACTTGAAAATTGTCAAATATTATTAATCACTCAATGAATAACAACAACATGTCACACATTTGGAATATAATTTAAGATAAAAATTTTGGATGTTTTTAATCATCAATCATCTTGAAACAGAAGGTACATAACATTGTTGGTAAAATTAAAATTAGTTATGTGATACTATCCAATTAGATGATAAAATTGAGTTGTGGCTTGCACTTATTCATAAAATTGGGTCGTTCAATTGGATGATAACTTTCCTAGAAAGAATTAAATTTAGGGTGGGTCTATTGGGACCCATTATTTTACCCATTAAACCCATTTTCAATTAAACCCAGTGCTTAATTTGGACATGTGAGTTTTACACTATAAACCTGATAAAATCTCAATAATAACCTCACTTAAAAGTTCATTTTCTTATAATTTTATTTTTTTCTTTTTTAATTCCCACCATTAAATGTTATTATTATTTTTCTTTTCTAACTCCCAGTATTAATTCCTACTCTCTATAAAGCCAATCTTTTTCTAAAAGCGAATAATGCTTTTTCTTATTTCATACAAATCCCAATTGCTTTTAATAGAACTGAAAAGATGCTTTATTCGTAAATTCAATGACAATTTGATGAAAAACTATTGTTTTTTCCCCCTTATGTCCATTGCTGTTTTGCTTGGAAATTCTCTGTAATTTTGATAAGTACTGGAATTATTTTAATACGAAATAGCGTCCATATAATTTAGATTTAAAATATTTAACTGGATCATATTTGGTTTTGAAAATTGCATTGAATAACACACGGCATATTAGAAGTCAACCGGCGATTACCTGTGTTAGGAATTTAGATCTATTAGAAATAGATATAGGTAATTAAAAAAAAATTAACAACTTAATTTTTTCCGGAAGTACTATTCACGGTTACTGTTTACGACTACTGTTCACCGCGACTGTTTATTGTTCCTGTTCACGAATACTGTTCATCTGCATCAAAAATATTAATTTTCAAAAACATAATAAAATGCAGAAAATAAATGACACGGAGATTTTTACGTGGTTCGGATTAACCAATCCTACATCCACGAGGCCGCGCCCAGATGAAAAGCAATTCACTAAGTTGAGATGTTACAACCGATGGATTTACCAAACTTAAGACTCTCACTTACAGTTTATCACCATACAGTTTACTCAACCTTAGACTGAATTTGCTTCTCTTGAATCATTGCTATCCCTCTTGATCCACGATCCTCAAGGCACTTTGCAAAGTGATCAATAGCAATTCTTCAATTCTTCAATGTCTAGTGATCCAAGATCCGCATAGACTTTCCGCAGAGATGAACAGAAGATAAGAAAACAAATCAACACAACATGATGCGCCAAATCCGGATTCTCTGGGGAGGAGGCCAAATTTTGTTCTCTGCTTTATGCTCTGTGTTGTGCAATCTTCAATTGTGAAATACCTCTCTTTAAATAGGCACTAGAGTTTCACCAAAATAGCAAGTCTTAAAAGACTTGGATTTTTTCCAAATAAGAGTTGCTTTCCTCTTATAATTCCCATGAATCTGAATAAGAATAAATCTGATCTTTTTGCCTTGCTTGTATCCTAAGAAATATCTAGATCATTTAATGAACTTCCTGTTTGAACCAACTTCTTACTCTAAATAGATCTCACCATTAATTGACTTGCTAAATTAGACATCTAATTAAATTAGGAAATAAATATTCCTAATAAATTGGAATCTCACTAAATTAGGGAAATAATAAATTAATTCCTATTACAAGATATACAATAAATAAATTTTCAATTTAATTAGACTTGCCATAAAATGCCAACTCTATAAATATTGGACTTAACAACCTGGACGTTTATTCTTCTTTGTATTGCCTTTCCTGACTGAAATTTGAGGTTTATGTAAAAGTAGCTTTTTTTTTGGATTATTTGTTTAATTCTCTTGTCCTTGCATGTAACTCTATTAAAGGATAAATTAGTAATTAACAAAATTTTCAAACGATTTGAAGTGTAAATTCATGGGTTTCAATAACGTCACCCTTAAAGTTGTTTGTAAAATTGAAATAAGAGTCCGTAGAAATAATTCAATATTTTAAGTTGCTTATATTTAAAAAAGAGATTTAAGGGGTCTTAGAATTTTTTTTCTGATTATATACAATTGGATACAGTTACACGTTAAATCACTTTCTACATAAAATCTTTTTTCAATCACACACACACTCACAAAGATCATTTAGTAGATGAGATGAGTTTGAACATTTTCAATCCCTTATTTTACATTGCTTGGCTTTCTCAAATCAATGTTTTCATGTATCCACGAGGCACCAACTCTCTTTCTATAAATAAAAATTAAAAACTTTGTCCTCAATCTTCCAAAACTCATGGGTCAAAACTTGTTTAGAAATCAAATGTTGTATTCGTTTTGCCTTTTTGGCTCTAAGTTTTATATTTCTTCATAGAAGAAATTAAGTTCAATTGTTGACTCTAACATGGAAGAAGCCAATAAAGAGCAAACGGAGAAACAAATTATTAAAATAACCAACTAGTCCAAGTACGAAAATAAAATAAAACCACTCACATTTTGCCTTGTATTGTTGAACACTTGTTATTAGAAAGAAAAAGAGGGCATCAATATTTTAGCCTTCTAAAGTTTGTAATAATAAATTAATTGGCTTTCAAATATAAATCATAATTGACTATTCAATAATACAGGTGGGAATTCCCTTCATGATATTCTAAACTCCAGTCACATCGTGCTGGCAAAACTGATTAATCAGTAAAAGCCAAATACCATTTTCTTTAATAAATATTGAGGTTATGTTTTAATAATAAATAAATAAAATAGGAAATAGAAGTTACATGCTCTATCACAGATTATTAATCCACCATATATTTGAATTTCCATTTCATTTTTCTCCCCTCTTTCTTTCTAACTCTCTTTAAGCCTCTAGTGCAATATTCAAAGTGTTTCAAGGCACGTACTTATAGTCCTCATCAGTCATGATCATTTTCTTATCATTTCGAAATATTGTTTACATAATTATCGTCTTCATAACAGCTTAATTAATTTATATCTTTTTATCATACCTATGGAGTTACTAAAATTATGTATTTTTCGCTAAAGAAATAAATACGAAAATATTTTTTAAGGAAACTTATGCGTGTTAATTATAAAATTGTACATATTACTGTGTTTTTAATTGGAGTAGACTATTTTTTAGAGTAAATAATTTTCTATTATTTTGTATTTATGTTAATTTGAAATAAGAGACTAAAGTAAATGGTTTTATTTTTAATTGTTGAAAATTATGATAGTAAATATTTGTGCTTTTGAGACCAAGTCTTATCTCCAACTGGTTAGTGGGAGAGCCTTATCAAGACTTCGGTACTAAATTCTTTTTTGTCTCCTAGGTCTATGGACCATTTTTTACCATTAAAGTTGTCTTATAGAAGTTCAATTTAATTATCTTAATTATAAAGAAAACTAAATACCCTCAAAACCATTTTAACGTCCATAAAATCTTATGATTCTATACAAAACTCAACTTTTCTGACCTTATAATTTTGCTTCAATTCAATGATTGATAAATCTATTCTTTCGATTGTGGTACAGAAGAGCAAACACGAAGAAATTTAGTTTAATTCTGAACTCCAACGTGCAAAACAACAGATAAATGATCAACAACTCTGAGTAGGTATCTTTTTCGAAGTTGGAAAGTCGATTAACTAGAAATCAAATGTTGTATTTGTCATATAATTTTTGGCTCTAATTAATTTGTATTCCTAGTATATTGAGATGAAGCGAGTTGACTATCAAAACTATGAAGCGGGTTCCAAACGATTAAGCACTCGATCTTCTTCATTGTCTGCAAAAGTATTGAATACGATTCCGCCAACTTTCTCACTATCTTTCAGTTAAGTTCAAATTTAAATATTTCTAATCTTTTGATTCTTTGCAACAGTACGGAATTGCAGTGAGGAAGAGATTAATACTAAGTTTACTTATCAGTAATCGGAATGAGCTGGAATCAGAATAGGCTAGAATGAGAATGAGCTGGAATGGAAATGAGAATTGAGAATTAGAATAAGTTGTTTACTTGACTTACGGGAATTGGAATCGGAATGGACTAGAATCTCATTGATATGTTTATTTTATCTTGGAATCGGAATCGAAATAAGTTAGATTGTGACAAATTACTAAAAAGTATTTAATGAATTATTGCCATAATTATTCTTTCATATTTGAATTATAGTGATTATTTATTAAAAAATTATTATTATTATTAATTATTGTCATTAATACATTAATTAATTGTAAAATTTTTTAATTAATTATTTATAATAATATGGTAATTAATTATAATAGTTATATTAATCATTATTATAAAAATATATTAATTATTGTGATTATTTATTCAAAAACTATAATTATTAATATATTATTTTTAATAATATATTAATTAATAGTAACAATTATATTAATAATTATTATAATAGTATGTTAACTAATTAATTATCCATGAATCCAAACCCTAAGCATTTTCCTCAATTCTTTCTTGCTTTACCCATGAGCTTGCAAATGGAAAATGCTTTTCTTTTTCCTTTTTTTCAATTAACTTAATAACATTAAAAAAAAAAATTGGCTAATGGCCTTGGGTTTTAAAATTAATAGCTTGGGCTGTGAATTTGTTTAAGCCCAACACCAATTAACTAATATATTCATGAGTTATTATACAAATAACTTGTATAAATATGACTATAAGTCAAGGGGCTACGCTTAGTTTATCATCTTATTAACTTTTGTTTAACAAAAAGGTTGCCAGATTAATAAATGGTGCAACAATTGATTCAACAAAATATTGGCCAATGAGTAATTAAAAAAATTGCCAACAAATAAAAGTAAGAAATCAAGATTATATTATTCCAATTATGAATGACAAAATGGATCTCCATTAACATGTGACAGTAGAAGATTAAATAATTCACATTTTGCATATTTAATTTTTAATTTTGTTTATGATTTGAAAAATTTGTTAATTAATTTAAAATAAAATTATATCCATTTCCTACATATAACCAGCAACTTGAATATTAATTACCTATTAATTATCAAATAACGAGTTACTTACCTACTAAATTGAATCAATTGTGAAGATTAAAAGATTTAAATCTAAAGGTTCATGACATCTTCATTACACCATGGGTTTTTTGCTCCTAAAAATTCTCCCTTGAAAGTAACTTGTCCCAGGATTTATGATTTTTAATTTTGTGTAGGCGGTAGAAAGTCTTGTCCATCCATCTTTTCGAGAAGCTATAAATCTTCAAATGCAAACTCCCAGAAGGTCTTTATCGAAGAACACAAGGATGGTCAAAGAAGTGAAAGAATGAATGAGCGAAACGGCTTCATCTTGCTCAGTTTAGCTGCACTCGTAATCACTGTAGTGTTGGCCGCAGCTTTCACTGTACCTGGTGGCAGCGATAGCGGAGGAATTCCAAATTTGTTACTTAAACTAGCTTTCACGATTTTTGCCATTTCAGATACGCTTACAGTCTTCTCTTCCATTACTTCAGTTCTGATGTTCTCGGGCATCCTCACTTCACGCTATGCAGAAGAAGATTTTCTTGTATCGTTACCAAGGAAGTTAATTATTGGCCTCACCACCTTGTTCTTTTCTATTGCAAGCATGATGGTAGCCTTTGCTGCAACCGTTTTTATATCTCTTTACCACAAATGGAATTTGGTGTTTATTCCAAGGGTAATTTTTAAAAACCTCCCCTGAGGTTTGGGCTTGTTGCAAGTAGATGGTGAGAATTGATTTATTTGTAAAAAACCTCCTACCGTCAGTTAATTTTAACATTGACCGTTAGTTGACTGTGCAAAGACAATATTACCCTTAACAATAGTTTGTAGACTGACATAACTAAAAAAAAACTAAAATTGTTGGCGCGAAAAGCACAAACTCTATTTTTTGATAATTTTATCCTTATTAATTCTAAAGATTTACAATATCATAGGTAAATATTATGACTATTTCATTTTCAAGTTTTTAATTTTATCTTTCTTGTAGGAACTTTAAGGAAATATCAATAATTTAAAGAGAATTTTTCAAGTTTTTAATTTTATCTTTTTTGTAGGAACTTTAAGAAAATATCAATAATTTAAAGAGAGTAAAATAGCCAACAATTTTAGTTTTTTTTTTAGTTATTTCCGTCTAAAAACTATTGTTAAGGGTAATATTGTCTTTGCACAGTCAACTAACGGTCAATGTTAAAATTAACTGACGGTAGGGGGGTTTTTTATAAATAAACCAATTCTCGCCATCTACTTGCAACAAGCCCAAACCTCAGGGGAGGTTTTTAAAAATTACCCTTTATTCCAATTGCCCTTGTTGGATTTGTCCCTGTCACCTTGTTTGCACTGTTGCAGTTTACTCTTTGATCTCATTTTAGGTTCTTATTGATCTTTGCTTCTTAATATAATATTTGGATTGATCTTTAGTAACTGTTGTGTATTCGGTGAAGCAAATAAAAAAAGGTTAAAACGACAGAATTGATGCGCGTTTTTGGTGGCTTATGAATGATTAAAGCAAAACGACATGTAAAGTTCGCGTTTTAACAAGTGTTATGTTTACTCGCAGAAAAGACAGCCTTGCCGTTTTTGGTTTAATGAAGCATAAGCATTGCACGTGATCAGAGAAGGTTGTTATGAAACCGTTAATGCACGTGACTCTCAGCTGCGTATCTGGAAAATCCTCTGGG
Source organism: Citrus hindsii (assembly GCA_004802465.1). NCBI lineage: Eukaryota > Viridiplantae > Streptophyta > Magnoliopsida > Sapindales > Rutaceae > Citrus > Citrus hindsii. Next base: position 164,822 of record QWBT01001163.1, read on the forward strand.
TTTGTTATGAGACTGTTTTGCACAGCTGGTTTGTGAGTGTGATTCAGAGAGATCTAGAGCATTCTAGTGAGAGAGTAAGCTTGAAAGAAGGAAGCTTTCTTGTTCCTTGTAGCGTGCTCTGTAATCTCTGTGTAAAAGAAACTTGAAAAGAATCAATGATGCTGATGAACTTGTTCCCCCGTGGACGTGGGTCAATGAAGATTGACTGAACCACGTTAATAGCTGTGCTCTGTGATTCTTGGCTGAGTTTTTAGTTTCTTTCCTCGTTTATGATCTGAGTTAATCATCATCATCTTTCTCATTCGTTTATTCTTTGTTAAGCAATTAAGATTGTCTGTAAAGCATCTTGTTGAATGTGATTAGGGGTCTTGGGGAGTGTTTCTTTAAAGCTTGATGTGAATAGCTTTGAAGCACTTCAGTTATATTCTTGGTTGAATAAGGTCCACAAGATCAACATTTTTCATTCCACCAAAAGACATATATGATTCTCTTAGTGGATGAAAAACTTAGAGAAACAAAATAATTTTGATTCTTGTTATTCAATAGTGCTCAAAGGTCCAATCTGTCAACATTTTGAGTGACTTAAAAAAGTAAAATAGTCAGATGCAATATTCTGGAGACCGATCATACATCTATATTTTTCATTCCATAATAGTCCCAATTCTTTACATAATATCATTTTGTAATGACTTCAAAATAAATTAATTTCCATAAGAGAGGTCACTTTGGTGACATAATGCTTCAATTAGTTTATCTCAAAATATGCATAAACATACCAATATTTGAATTTTAAATTGTACTAAAATTATCCATCAAAAAAATAAAAAAAAGGGTCAATCTAAAAAGTCAACAATGAATGGTTTGAAAGGTCGACTATTTCAAGAAATTATGACCAACCATGATGAGACATCCGTAGGGAGCAATGCATGAGCCTACGCAGAGATAAATCATATGACCGTTATTTAATCCTTGGTCTAGAGAGAAGTAGCAACATTTGATTTAGGTATCGGCTGTTTGAAGAGCAATTGTAATATATTGTTGAAGGCCCAAAAATTCTGTCAGTGGGTGTGATGAGCAAGTGCAACAGTCATAGGAAAATGCCATGGGTGCGGATAGATTTCCGAAGCAATTTCGAAGATTCTGTAACCTCTAGGAAAATATTTTGTATTTTCCATATTGTAATTAGAAGTTGCGACTTCTTTGTTAAATTTTATTAGCATTAATGATACAAGCCGCCTACATTTGTTGCACCAATTCCCTTGTACAAACTGAGTTGACGGCTTATACGGCATGTATATAGGAATGTAATCAATGTAAAACTTTATTGGATTAGTTTCATTCAATGACATTCTATGACAAATAGTTCAAATGACATGATACCCAATTCCTTTGGACGAAGAACTCCTTACATCAGAGATGATGGACTCCTGATACCCATTATCTTCCTCATTTCTTCAATCTTTTCCACTTCCTCTTCCCCATTTTCCTCTTCCACGGTTTTACACTTCTGGTCTCTCTTCCACTTCAATTCAACTCATTTTTTTTTTACCTAAAAGGAGATTTATCTTACCAAAAAAAATAATAATAGTAATAGTAATCCACAAAAAAAAATATAAAAAGAAAAATAAATGCAAAAATACAATTACAACAGTTACTACTTATAACCTATAACTAGGGAGACCATGTTGATCTTCAATGACAAAATACAAAACCTTAGCTGAAGGTTTAGACACCAGACAAATACTACTACAAAAATGACATTTACTAACACTTAATTTTCTGACACTTTGTAAAAAGTGTCAGTAATTGTATACATATGTACTATTTTTCACTTTTAACAAATAAGTATCATAAATTATTGATACTAATGTGTTAGTAAATTAAATATCAGAAATTACGGACACTAAGGTATCAGAGGTTAAAAAAATTTATTATAATTTGTAAATCGACCAACTCGAACCTAAGACCTTTAACTTAAAATTTTAATGTTTGAAATGCAAACCACTAAACCATGTGAACTTAAGATACAAGTTTATTCATTAAAAATTTAAAAACAAAAATACAACAGCAAAAGTAATATGCCTAAATCTCAATCGAACCTTTTTCTTTCATCTTATTAATCCAACTCTAAAAATTTATTTCCTCAGTTCACTATGCTAGCCGACACACCCTCATTCATGGAATTCACTACTCTATCCTAAATTCAATCGAATCTCTTCCTTTCATCTCATCAATCAAAACCTAAACACTTCTTTCTCTAGTTCACTTCTTTCTCCCATTCACTACACTAGCCAAATTCACGAACCTTGTAAGGGCGTAAAACAAACTCTAAACAAAATTATAGTTTACTTTTATTTAAGAAATCGAGCCTCTAATTCACCCTTCAACAATATTTTGAAGCAACGCAAAGCTCTATCAACATCGTCATTGTCATGGGCAATTACGGTACTACTTCGTTTCTTACCATTTCACTCACTTTCTTTATTCGAATTTAGGTTTTTGTTGAATTGAATATTATAGCTTGGACTAGCAACTGTCTGTCAAATGAAACTTGAGTACTCTCAATATTTATACAACCTGCTTTGTCGAAGTTTAATAATTTACTACGCAGACCTGTTAATCAAACTTTGACATGTAGTTCGTTGAAGGTTAGCTCCTGTTTGGTTGTTAGTTTTCGTAATAGTGTAGAATTAGGTAGAATTGAAGGTCAGCTTTATTAGTAAAATTAGTGTTTACAGTCTCTAACTCCACTCAGGCAATATAGTTTTGCTTAAACATAGTAATGTAGGATGGTTGTGTGTTGCAAGTAGTGTATTTTTTAAAGGGTATAACTTGGGCTACATGTGTCCGTTTGAGGCATATAATATACCGTTTTGAAGCTTGAGACGAGAGGAATCAAACCAGAATAGCTATTGAAATTTTGGTCCAAGCTCGACCCTAAAATTCTGTTTCTTTCTCGGTTGTTTTTTGGTTTTAAGATATTTTATTATTTTTTTGGTTTATTTTGAGATTTTTATCTTTTTTGAAGATATTGAATTTGGACACCGTTTGTTTTGGATTTCTTATTTTGATTAGGAGAATTTTATTATCAAATAATATCTTAAATTTACATATTTTGGTAAATTCACAATATTAAAGGTTATTAAATAAAAGGACCTAAAATCCTAGTTTTATTAATTAATCCTTCATCATTATTTAATAAACTTCATTATTTAGAAATTTAGCTCAGTTTATTAAAAAGTCATAAGGCCAATCTTACTAATTCATTTCCTTAAATTTATAGGTGGAGCATCAGTTAGAGGACGTTCCAGTGATTTAAACTTGATCGGGATTACCTGTAAGTGGAATGTTTTTAAATTAATACATAAACCATGTAATTTGCACAAACAATGTTATTATTAATGTTTTCAAATTAATATAGCTGTACTAGAAAAGTATTATACTTTATTTCCCTAATTACAAATTTATTTTTGAAGTTATAATCATAATAACTTTTAATATTTGAAATTAATCATGCAATTTATTAAACTTAAACTGACACATTATAATATATGAATAGGTAAAAATATAGTACCGGAGTTACTGATTTCTTAAAATTTGCCATTTTGAATGCTGAAAACAGAATATCAATTAGATGTCCTTGCACCTTTTGTTGTAACATGGAGTTTCATACTCCTCAACAGGTGAAGGATCATTTATTTGAAAAAGGGTTTCTTGCAAAATATGGAGTTTGGACTTGGCATGGTGAAACTGACCCTGTTTCTACATCTACAAAATGTCAAGACCATCAACATAATCAGAGATTCAGATGTCATGATTACAATAGCATAATTGACATGGTCGAAGATGCTTATGATATGATTGAAGATGCTGAAAAGCCTTTGTATTCGGGTGCAAAACATTCAAAGCTATCTGGATTAATGAGACTTTATAATGTGAAAGGAAACTATGGGTGGTTCGATAAAGGGTTTTCTGCTTTGTTAGAAGTCCTTGCTGAAAGTTTGCCAAATAACAATAATCTACCTAAGTTAATGTATGAGGCCAAGAAAACAATGAAAGTGTTAGGCTTAGAGTATGAAAAAAATACATGCATGTTCAAATGATTGCATTCTGTATAGGAATGAATTTGTTGATCTTACTGAATGCCCAAATTGCAAAGCATCTAGGTGGCAAAGAGCAAAGGATGGCTAAAAAAAAATTAGGAAAGGGGTTCCCGAAAAGGTGTTATGGTACTTTCCTCTTATTCCTAGGTTCAAAACATGGTTCAGTCACCACAAACAGCTCAAAACTTAACATGGCACGCTAATAAGAGAATTAGAGATGGCAAGCTTCGCCACCCAGCAGACTGTCCAGCCTGGCAAATAATTGACAATAAGTGGCTAGAAATCTTCGTTTAGCTCTCTCCAAAATTTGCACAAGAACCTAGAAATCTTCGTTTAGCTCTCTCAATTGATGGGGTTAACCCACGTAGTACACTTAGCACTACTTATAGGTTTTGGCCCGTTACATTGATAACATATAATCTTCCTCCTTGGTTGTGTATGAAAAGAAAGTTTATGAAGTTTTCTCTTTTGATATCTGGCCCTAAATAACCTGGAAATGATCTAGATGTATATCTAGCACATTTGATTGAGGACTTAAAAACTCTATGGGATATAGGTGTTGATGTTTATGATGCATATAGAAAAGAAACATTTAATTTACGGGCTGTGTTGATGTGGACAATCAGTGACTTCCCAGCATATGGAAACCTCTTTGGGTGTACTGTTAAGGGCTATTATGCTTGCCCAATTTGTGGGATAGACACTTGTGCATGTTGGTTGCTGCATAGTCAAAAAATGTCATATATGGGCCATCGTCGGTTTCTACCACTTGCTCACCCATTTCGGAAACTTAAAAACGTTTTCAATGGGAAGCAAGAGTGGGATGAGCCTCTAAAAACTTCATTTAGTAAGGAAATCTTTAACATGGTGAAAGATATTGACAATAAGTTTGGGAAAAAGAAGAGTAAAAAGCGGAAACATGACGGAGATGATGACGGTGATGAAAATATAACTAGAAAATTGTACAAAAAGAGATCAATCTTTTTTAACTTAGAATATTGGAAGCATTTATTAGTTTGCCATCAACTAGATGTGATGCACATTGAAAAAAATGTGTGTGAAACATTTATGGCACACTACTTCATCTACCAAGCAAGACAAAAGATGGGATTAATACTAGAAAAGATCTTGAGCATCTTGAGATAAGAGGGAAACTAGTTCCTGATGAAACAAACAAAAATAACAATATCCTACCTCGAGCTCCATATACTTTGAGTAAAAACGAAAAAAACAGTTTTGCAAAACCTTGCAAAGTGTGAAAGTTCCTGATGGCTATTCTTCCAATGTCCAAAAACTTGTTTCAATGGATGATTGTCGGCTTCAAGGCCTTAAGTCCCATGACTGTCATACTTTGATGTAACAACTACTACCCTTAGCCATTCGAAATTGTTTACCTATAAATGTTAGAAATGCTATAATCAGGATGTGCTTATTCTTTAATTCATTGTGCTCTAAGGTGGTAGAACCTAGTACTCTTGACCACTTGCAAAAGGAACTTATAATCACCTTATGCTTGTTGCAGCAATACTGCTTACCTAGCTTTTTTGACATAATGATCCATTTATCAATCCATCTAGTTGAACAAGTTAAGTTATGTGGGTCAGTTTACCTTTGATGGATGTATCTTTTTGAGAGAGAAATGAAAACTCTTAAGGATTATGTTCGTAATCGTTATCGCCCTGAGGGTTGTATTGTAGAAAGTTATATTGCTGAAAAAGCACTTGAATTTTGGTGCTGAGTATCTCTCAAATTGTGATGCTCTTGGACTACCTATTGGTTGTCAAATTGATTTTTCAATCGAAAGACCTTTGGGAGGTGTAAATATCAAGGTGGTTGATGATCTTTTATTGGCGCAAGCACACCGGTGCGTTCTAATGAACACCACTGAAATCCATTCATACATCGAGTAAGCTATTTGTTAATTTTTTTTCCAATACATATTACTATTGAATTATAATATTACTATTCTAATTTTAAGTGTTGATATGGTCTTATTATAGGGAGCATATGCACTATTTGGCATCAACACGCCCCTATAAGGCAAGAAAACATCTATGGCTGTAAAATGAACACACTCGTACATTTTCCGCTTGGTTACAAAAAAAGGTTAGAATTAATGCTTAACTAAATGCAATATAAATTACAAAATTTAATAAGAATTGTTTTTTTCATGTAACTAATTACTATACTTTTTAATTTAAATTATAGGTAGCACATGATAGAGCAAACAATGTGCCAGTTGAAGAAATAGTGTGGTCATTGGCAAACAAACCGCGCTTAAGTGTGGTGACATACCCTAGCTACCAAATTAATGGCTTCAATTTTGCAACAAGAAAACGAGACAATAATTGTGTAACCCAAAATAGTGGTGTTAGAGTTGTCGCTAACACTCTACAAATTTCAAACTCAAAAGATAAAAGTCCTCACTCTGGAGACATGACTTTTTATGGAGTCATTGATGAGATTTGGTAGCTTGATTGTTTGATGGTTAAAAAAACACTTTTCAAGTGCGATTGGGTGATGATAGGAGGGTAAGTGTTAGCGATTTAGGTTTCACTATAGTTGATTTAAATCGAATCAGTTATAAATCCGACTGCTTTTCTCTAGCTTGTCATGCAAAGTAAGCATTTTATGTAAATGACCAAGTAGATAAGAGTAAATCAATAGTTTGCTCAGTGGCTGAAAAAGCTTACAAGTTAAATGGGGAAACATATGGAGACATGGATGTATTTTCACCATTATCAAACAAACTTCCAGTATGTGAGTTAGATGACAAGGATGACGAAGGAATTTATGACAGAAAAGATTGTGATGCTATTCCACTAGATATTGATTTAGAAAATCATTAAAAGCATTCTTGTAGCTAGCTTCCAACACCACTTTTATACGATTTTAATGAGTAATTTATTTATTTTATTATATTTCACCACTACTGTATTGACTTTTTAATTTAATTGACGTACTTATTTGTTTTAATCATTTTCAGGATTGTAGGAGATATGGCTTAAAACGATGAGTTCACTCTTCCATAACTCGAAGGAAGACCAAGAAGAAGAAAACAAATAAAAAAAAGGGCTTACAAAAAGAAGAATTTAGTAATGAAGCTCTAGTTGAGTATAATTCTTATGGTGTTCCAGTTGGGAAGGAAAGAAATGATCTAAGAAGTTACATTGGCGTCATCGTACGTGAAACAGTTTCGATCTTACTTGATGATTGGAGGCGTGCGCCATTGGAAATGAAAGAAACTCTATGGCTTCATTTTTAGGTTTTATTTAATTGTTTAATAATATATTTAATGATTTTATATAACTTTCAAACTTATTTAAACTTGGTGTTAATCCATGTAATTGCTTTATGGAAAAAGTTCAATTTGAGCTTGAAATACAAAAGCCAAGTGTTAAAATGGATGGGCATTGCATCAAGAAATTTTAGAAGTGAGCTAGCAAAAGAATTCATTATGCCATACAAGGACGACATAAAGTCACTGAGGTTGCTTCCTATTGAATATCCATGCATTAAAAAGGAAGATTAGAAACTTTTTGTTGACAAAGTTTTGTCTAAAAAATTTCAGGTATGTTGTCTGTTAATATTATTTGATTTATTTGTTGTTAGTTACTAAAACTTAGTTGTAACCCTTTTTTCCCCTATTATATTATTTGTGTAGAAAAAAAGTGCGAAAGCAAAAGAAAAAAAACACAAAATGTCTACAACCATCGCTTGGGTAGCACATGATATAGTGGCATGTTGTATAGGAAAGTATGTACAATAAGTAATTTGTTATAGTTGTGTAATAAAACCCAACTAATACATATAATATAACAGAATCAATACTTTTTGTTTTCTATTAACTTGTAACAGAAAAGAAAGAATGGAGTTTCTGAGTGAGAGATTGACCGCAGTGAAGCTTGGTTAATGGCGCGAGTAGACCGAGATGGCAAATATGCTTCTGAAGTGATGCCAGTGGCTAAGAAAATAGTAAGTCACCTGTATATTTAATTCTTATGTATTCTATTCTTTTATGGTATAATTAAGTTTGCTTGTGTTATGAATTTTGAGGTTCTGATAAACTATTATTAATGATTCTTTAATTCCTTAATTAACCTTGCAAATTTATAATTTTTTTTTTTGTAGAATGAGCTGAAGAGTCAAGTTGAACAAGGAAAATTCCAATCACATGGGTCAAATGACATTTTAGGCGAAGCCCTTCAAAAACAGTCAAATGGAAATAGGGTGCAAGAAGTAGGACAATTCATCACCCCATCCATGTACTTTCATGTTTGTTGAGTGTTAGAAAATGTATATTTATAAAGGAGAAAATCGTCATTTTACATTTCAAGTCTTACTAACAACCTTTACTTTTATGTATTTAACCTTCTTGTGATTTAATTACATGTTTTTGTTTTAATTAAGTATTTTATGTATTTTAGGGGCATCATAGTCATTTCACAATAAAGGAGAGATCAAATGGCAAAACGGACATCACTTTTGAACTCAGGACGGTCGAAAACCTTAGGAGGAGCATAAAAGGAAAAATGGCACTGTTCACATGTACGGTACTATTCACGTGTACGGTACTGTCTACGTTACTGTTCACGGTACTGTTCACATAGACGGATCGATGACGTGGCATTGACTGATGAGGTGTCACGATCCTGTTGGACTAAAATTCTTGTACACTGTTGATGGTGACGTGGCAGCATATCAGTGGACGAAAAATCTCGCGTACGGTGCATGCATCACACAGGATTATTTTCAACCAAACCGCGTTACTGTTCATCCGAGTCAAACCGTGTTACTGTTCAAAGTCGGGTCAAACCGTGTTACTGTTCATCCGCGTGGTCAAACCGTGGACTGTTGACTGATGACGTGGCGCAATCCTGAGCGTCCAAACTGTTTTTAATCCGATGGCCATGATTTACTCCATGTATCTATAAAAAGGGGGCCTCTCCCCCCTAATTTGATATCTCTGAATCCATTTTTGTACTCCATTTTCTGTAATTCTCTCTCCATCTTGTATTTTCTATGTATTTTAATAAATTCCCATTTTGCCCCTAGTTCAATTATGAGTGGCTAATTTTCTTTCAAGCTTGGGTTGAAGGTGAAGTCTCAACATGTGTCATGGGCTTAATTTGGTAAATTTATTTTCTCTTCCCCTCTAATTTTTGTGGATGTTTTGACTTCTCGTCGACAAATAATAATAGTCTTGTCTAGATACCGCCTTGGTTACACCGGCTCTCTAGTATAAGGTTATTATTATTTGGCACGATAAGCCCTTAGCACCATATTGATTAGAGCGTGGTTCATGAGGTGTGGATTCCCCCCCTCATGATTTAATTGGCATTAATACGGATTATTTAGCCCATGATGCATGTTGATACGGATCCAGATACCCAAGTACGTCAATTTAATAGAATTTTCTCTTCAATTTATTCTCTCCATTGCAAATCCAATTTTAGAATTTATTCTCGCCATTTTAATTTAAGTTTTAGCATATTCCAAATCATTTCCACCATAAATCCAACTACCCATTTACAAAATTAATTCTACACATAATTAAAATCCACCTCCTTGTGGGATCGACACTCGTCACCATTAGTCTATACTACAATAGATTCGTGCGCTTGCGAGTACATTAAAATTTGCACAACAAGTTTTTGGCGCCGTTGCCGGGGAGGTAAGTAATTTTAATTTATAGAATTAATTTTTGTGAATAATTTCTTTTATTTGTTTTCTTGTATTTTTTTTAATTATTAAAAAAAAGAAAAAAAAGTGAATCTACATTTAAAGGTTAGTATTTATTTTCTTTTTCTCTTCTTTAAAATTCTGTAATTTAATTTTTAATTTATTTTTTCTTTGTAATTTTTGTTTATTTTATTAGTTTAATTTTTAGTTAATTTATTTCACGTATTTATTTTTGTGTATTTTTTATAGTAAGGTTGTAATAGCGCAATAAGGTTAGTATCGTAATTTCTCCCTCTTCTTTATTTTTATTTGTTTTGTTCTCATCTTTATTTTTATTTTATTTGTTTTGCATGCATGGTCGTAGGTCATTATTACCTAATCTTGAACCTATAGACCTTGAACTTGAGAAAACACTTCGCACACACAAACAAATTAAAAATAAAATGGATTTACAAGCACCACAAGAGAGGCCATTTAAGGACTATTTTAGTCCCTTAGCTAATTTGAGCACATCATGCATAAGATACCCAAATGTAGCTGCTAGGAGTTTTGAATTAAAACCTAGTGTGCTAAATTGTCTCCCCACATTCTATGGCCTAGAAAATGAGGACCCATATAATCATCTGAATGATTTTCATGCCATTTGTCAAACTTTTAAATATGAAAATTTTTCAGACGATGATGTTAAGCTTAGATTATTCCCATTTTCTTTAAAGGATAGAGCTCGTTCATGGCTTAATACATTGCCTGCTAATAGCATTGCATCATGGGAACAAATGGTAACGAAATTTTTGAATAAATATTTCCCAGTACATAAAACCAATGCTATTCGCAGGGAAATCTCGGAATTTACCCAGAGAGAGGACGAGCAGTTTTTCGAAACATGGGAGCGATTTAATGGGCTACTCTTGAAGTGTCCACATCATGGGTACGAGAAATGGCACCAATGCCAATACTTTTTGGAGGGATTACTACCGAATGTGCAAGAATGGCTAATGGCAACAAGTGGAGGGGAGCTAATGTCAAAAAGTGCATCAGAAATTTGGGAGTTTTTCCAGCGACAAGCGGATAATTCCCAACAACGGAGTCGATCACTCAGGAATACCAGAAGAATTAAAGGAGTGAATGAGGTTCACATTAGCGAGTCAACTTCGGGAATCAAAGAAGTCAAGGAGATGGTTGAAGGTCTTGCTCGACAAATAGCATCGTTATCGACTGCTAAATCAACAGAGCCACATGACCCTGACTCATATCCAGATCAAGCCAACGCCATAGGTGTAATGAGAAAGCCATCAAATTACAACCCATACTCCAACACATATAACCCTGGATGGAGAGACCACCCCAATTTTTCATGGTCTCAAGGACTCCAACAGAATGGACCAGCAGCTCCAGCTCCACCAATGCAACAAATTCCTCAAAATCCTCAAGCCTCTCAGCCACCATTCAGACCATACAATCAGAACCAAAACTACTCTCAACCCAGACCATGGGAGGATGCATTCCAGAATTTCAAGAATATTACTCACTCTACGATTGAGCAACAGAATCGCACCATTGATGGACTACGAAATGAGTTGAGAGCAGGCTTCAATTCACAAGCCCAATCAGTTTCAAGCCTCGAAAAGATGGTGGGACAACTAGCTTCTTCAGTTCAGACCTTGGCAATGACTGTTGAGAAAGGTAAGTTTCCAAGTCAACCAGTGCCTAATCCTAAAGGAGTACATGAAGCAAGTACCAGTTCACCACAGCAGCATGGAGAGGTCAAAGCAATCATGACCTTGCGAAAAGGAAAAGAAGTCGATAACAAAGTGGAGATGCCGGTGACAAAAGAAAATCAAATTGTACCTGTAAGTGTTGAGGACTCATCACCGGAGGAGAAAGAAGAAACCAACCCACGAGAATACGTTCCCAAAGCTCCATTTCCTCAGCGGTTAGCTAAAGGCAAGAAGGGAAAATCCACAGGTGAGATTCTTGAAATCTTCAAACAGGTAAGTGTTAACATCCCTTTGCTTGATGCTATTAAACAAGTTCCATCTTATGCCAAGTTTCTTAAAGACCTTTGTACTAAAAAGAGAAATATGCATGTTCAAAAGAAGGCATTTTTAACAGAAAACGTTAGTTCTATACTCCAACATAAAATTCCTTTAAAATGCAAAGACCCAGGATCCCCCACTATCTCATGTAGTATAGGGAACCACACAATTGAGAATGCTTTGTTGGATTTAGGAGCTAGTGTAAATTTGTTGCCTTACTCTGTATTTATGAAACTTGGACTGGGAGAATTACACCCAACTCCAGTGGTGTTACAACTTGCAGATCGGTCCACGAAAATACCTCGTGGTATTGTGGAGGACGTGCTTATCCAGGTAGACAAGTTTTATTTTCCTGTTGATTTCATTTTAATTGACACTCAACCAATACAGGACTCGAGGAAGCACATCCCCATTATTCTAGGCCGACCTTTCTTGGCAACTGCGGATGCTCACATTCAATGCAGGACTGGAAATATGCAGTTGTCCTTCGGCAACATGACTATGGAGTTGAATATCTTCAACATTGCCAAACAACCTCACAATGCAGATGATGGAATTGTTGATGTGGATTTAATAGAAACAATAGTTGATAACTCTTTTCTTTCAAACCTTAGTGATGATCCTTTACAAACATGTTTAACTCACTTTGGTTTTGATTTTGATATTGACAGATCAGTCGATGAGGTCAACGCCCTGCTTGACTCAGCACCATCCATGGACACTAATCAATGGAAGTCAAGAGTTGAACAACTAGCACCATCAGAGAAGAAACTCATCCCATCATCAGAATCACCACCGAAACTTGAGCTCAAACCATTGCCCAACACATTGGAATATGCATTTTTGGGGGAAGAAAGTACTTTGCCAGTAATCATTTCATCATCCCTCAATAACGAACAAAAAGGTAAGTTGTTGGATGTTTTAAAAGAGCATAAAGGAGCATTAGGATGGACCATAGCAGACATAAAAGGTATAAACCCAGTAGACTGCATGCATTACATTTACCTCGATGAAAATGCTAAATCTACTAGGGAAATGCAACGTCAGTTAAATCCTAACATGAAAGAAGTTGTTAGAACTGAAGTCCTTAAGCTATTAGATGCAGGTATCATTTACCCAATTTCTGATAGTTCATGGGTCAGTCCTGTGCAAGTTGTCCCCAAAAAGTCAGGAGTCACAGTAGTTACCAATGCTGACAATGAATTGATACCAACTAGAGTAACTACAGGATGGCGTGTATGCATTGATTATAGAAAGTTGAATTCTGTCACACGTAAAGACCATTTTCCTTTACCATTTATCGATCAAATGCTTGATAGATTAGCAGGCCATGAATTTTATTGCTTTCTAGATGGCTACTCAAGATATAATCAGATTCCCATAGCACCAAAAGATCAAGAGAAAACTACTTTCACTTGTCTTTTTGGCACATTTGCATATAGGAGAATGCCATTTGGATTATGTAATGCACCTGCTACATTTCAACGATGCATGTTGAGCATTTTTTCTGATATGGTTGAACGATTCCTTGAAGTCTTTATGGATGATTTTTCTGTCTTTGGAGACTCATTTGATCAATGTTTACATCATCTAACACTAGTTCTGCAGAGATGTATTGAGAAGAACTTGGTCTTAAATTGGGAGAAATGCCATTTTATGGTCAAACAAGGTATTGTTCTCGGTCACATCATTTCAAGCAAAGGTATTGAGGTTGACAAAGCCAAGGTGGATCTCATTTCTAATCTTCCTCCACCCAAAACAGTTAGAGAAGTAAGATCTTTCCTTGGGCATGCTGGTTTCTATAGACGTTTCATTAAAGATTTTAGCAAAGTTTCTAGACCCTTATGCAATTTACTTGCTAAGGATGTACCTTTTATCTTTAATGATTCATGTCTTGTAGCGTTTGACAAATTAAAGCAGTTGTTGACATCATCACCCATCATTCAGGCCCCAAACTGGAGTTTACCATTTGAGCTCATGTGTGATGCATCTGATTATGCAGTAGGAGCAGTATTAGGACAAAGAGTTGATCGAATTCCCCATGTTATTTACTATGCTAGTATGACATTAAATGATGCACAGTTGAACTATTCAACTACTGAAAAAGAAATGCTAGCAGTAGTGTTTGCATTGGAAAAATTTCGATCTTATCTCATTGGTTGTAAAATAATTATATTCACAGATTATGCTGCTCTTAAATATCTTCTCACAAAGAAAGATGCAAAAGCTAGACTAATTCGTTGGGTGTTACTTTTGCAGGAATTTGACTTGGAATTCAAAGATAAGAAAGGCACAGAGAATGTTGTGGCGGATCATCTCTCTCGTCTTCATTTTGACACAATTACAGAGCCATTAATATTGAATGAGTCATTTCCAGATGAACAATTAATGAGTGTGGAAGTATTACCATGGTATGCTGATATAGTTAATTATCTTGTTACAGGTAAACTTCCAGAGCATTGGACCAAGCAAGACAAGGCTAAATTCTTTGCAGAAATAAAGAATTTCTTTTGAGATGACCCTTATTTGTTCAAGTATTGTGCAGACCAAATTGTTAGACGATGTGTCTCAGAAAGTGAAATTCAGAATATCCTTTCATTCTGCCACGAACAAGCTTGTGGAGGCCATTTCAGTGCTAAGAAAACAGCAACTAAAGTTTTACAATGTGGTTTTTATTGGCCAACTATATTTCGAGATGCTTACACTTTTTGTTCTTCATGTGATAGGTGTCAACGAATGGGGAGCATTACACGAAGGAACATGATGCCACTAAATCCAATTTTAGTGGTTGAGATTTTTGATGTATGGGGTATCGACTTCATGGGACCCTTTCCCCCTTCTTTTGGCCATCAGTACATATTGGTTGCTGTTGACTATGTATCGAAATAGGTAGAAGCAATTCCATGTAGGACTAATGATCACAAAGTGGTGATAGGATTTTTGAAAAGCAATATTGTTTCACACTTTGGATTCCCTCGAGCAATAATCAGTGATGGTGGTGCCCACTTTTGTAATAAAGCATTCAAGGCTCTTTTGACGAAGTATTCAATCACTCATAAAGTGGCGACCCCGTATCATCCGCAAACCAGTGGCCAAGTTGAGATCTCCAATCGAGAAATAAAGCACATATTAGAAAAGACGGTGAGGCCAGACAAGAAAGATTGGTCATTAAGACTTGATGATGCATTATGTGCATATAGAACGGCTTTCAAGACCCTGATTGGGATGTCACCCTACAGGCTAGTGTATGGAAAAGCTTGCCACCTACCTATGGAACTTGAGCATCATGCATATTGGGCCATCAAGAAATTCAACTTTGACATGCAGCAAGCCAGCTCAGAAAGAAGATTACAACTGGCAGAACTTGAAGAAATTCGCAATGACGCATACGAAAATGCCAAGATTTACAAGCAACGAATGAAAGTCTTCCACGACAAGCACGTTATGAGAAAATCGTTTACTCCAGGTCAGAAAGTGCTTTTATTCAATTCTCGCTTGCACCTATTCCCAGGTAAGTTACGCTCTCGTTGGTCTGGCCCATTTATTGTTCATACTGTTTTTCCACATGGGGCAATTGAAATTAAGGACCCAAAGAACGGTGTCACGTTTAAAGTTAATGGTCAAAGATTAAAGCCTTATCTAGAGTACCAACCACATGAAGAAGACACCGAAATAAATTTGAGTGACCCACCAAATTTGAATTGATTTTTTTTTCTTTTCGTTGATTTGATTTTTCTTTCTTTCTTTTTATTATTATTCTTTTGCTAATTGAAATTGTTTTTGCATAAGTGTGTTTGTTTTACCATTAAGTTTTCTCTTATCATTTTTAATCATGAGTCTCTTACTTAGACCGTTCCTCCTGAACATTCTTAAACCACTTCAACGTGTCAAAACTCATCTCAAACAGCAGATTCAATTTTGTAAAACACATCGCATTTGGGCTCTACAGCCACCAGAGTTAGCAGCCTATGTTGAAGGTTTGGAAAGCCAACTCAGAGACATTGAGAGAAGTGTTTACGACATCCAGTTGGAGCTTGAGGTAAATTCAATAAGAGGACGATTTTAATTTTCTTTGGGTGTTTTAATTTATTTTTCTGTTTGTGTGCTTAGTTTGTTACCCCGATAAAGTGGCGGATAACGGTACTCCGTGACAATCAAGTCGGTTACTCTAGTTTCCCATAATAACTGATATTCTGAGGCGAAAGTATGGACAGAAACGAGATTCTAGCGAAGCTTCACAAGCGATTCCCTTCACTTCCTCAGAATGCCCTCCTTACGATCTATAAAGCTCGGTCCGAACGCATGCGATTACTCATGAGGAATAACATACCTGCTGACATCCGTTGGTTAATCGAGGCTAAAGTACGATCGACAGGGAAGATAAGATTCAATTCATTAGGGATGGCTTGAATAAGGAGTCATTGGATGATATCCTTTTGTCTCTTGAAACGCATCCCAGTGGATATGTGCAAGGAGCGATTCTCCAGTTATGGCCATTATTCCAGAAAGAGCATGCACGATACAGTCTCGGGAATCTGACTATAAACGACCCTGTTTGCCAGTTTATAAGAAAACTGGATGGGAAGCCTATCCTCGACCCATAGAGGGCGTACAAGCCGTTTCTAGACGTAAAACTAGAGGAAGATGTGAGCCACAGTCGCAACTACCTGTAAATATCCTTTCACTTTACTGTTATTTTATTTCACTATTATTTTATTGTGTGCATTATTGTCTTTAATAATTTTTTTTACTGTTTGCTTTTTCCTTTTTACTGTTTCCTTTTCGACTCGCGAGCCACGTGCTTTACGCGTTATTTGACACTGACATGTTACCTCATACACAACTGTGACCCACTGTCACCAAGACTCTTAAATGTAATTTTCTTTGTCAAGCACTCACAAATTGTTTTTGCGAAGTATCACAATGGCAGCTACTCCCAATAAACAATTCAAAAACATTTGTGTGCTTTCTGGATTTACCTATGGCAAACATAAAGAGTTCGTAGAGGCAGCCATAGATCTTGGTCGAAGCATAGCAGCGAGAAAATTACACTTGGTGTATGGAGGAGGTAACCGAGGGTTATCAAAAATGGTCTCAGAAGCAGCTTTTATCAGAGGAAGTCAAGTGTTAGGCATCATCCCAAGAGTCCTAAAACCATTGGGCAGTTCGTCTGACTCATCAACTGGAGAAGAGTTAGTCGTCTCAGGTATGCAAGAAAGAATAACTGAAATGCTTAATCATGCTGATGCTTTTATTTTCCTTCCAGGAGATCTTGCAACACTAGAGGCACTTATCACACTAGCATCTTGGGCCCATCTGCACATCCACCAGAAACCCATCGGTTTGTTAAATGTCAATAACTTTTATGATGGCTTTATCGCATTTCTTAACCATGCAATAAAAAACTATTTCATTCCCGCTAATGTGAAAAAACTCTTTATTTGTGCTCACACTACTAATGAGCTACTTGATCTGTTACAAGCTTATAGACCGGAGCCAGACCCCTGGACCTTTGTGTTGGAGCGTCCAAATAATGATGGTAACAGTAGCCGCAGTAAGAAGTACAAATTAGATTTAACTCTCCGCCTGTAAATATTTTCTTCTGTGTTGCACCACCCAGGTGATGTCTTCTAAACTCTGCTTCTTTCCTTTCAAACATTGAGGACGATGTTTCGTTCTGGTTGGGGGGAGGGAATAGTCGACAATTGTGGAATCTTGGTTAAGTTTTTACTAATTTTTTGTTGTAGAAACTAACTGTTGCTAACTTTTTGTGTTGAAGATGGCTGAATATGGAGTGTAGTTACTCTAGAAACGCATCTTCATCGTTTGAAAAAAAAAACAAAAAAAAAAATTTTTACACATTTTCTTTTTCTTTATTAAGTTTTGATGTTCATTTTTCTTCTTCTTTTTAATTTCTCCTTTATAAATATATTCAAATATTTGAGTCGAAGATGGCTGAATATGGAGTGTAGTGCCTCTAGAAATGCATCTTCTTAGTTAAAAAAAAAACAAAAAAAAATATTTCTTTTTCTAATTAATTTTTCTACATCATTTTCACATTTCTGCATGCATATTTTACTTTTCATGTTTAGAATAGGTTGGGGGGTAGAATGTTGTTTAAAAAAAAAATTGTGTTATTTATTTATTATTTTTTTTTAACAATGGATGACATGATTAATTTCAAATTTTAGTATTTGTATTATCTTTGGTCTTAAGTGATGTTACCCTATGTTTGCTACTCTACATGTTGATATCGGAGATAAATATGAGTTGCTTGAAGGAATGAACATGTCAAAAATAAGTGCCAAGTGAGTTGTTGAGCCTATCATTTTCTTAGAGAGTAACCCTTTTGCCCATTCTCTATACGGCTTAGCAGTTTATTATTTTATACACGATCTCTAGATTTCTTTTGAGTTAACCCTTAAAAAAAAATTATAAAATAAAATAAAAAAGAAAAAAAAAAGAGAAAAAAAAATGCGTGTTGCTACATTGGGAGACCCATCTAACTAGTAGATATGGATGATTATTTAGAGCCCTAAAAGACGATGGAAAGGCCTTCTTTGATCCGTTTGAGCCTTTCTAGCCGTCCCTTTTATTAAATATCCATAGTTAACCCTTTTGAGCCTTTAAAAAAAAGAAAAAAAAAACCTTTTCTTTGTCAACTTATCATCTTAACCCACCCCGATTTGGAGTATTACCCAATGTCTGATAAGTTCCATCACCTATTTATGTTTGAGAAAATGTAAATAATTATTTTGTTCAGTGAAGTTATGCCAAATAAAAAAAAACAACAAAAACAAAAGTTGTTGTTTCAAAAAAAAAAAAAACAAAAGGTGAAATACACCTTACAACTTAAAAAAAAAAAAAAATTTCTCTCTGCATTTTTCTCAAACATACACTTTGTTTTCCTTTTTTCCCTTCTTTGTTAACCATGTCCCTAGCCTACGTTACGTCCTAATAAAAGTCCTTCTTGATTTTAGGGAACTATAGTCTGAAGTAGAAGCTAGTTATATGGGCTAAAAAGATGTAGTGATGCATAATAAAAAAAAAAGAGATAAATAAACTGGGTTAACTATCATTTTTATTTGACTTGGGATCGTATTATTTCTAAGCTGAGGGCATATTTCTTTCATCTTGGTGAGAGCATGTGATATCACTTCTTTATTATTTTCTCTCTCAAGTATCATTCATTGGAGTGACTATTTTTATTGGGTTTAATTTCTTTGTGAGAGTGTCACTATTTCCAGTGAGAATTTGGGGTTTGACATGTCATTCTTGAAAGTAGCTATAACAAAGTCTACAGGACTGATTCATGTGGATGGTTAATGTGGGTGTGATGTTTCTTTAGACTGGAGATAATGCTTATACTTTTATTTGATTGCTATCATTAATCTGATTGAATAAACACGAGTGTTTCTAAAAAAAAAAAAATCATTTTGAATTTGAATTTTATTCGCTTTATTTGCTAGGGACTAGCAATAAGCTGGTTGGGGGGTGTGTTGAGTGTTAGAAAATGTATATTTATAAAGGAGAAAATCGTCATTTTACATTTCAAGTCTTACTAACAACCTTTACTTTTATGTATTTAACCTTCTTGTGATTTAATTACATGTTTTTATTTTAATTAAGTATTTTATGTATTTTAGGGGCATCATAGTCATTTCACAATAAAGGAGAGATCAAATGGCAAAACGGACATCACTTTTGAACTCAGGACGGTCGAAAACCTTAGGAGGAGCATAAAAGGAAAAATGGCACTGTTCACATGTACGGTACTATTCACGTGTACGGTACTGTCTACGTTACTGTTCACGGCACTGTTCACATAGACGGATCGATGACGTGGCATTGACTGATGAGGTGTCACGATCCTGTTAGACTAAAATTCTTATACACTGTTGATGGTGACGTGGCAGCATATCAGTGGACGAAAAAGCTCGCGTACGGTGCATGCATCACACAGGATTATTTTCAACCAAACCGCGTTACTGTTCATCCGAGTCAAACCGTGTTACTGTTCAAAGTCGGGTCAAATCGTGTTACTGTTCATCCACGTGGTCAAACCGTGGACTGTTGACTGATGACGTGGCGCAATCCTGAGCGTCCAAACTGTTTTTAATCCGATGGCCATGATTTACTCCATGTATCTATAAAAAGGGGGCCTCTCCCCCCTAATTTGATATCTCTGAATCCATTTTTGGACTCCATTTTCTGTAATTCTCTCTCCATCTTGTATTTTCTATGTATTTTAATAAATTTCCATTTTGCCTCTAGTTCAATTATGAGTGGCTAATTTTCTTTCAAGCTTGGGTTGAAGGTGAAGTCTCAACATGTGTCATGGGCTTAATTTGGTAAATTTATTTTCTCTTCCCCTCTAATTTTTGTGGATGTTTTGACTTCTCGTCGACAAATAATAATAGTCTTGTCTAGATACCGCCTTGGTTACACCGGCTCTCTAGTATAAGGTTATTATTATTTGGCACGATAAGCTCTTAGCACCATATTGATTAGAGCGTGGTTCATGAGGTGTGGATTCCCCCCCTCATGATTTAATTGGCATTAATACGGATTATTTAGCCCATGATGCATGTTGATACAGATCCAGATACCCAAGTACGTCAATTTAATAGAATTTTCTCTTTAATTTATTCTCTCCATTGCAAATCCAATTTTAGAATTTATTCTCGCCATTTTAATTTAAGTTTTAGCATATTCCAAATCATTTCCACCATAAATCCAACTACCCATTTACAAAATTAATTCTACACATAATTAAAATCCACCTCCTCGTGGGATCGACACTCGTCACCATTAGTCTATACTACAATAGATTCGTGCGCTTGCGAGTACATTAAAATTTGCACAACAATGTTCTTAATGCTACAGAGTCGGCAAGAGAAAGAAGGATGTATCAAGAGAGTTTTCAATTTATGAATGCTCAATTGGAACACATGAATGCAAGGTTGAATGCCTACAGCAATACAAAAGTTGGTAATTATAATTATCTTAAGTCTAAACCTTCAACTGGTGCTCAATTTGAGATTGATCAACAATCTCATGAAACTCTTAGAAAAAGAAAGGTTAGTAGAGGGAATGTTATATGTCATTATCTTATTTTTATTTATTTATGCATGTATTACTACTAATGGTGTGCATGTATATTTTAATTATTTCATCTGCAAAGAGCCTATTGAATTCAAAGAACACTCCTGTCAAAATGTCCCAACCAACTTCTCAACAAACTCCAAAGAAGCTAGACTTTGAAGTTACTTCAAAGCCTACGCCAAGAAAATCTCCCAGATTAACTCAAGATGTGCAATTCCTCTATAATGAGAGAGTACAAAAAAATGAGCCACTGGTCATCAAACCAACAACAAAAAGCCTTAAGTAGGATGCAAATAATACACAGGCAGCTGCACAGTTAAGAAAGAATGGCACGAGTGAATATATGAATATGTTTATTATGTTTCTTGAGATTCCTTACCTCGATCGATAATGATTGGGTATGATATAGCAACTTTTGGTGAAATTTGGGAAGTGCACCTGGATAAAATGATTTGTGATGAAATCATCGGGTTCAAGGAGGTCTCAAACTGCACTATTAACTTATGGATCAAGTCAGATAAGCGTGGATTATGTTTTATTAAACTTGAATCTATTATTTTGTTTTTCTTTATTAAAATTTACTTTATATATGTTTATTTTCTCTTAGATACTTGTATGAAGAGATGAAGAATAATGGAAGTGCCAAGCTAGTTCAATTTGGGCTTTTTGAGAGGTTACATCCAACAACAATCAGCTTCAAAGAGAGGTCTCAATACATTTCGAAACTTTTGGGCTTGACAGAGTTGGGACAGGTCGTTGTATTCCCATATAACCCTGGGTATAATCTTTTCCATTTGCTAATCATATTCTTTATTTAGTAAATTAATTGTGTAAAAACTTTTACTTGTAATCCATGTTTTCAAACAATTTTTATTTTGTTTAGCTTCCATTGGGTGTTATTCGCAATTGATATGGTGAGTTCTACAATCTATTATCTTGATCCCTTGCAAAGTAATTCTAATGAAGAGATGATGCAGATTGTGAATCAGTTAAGTTTCTTATTTGTATCTTTGATCATATTCTTTAATTTTTCTTTTTTAAGTTAATTATTTGCTAACATTCGTTATGTGTTCCTTGTAACGGGATTAGAATACATCAATCTTTGAAGGCTGGTACAAAGACTAATGTTCAATGGGTCACCGTCAAGGTAAAAATGAGACAAACCTAAATAATCATTACTTATTTCAGAAAAAAATAAATTATGTAATTCGTATTTTGTAGTATCCGAGGCAACCTAGCAGCTTTGAATGCAGCTACTATGTGATGAAATATATTCAAGATATCGTTACAAATGTGAACATTCTTAAAAATAATGTAAGTATCGAAAACTATTTTTAGAATACTGCATCATATTGTTTTAATGCACTATAAAATAAATCACCTCAAAAGAACCTTGAACCTTAGACCTAATGCGTGCTTCTTAATTGTTATGTATTTACCATATATTGTATGTATTTTCTATATTGTAAGTAAAGGTACTTATAATAATGGGTATTTGGCATTTTGTTGGCATTTTGTTGGAGAGATTAGGTGAATAGCTATAGTTTACAATTTAATTTTTCGTGAATAACTTTTTATTTTGAAATTAAAGTTTAAAGGAATTGATGAGTACACCATGGAAGAGCTCTTGCGACTTCGTGATCAATGGGTCACATATGTTGCTAAGTTAATTATAGCCTACAATTATGAGGTAATATATGAATAATTTATGTTTATTTTTTTCCAAATATCCGAGACTTATTTTTTATGGTGTACTAATTGATTTTATATACTTGTAGGTAGGAAACAATTGAAGCCATGTATGGATATTCAATGACATTCTTGTGCATTTTTTTGTTGGTTAATGTTTGTTGAAACGTAATTTAGTATTTTGTTGTTATTTAGAACTTGTGGAAAACTTAATTTCATACTTTGTTTTTTAAACAATGGTGTAGTTGAATCATGTTAATTTAAGTGATGTGTTTGGGATTTTTATTATGTGAATTATGTTGCGAGATTTGATATATTTAATATATTTTGAGTTTTTATTTAATTGTAAAACAAATAGGAAAAATATAATTAAAATAAAAAGTATACTATTAATCAAAAGCAACATAACATCATTAAATATTTAAAATTATATAAATAACTAATATGTAAATAGTATCATTAAATACTAACACTATTGTGTCATTATTTTAGTGATACTATAGTAACGCAAATTAGTGACACACAAATAGTATCATCAAATACTAACATTATAGTATCATTATTTTGGTGATACTAAAGTGACACAAATTACTGACACAAAAATAGTATCATCAAATACTAACACTATAGTGACACTATTTTGGTAATACTATAGTGATACAAATTACTGACACAAAAATCACTTACACTAATTTTAGTGTGTTCTGACTTGA
This sequence comes from Citrus hindsii, assembly GCA_004802465.1. Lineage (NCBI taxonomy): Eukaryota > Viridiplantae > Streptophyta > Magnoliopsida > Sapindales > Rutaceae > Citrus > Citrus hindsii. The sequence continues at coordinate 188,150 of QWBT01001163.1, forward strand.
GCATTACTGACACAATTAATAAGTGTCAGTAAAAATAATTATTGACACTAAATTGGTGTCAGTAAAACTTATTTTTCTAGTAGTGAAAAGAAGAAGTTCAAGCACCAAAATTGCCCAATTTGTGTGCCGCACCATTTCCACCTCAGAAAATGTGCGTAAAACGAGCCTCCATTTACTCTATTGAGAGCAAAAAGTTTTTCCAACGATTAAGCAAAGTCCAAGAGGAGGAAAATGACCATTACGGAGATGAAGAATAGTAAGCATAATCACATTCGATCTAGAGATGTGGATTAATCTGCTGAATTCAAAACTTGAAGGGACAAAACGGCAGCGTTTCAGATTGAACATAAAAGCAAGTCACGAGCCAGTCATGTGCTATACTTAAGGTTTAAAACGGCATCAATAGAGATCGTTTTAAGCTGATTTAAGTAGAGCACGTGAGAACGCATGTGAGAAGGGAATCAAATCCGTTATGAGGTCGTTATACACGTGGCGTCAATCTGTTCAAACTGGAGTTTATATCAGCTGGTATAAAGCTGATGGTTGAAGCAGTTTTGTGAGCATGAAATCGAGAGCTTGCTAGAGAGATATGTGAGAGAGAAAAGTGTAATCTTTGTTCTTGTAATCATCTCTGAAAAATCTCTGTAATCTTGACTTGAATCTGCAATAACAACACTCCTGGTGGCTTCTCCCGTGGATGTGTGCTCACAGCACAACTGAACCACGTAAACTGAGTCTCTTCTTCTCTGTGTGTGTTGATTGCTGTGTTTGATCATTTTCTTACTTCTTTGATTCCATTAATTTTTTATTGAAGTTCATTGTTTAGAATTGACAAGTATCAAGGTCGATCAGATTGATATATGCAATTTGGTAGTTCTTGATCTTAATCTTGGGGAGTCCTTTGATAGCTCTGTATCTTGAGCTATTAGTGTGCTAACAAGAGATTTAGCCATCTCCGCGCATAAGTAAGCCCGCTCAATGATCAAAATAACAGCCAGAAGCTTGCCTAAAAAGCCGATTGCATCCCTAAGGGGCAAGAAAAACAGCGTAACAACAGCCCTAAAACTACTACGAGAAATCCCGCCACAAGCCGCGAAGACCGCGAACTAATAACGACAACCAAAGGAGGGCGACAACGAGAAACTTGAATCTCAAGAGCAATCAAAAACTCTCTCTCCCTGCATTATTAGTACGCAAAGCCTGGACAAAGCTTGGAGATTGGAAGCATATATGAGACCAGAAACCGACAAACCGACCTCTATTTTGTTAAAATAATTATTGAATTATATTTGTACGAATGTTGATTAATTTCTTTGTACGAATGTTGTACGTATACGTATACTTTAAATAATTAGGGTCTAATTGCAAAAGGAACAAGGTGCTTGGAAATAAATAATAATAAAGTTAATCGCGAGTGTACCTGAATATTATATTAATATACTGTAACATTGTGCTTCGAAAATTGTAGTACATAGTTTGTATTTTAAATAATGTGTAATTGCTTAGACTCGGGCTAGCAATATCTTTGACACTCTAAAATTTTTTAAAATAATTTTATAAATCATTAATCATAATAAAATAGGTAAAATTCGTTTTGGTTCTTTACACAATTTTTATTATCTCAATAAACTTACTAATGTTCATATCAGTCCCAAAAAATTTCGTGTATTTTTAAAATATTCATATTAGTCTAAGTGAATAATATGCATTGAAACATTATTTTTAAATTTAGTCTAATATTAACAACTTAATTATTATTTACTAATTTGATCACCGTCAATATTGAATGACATATCAAATATTCAAAATTTCAAATGCCCAGTTTAATTAAAATGCACATAGTATCTGCCACTACACATCAATTGTAACGTATGTGAAAAAAAATGAATGAAAATAAGGCGGTTAAGGATTTTATAAGTAAAATAAAAGAGCTGGAAAACAGGGTAAACAAATTCACGTGTGAGAGAGTGTGAGAGACTGAAGGGAAGGTGCCAAACCGACCCAACTACAGATCCAAAAACCCGACCCGACCCGCAAACGTGACCCGGCCATATCTTGCGATTCCAGCCACCCCACCGGTCAAGCTTGGTACCAATCTGAAGCTTGAAGCCCGGCCATCATACGCCATCCGTCATTGTCGCTGAAAATCGACCGGAACGCCGCCGTTTAAGGCTTGAAAAACCGCGGCCAAAACCCATCACCACCGCCGTTGATCCTACTGGAATTTGACCACGCCACCACCTCAGTTTGGTTCCCCATGACTCCTTCTTCCATTTCCGACCATCCATAGCCACTGGGAGTCACTGTTTCGCCACCGGTCAATTGTTGGAGTTTCACGGCTGTCGAGCTAGATTCCGACGTCGTTGCCACGCGTTGGAGCTCACCGCCGGTACCATTGAACGCAGCTTGGCCAAAAGTGTCTAACCCGTGCTTCCCGGCCAGCGTTGACCAAATTACGGTGACCGTTGACCGGCAAGAGCATTTTGGTAATTTCATACTCTGAGGGCAAGCCTGTGGATATTTTAGCAATTTCTGAAATTGAGGATCGGGTGTAATTACGATTCTGAGGGTAATTTGGTGATTTACGATTTCGGAGTATTTTAATAATTTATAGACTCGAAGGTATTTTAATAATTTTATCAACACGGGAGTTGTAAATTATAGATAAATGTTCGTTTCGAGTTTATTGCATAAATTTAGTCATATATATAAAGGATATTCTGTCGAATTTTTGATACAATCTTTACTAATTAGATTATTATCAATCTAGTTTGGATGAGGTTAGATAGATTCACCCTGGGGTTCGAGACAGGTTGTTTCTTCAGTATATTCATCACCTGCATCGGTTTTTTTTTTTTAAGTGTCGTAAAATGAGCTCAATAAGTCACCGTGGGAGAACACTAAATGTTGCATGACCGGCAATTGCAGCCTAGAAATGATTGAAAATTTGAAATACTTAGAGGTTAGCATATATTCATGTGATTTTATTTATTTATTTGTTCAAATGAATAGTTGTTTCTTGGTGGCCAAGATGAATGAGCTATACAAACTTCATATAATTGATTTTGTCCACGTTATGACCAAAAAAAAAAAAAAATCTCTACGAGATACTAAAGTTTAGATAAAGATCTACACAACTTAAACAAGCATCGCACTTGTAAGCGCTTTCCGTCTAAATTCTAAACATATTAATCCTCTCGGTCTTTACGTACTTTCCCCAGCATGGATCAAACATAAATCTCCTGAGTTTTTTATTTACTTGTAAATTAAGTATCCGACGATTTCCCCTTTTGTTACTCCTCTCAATCACAAGCAATTTTATTTCTCAAATGTCTTTTTCCTTTCAATTTAGTTTTCTAGTTTTGCTTCTCCCTTTGGTTTAATACCTCCTTCGGCCAGTGACCGTAGGACAAAAAACTTATCAAGCTCATAACAAATTGTTTTGTAACTGTTCTTTCTTCACAAAGAGCCATCTTAGCCTACTATACATTTTTATTTCTTTTTAACAAACTGTCATACAGGGGTTAAATTGCAAGTTGACAGGGCTCAAAATAAGTCAAGACTTGGCTCTAGAAAATAACAAAAAATTCTAGAACCTTTGGTGCTAGAAATATGTTGATCTTTACACCTTCGTTAATTAATTAATGAACCAAGAATCTAACTAAAGATGTATCAATTAAAGAATTGAAATATCAAGCAAAACGCAAGCAATTTAAAAAAAAAATTGAAAATTAGATAAAAATGCAAAACACAAAAACATGTTTTAGATTCATCAATGATACCTATTTCCTCTATTGAAACCAGCCTCACATGGCTTTTTATTAACCAAATCCAAGTACAAAGTTGTAAAGCACTTAACAAGTATTAGTTACGAAACAAGGATCGTGAAAAACGATTAATTAGATCAAATGGAACCGAAACCTTATTTATGAGCTTTTATAGCTCTGTTTTCACTTGATGGGCTTTCCACTAATTTGACCATCCTGATATTGTAGCAAGCTATTCGATTCCCTCCTACTCTCGCTTCCTAATAATTAGCATTATGAGCCGTCACTTTCTGCCAAAGATACCGCGACCATAAGTAGATGAGTACATATCAACCAAAAGAGGAAACTGCAACAATGCAAACAAGGTGACAGGCACGCATCCAACAAGGGCAATTGGAATAAAAACCCACTTCCATGTACTAAAAAGAACTAAGTAAATGGTTGCACCAAAGGATACCATCATGCTTGCAATAGAAAAGAACATGGCGATAAGGCCAATAATTAACTTCCTTGGTAACGACAGCAGAAAATCTTCTTCTGAGTAGCGCGAAGTAAGGATTCCCAAGAACATTAGAACTGAAATGATGGAAGAAAAGAGTGAAAGAGCATCTGAAACTGCAAAAATTATGAAAGATGATTCATGCAAGAAATTTGCTATTCCTCGGCTGTCATTGCCACCCGGTACAGTGAACGCTGCAGCGAACATCACAGTGATTATGAGTGCAGCTACAACTGAGCAAGACGTAGCTGTTTCCTTCATCCATTTTTGTCCTTCTTTTACTAATTCCTTGTGTTCTTTGGTAAAAACCTCTCTAGGAGTTTGCTGGTCATTATTTACAGCTTCTCGCAAGAATGGATGGACAAGATTTTCTACCGCCTGCAGGAAAATTCATAAATCCAAAGACACTATCTTACATTCAAGGTTGATTTACTTACATTCAAGGTTGATTTTTAAGGTGGGAAGAGAGAAAGAGAGAGAGAGAACACGCTACATTTAATGTTGGTTTCCTTCTGCGTACAGACAATGATGGAACAAGATTTTGGTTCTCATAATATAGAAAACATTAAACTTGAGAGGGCAAACCATAAATTTTTATGAGTAATGATACAGCCACAAACTCTTGTACAAACTTATTTTGTACAAACTGATGTGGCATTATAAGATTGGTTGAATTAAATATCACTTGGCCCACATGATTTGTTTTTATTAATTTATATTTTCATTCAACCAATGAAATCATGCCACGTCAATTTGTACAAAATAAGTTTGTACAAGAGTTTGTGGCTGTATCATTACTCAATTTTTATATATATAAGTTGACTAAAATTTCAACTAAGACGCTTACCTAGGACTAGGAGCTTCCCAACACGCAACATAGTTCCACCCGAACTTCAGGAATTAAGAAAATTTCACTTCAAAAAATACGAGAAGATAATAAAGGCATTTTGAACTACAGTAATGATACATCTGTAAATTATACAAATTTTCTTTTACAATATGAGGTGGCAGTATACGTGGCCTGAAGGGTTTGGTTGAAAAGTGAAAACAATTAACGAAAATAATTATGTGGTCTTGCTATGATTTCAGCCAATATGTCATGTGAGCCACCATCTCAGATTGTACCACAAATTTGTAAATGTATCATCATTGCTGGAACCAAGAATTTCCAAGAACAATACTGTCATTTTAATGGGGAATTTAACTTTTTCCCCCGCATCCATTTTTGTGCAGCAAACATCAAATTGTGTCCGGTAAATATAGACACATCTTTTATATGTATATCATTAGGTAGATAAGAAATCTCACCTTGAACCATTCCAACTCCCGCTGCATCTGCAATGCTGCACCTGCCACTTCACTTGACGGTACCAACTTTCCCGCGAAATGCAGGATGTTGTTGCGATTATTGTCTTCAATACCCAGCCAGTTCGATTTGAAAGTGGAGCTATATATGAGATTAAAAACTTCTGCACGACGATGCAAAACTGCAACATGAAATATAGTATGTTTATTTTTATCCTCCCAATAAACAGAACCCTTATAGGCCGCAATAATTTCTTGGACAAACTTTGAAATCCCCAATGTTGCAGCTTTGAAGAACGCCTTCTTTAATAGTTTTTGGTTTTGAGGATCATTCCAAATCACTCCTTTACAGATGATTCTAACTATTTCAACTGCTTGCATATGCCTCACTTTTTCTTCATGTATAACTTTGATGCCAGGGGCTGCAAATGAATCAATTAAGTCAATAAAAAGCATATGAAATTGAGGGCATTCCATATTTTAGGAGAATAGCCTCAAGAGTCAAGACTTACCTAGATGCATGAGGCCATTCCAGAGCATCATATGCAGTTTATGACACATTGCACCTGTCACACACACACATATATAAACAAATAAAATTCCTTTCAATTCAGAATCATCATAATTAATTATTCTAAAGAGTAAATATATAAACAAGAATTCAGGAAGATTCATTGAGATTTACGGACCAAATGTAGCAGTGATTTGTCGAATAGGTCCAAAAGTTGGCGATTTTCTAGAGTGGCTATTTGATCTCGCAATAAGGGTTTCAATATCCTCATCATCCGCAGTTCGATTATCGTCCGTCTGTATGGAAGCAACATGTTCCTTCTCCACAGGGATACCTGCAAAAAATAAATTTACTTGGTTTTTTTTTTTTTTTTTTCAGGCCAACCGTACACAACATCAATGAATATATGTAAAGTAATTGATCAGGATACCAACAATCATAGATTAAGCGTTGTAAACGTCCAAGCCTACTCCCTTTCCCATTCGCAAATGCGAGAGGCTTTTGAGCCATCGCTCGTAAAACATCGTTGCGATATTTGATGTGGTCACGGCCTATCGCTGGATAGTTCTTCAATAAATCTAAAGCTATATCTGATGCATACAGATGGACGAAAGTCATCAGAGCAAGCATTTCATTCATTCTTCCATGTGTAATGCAAAAGTCCTACTTACCTCCTAACGGGTAGCAGGAATCATGGGTGCTAACTAGTGAGCGGGGTTTAAATTCCAGATCTCTTGTACCACCCGTAGAGGATTTAACAATGAAACTATCACATACCCACGAATTTCGTATTTTAAAATGTAATGGACCACATGCATGTTTGAAAGGAGTAATGTGTGTAATACTGACCATATAAATTAGCGTAGATGAGATGTTCCAGCAACAAGGTACCATCCTTGCCACTGTGGATCTCTGCTGTAGTCTCCTCTAGCAGATACCGCAAGGTATCCTTTTCACCATAAAGTGCTGCATAGTGAACTGGAAGAAAGCCACGATTGCACTTTCTGTTTAGTAAATCACGGTTCTGTCTCACTAAAGCTTTTAGGGCCCCCAGATTGCCGCTTGCTGCACAAAATGTATGGATTGTCCCACCCTCAACGTTTGGTTGTGCCAGCCTGTCGATTAGCCAATTTTTTTGCGCCAGCATGTCGATTAGCCAATTGGCTTTATAGTCACCGAACCGAATAATCAGTTCAAGTAATGTCTCCTTGGTATCAATCTTGGCGGTCAAAGCCTCCGGATGATTTCTGACAAAACGTTCCACAGCTGGCCAATTATTCTTTTCTATCATGCTGCATAGCTCCCAATAACTGCCGAGATTCACATCTGACAAAGACAGAATCTATGTTCTTATTACTTTGTATTCAAAATCAGTAAAAACCTACAATAATGTTATATTTACATAGTTTGTATCACAAGTAACATTTATGTCATAAATAATTACATGACATGTATGACCATTTGAAATTACTTTTTAGAGGTTTAAAAGTGATTTTAAAAATTTAAAAGTTAATTTTGATGTTTGGTAAAAAAAATTAAAATCACTTTTGTCAAAATCAACTCCTCTTACAATTGATTTTGAGAAGTAATAAATGAGTAACTTTTAAATTCTGATTTTGAGAATCAATTTTATCTTTTAATACAATTTCATAAATATCCTTAAAATTATTACCTAAACCCAAAATTATCCTTATTTAAATTGGAAACAGAAACAATACTTCAATAAATTTTATCATAATTCATCAATATAAATTTATTAATATCAATTTGTTGGTCGAATTATTATTAAATTTATTTCATTATATTATAAATTTAATTATCAATTGTTTTAAGATAAAAAATAAAAAAATAAAATCAATATATTATAATTTTTATTTTTATTAAAAATTATTATAATACACAATTAAAAATATCATATATACATGTTTTTATATATACAAGTCAATTTTATTCTACATTATGTACATTTTAGTAATTTGTTTTCTCTCAACAGTTTACCAGTAAAATTTACTAAACATCCATAACTAGTTTCAAAACTCATAGTACTTCTAAAAATAAAATTTACTAAACATTTAACTGATTCTCTTCACAGCTAATTATTTTTACAACACAGCTAACAGCAATATTTATTTTAGAAGATACAACATTCTAAAACTGGCCCGTATTCATTGTTGGTTCACTTCATTTTCTATCATTAATTAATATGCCTATGCACACTACATACGTGTTCCTCATATTAAACGATGAGATGTCATATGTTGTATTACCTAAAATATGAACTATGTCTCAACTATGTATGGGTAGCATTTCTCAAATTTATAGGCCTAATTCTTTGAGTTACCTTCAGAACTTCGCAATCCTTCTCCAGTTTGTTCACTTTCGTCGTTAATGGTGTTTGGCTCCTTCTCAGTCCTCATCTCTTCGTATCTGCGATTAAGTGACTAGAATGTTGAACAATACGAATAAAGTCCAAAACATAGAGCCAAAATAAAAATTCTTGACCGTTAACATGAGGTTAATTTATTTTTATTTTTGTCACGATCTAAGTTGCCTGATGGCTGTCCGTCATTCATAAGTTATTAACATAAAGTTAATTTTGACTATTTGAAATAATAGTTTCTAATATTAAGAAGTAAGCTTAAAAGTTGAGATTACCCAATTTTATATACTTAAAATCAATTCTTAATGAATCTAAAATAATTTACATAACAACTACTGTCACATATAGGCGTTTCATTTTTCTTAGTTGTCCTTATCATATAGTAAGATGGCAGGATTCACTCACTTAATTTTAACTTTAATTTTTCAATCAATTAATCAACCAAGCAATAAATAATTTCACACCTTCCAAATTTTTCTATAGGGGTGTCCCCAACTGTGTTTTATTTACGGTTCTATTCTACAACTATTTTGAAAGAAATAGGAATGTTCAGAATTAAAATTTGATCCATAAAAATTTGATCCATAGATTAGTGAATCAGATTAGATTAGAAATTTAAAAATCCGTATTCGATAAATTGTATATGGATTTTTGTAGATCCACAGAAATCTGCGAATCCAAAAAAAATAAAAATATTTATTTAATAAAAAATTAAACTTATAAATATGACATTAATCCTTACTGATAAATAAATTAATTAAAATATAATTACATTAACATCATGTTATATCTTATTTGATAATAATATAAATAAAAAATATAACTTTCTAAGTAGTTAATTTTCATGTATTGATCTAAATAAATGAAATTTTTTCTTTTTTGTGTGTTATATTTTAAAATTTTGAATGTATTTTTTAACTTTATTTAGATAATTAATTTATTTAAATCTTATTTAATTTTGAATTTGATCAGTAGTAAAATTATTTTTATATTAATTTTTTTATTTAATTAGTTCTTGAATAGAACAGAATTAAAAATTTTTAGCTCATAAATCAATCCGCAAAATGGTATATTGGATATGGACTGAGTGAAATCCGCATCCGATCCATAGACATATGAATTGAATTTGAATTGAATTTTATCAATTCCTGAAATGAATTAGATAAAAAATTAATAATCCGTAAAATCGTAGATTAAATATAAATTAATGTTCAATCTGTAAAATTCGATCTGCCAACAACCCTAAAATTGCGAGGAATATATTTGGTATTCATTGATTGATCAACCATTGATGGAAGTGAAAAACAAGAATGGGTAGGATAAGTGAGGAAATAAGAAAGAGAGGGAGCACAAAGAAATTGATTTGGTTAAAAAAATGTGTTGTCAGACTCGAGACTGCCAAATGTCAATCCCATTTTTTCCTTGAGATAGATCTTTAAAGAAATCCAACAGAAAGAATGATTATCAACGAGTGAGTATACAGTGCCGTATAAATTTACAACGCGATGGAATACGACTAAAGTGCAATTAAAAATAACTTATGAGAGTTAAAATAGAAAACTTATGAGAATTAAAATAGAAAAGTTTACTTAAAAATATTCATAGCCGGCTCTTTCCTAGACAACTTATGTGATTGCTTAAGACCCTACTATAGATAAAGATTTCTAATTTTAATCTTAAATTATAGTTAATATTTATATTAATTATAATTTTATAAATATATTTTTCATAAACAAATTATTAAATCCTTACAAAGTCCCCTTTTAACATTATAATTAATAATTTTAATCCCATTTATTTCCTCCATATATGTCATTTGAAAGTTAAAACTCTACAAAGTTCACTTTTTTTTAAAAATTATTATCCATTAATATTTTTTCTAATAAAAAAAACGTGAAACCTTCATTACTTTGGTAAAAAAATTACTTTCTCTATCCTACTTTTCACTTAAGAAAAAAAAATCAATTGTTTTACTTTCCATTGATCACTGCCACTAAAGTTTCAATCCATCAAAGTTAAAGTTGTCAAATTTTAAGTTCCATATTTCCATTCTCTTATTAATTAATTATGTTATTCAGTTTTTTTGGTTTCTTTTTAAAAATATTTTTGTGTTTATAGGTTGTTTCCTTGTAATTATCTAGCATAATTATTTACTTAATGACTCTTGTTTCACTAGAAAAAAATCTACTAAAAAAATATATATTAAGATACAAAAAATTTCAAAAACAAAAGAAAAATAAAAAAGTTAGTTTAATCTTAAAAAGGAGTCATTGATAAAACCTTATTTAAGATCAATTATGTCATAAGAAAGATTAAATAAGTTAACTATATTATCTATTGAGAAAGATATATTAAAAAAATTAGAATATAAAAATTTGATTAATAATTTTGCATCTCAAAAGCTTGAGAAATTGATTTTAAATAAATAAGATTTTAATATAATTAATACATATAGTTTACCTCAAATTTTTTGAAAGGCCTAACTAAAATAATTTGTCTAAGGCCTAAAATATGATTGAGCCGCCACTGGAACTATTGGATTTTATAATTTTATTCATTTTTAATATTCTAATGAATTAATAATGGTGGATTAGTATATAAAACCACCAATAAATTAAGAAAAAATTTTTAATCTTATTTTAATGGCCGTCTGTGCTTTATGTCTGGCCGAAAAGGAAAGTTCCGGTTGTGTGTGTATGTGTGTGTGTATTGAATAAAAGTGAAGGTTTTTTGCCAGATAATTATTAGCGAAAACGATCACGACTCATCAAATTAACATACGTACCTTGAAAGATCTAGCATCGTTTCATCCGCATCCAACATTTTTTCAAAGGACCTGGGATACATGTTTTAGTTTTTTCTTCCCAAATCTTGCTTCTGAGAGTCGGCAAACGCCAAACTTAAAAGATTTAAAACGAGAGAATGGAGAAGAAAAAGATGGGAGTTTACGCACAAGGCCAATTATTGATATATGGTCTAACTTCTACTACCTTCTAAGATTTTAAATTTAACCTTAATATTTTATAAAACAAAATAGTCTTTGTTCTAACTTTACTAATCAGTTTCCACGTACGTAAATAGGTGGCATCATAAATTGTCTTTACTAATCAGTTTCCACGTACCTAAGTAGGTGGCCTCATAAATTGTTTTTTCTTTAATATTTTTTGTCTCATATCATTAAGGTGATGGATTCCACCGCTGGTTCTACTATAGGACTTGTGGTTGGATTAGTATATCACCTCAGCATACAAAGTGGTATATTCGCTCCACATAATTTGAGTTAGGGGTGACTCCTGAGTATGGTAAATTAGGCATTGCTTAAAACCCCATATTTTAAGAAGTGATGATGTTAGAATATTAATAATTGAGTTCTAAATATTATGTGTCATTTATCTATTAAATAATAAATTTTATGATTAATTAAATTAATATTCTTTTAACCAATAGATGAATGGCAGTTAATTGTTGAGTTCTCTAATATAACTATTTAAAGAAGATTCCATTTCTTAAGTATATCCTTAATAATACACTCATATTAGTCAATATTGTATCTCTTTAATTTTCTTCATCCACAACATACATGATAGCAAGACACAAAGTATTAGAGCGAAATCATCGTTACAGAAATCTTTTAACTCTGCACACAACACCATGCAACTAGAGCCTCTGCAACAGTCTTAGCTAGTCTAGGTCAATCCAGCCCAACCCGCTAGACTCCGCCAGCGAAACAAACATAAGAGCAAGAGAGTACAGTGCTAACAAGCCATTTCTAAGGCTCGCTAATTCCCAAAGATGGAAAAAGATCGCTGAATTTGAACTCCCCGAAGAAAATTCTTCGAACCAGCAACAACAGCAGAAGCAGAAGCAGATGAGGAAGTAGTAGAAACGCAAGAAGAAGAAAAAGTCCTTGGAGTTGAAGCACGGGCATCACTTGCATTTGCATCTTTCTCTTCTTCACTAATAGTATCCAACATCTTAGCAGTCCTGTGCCTCATGACACTAACAAACTGTGGTGGTGCAACCTCCATAACGAACCTTGTAATGCGGGAATTCGCCATTTTTTTTTTTGGTTTAACTTAAGCACTATCAATGAAAGAAGCTTGTGACATAGAACAGAAGATGGAAAAGTGCTCTTTTGGTTCTGGATTAGTCAATATTGTAAAGTTCTAAGCATTTTATTTAAGATCCCCTAAGTTACATGCATGTAATTTACAACCCTCTTACATGAATAATAAATAAGGGTCCATATCATTTACTATTCATATGAGAGAGTTGTAAATTACATGTATGTAACTTAGCATTAACCTTTTATTTAGGTTAAGTGTTTTATAGAAAAGAAATATTGAGGAAGGCCTGCAGAGTTATAATCTTATAATAATATACGTAATTGTAAGCATTTCAAAATTTTATAAGATATGTTTTATTAAGATTTCTATATTTGATAACATTGATTCTAACCATATATTTTAATTAGTAGTTAATTCTTTAATTTTCTTATTTATGCATGTGTGTATAAAATCATTATCTAGTAAGGGTTTTTTTATTTTAATATAATAAAGAATAAATTAAAAGATAAAAAAATTAAATTTTAGTAAATTGCAAAATAAAAAATACTGCACTAAAAGATATATTCTTTCAACTTATCATTTATTTTATTAAAATAAGCAACTTCTATAGAATATTACTCTGGGTGCATGAATACCGAGAGGAGTTCTCACATCTGGCACGTACAGAGAGGGTTTCTTACCTTCGGGTTCTCACATCAGGTCAATCAGAAGGTGCGAAATTTCCGGATGTGAGATTCTAGCCGTTGGATCCATTTGAAGGCTAGGATTTGCAGGCTCGTGGGACCTCCGTCTGCAAAAGAAATAAAGTTAAGTCACAACTTTCTGGCACCGGGACCCAGTAACAGATTTAAAGGGCAAAAAAAGGGGCTCAGTCATTTCACCCACTCTTGCCTGCCGTGATTGTAGTTTTATGGTATGAGATTTGGAAGTGTGGAAAAAATTTGGTAAAATTTTAAAATCGTGAGGTTTTAAAATTTTATAATTTGAAGTATTTAAATTGTATGTTTATATATTTTCTCAAATGTTTGCGTATTTTAAAATTTTGAATTAAAATATTTCTACTTTTTATGAAAGCCTTTTATTGTAAGCAACAACAAGAAGAACAAAAGCCCTCAATTTTAAATTGACGTATCCAAATGTGTGTGGCAAAGTAATCGACACCATGGAGACTGAAATTCTGAGATCAAAGCAATTGCCTTGAAGACTTTGAAGCTGTGATTTCATGTCAGCAAAACAAGCAAAGCTCTAGATCAATAGAGCCAACTGAAATGCGCACTTACTCATCAGGCGTGTTTTGAACTAAGTTTTATTTTGCCTTGAACAAAATTAACTTCAACAAGCAACGGAATTAAAAAAACAAAGACCGTGTGGTATGATGCCGATGATGAGAAATTTTGCACACTGCGAAATCATCAAAATAAGATATAAATTACTACATAAAAATTGGCTTTAAATTACCATGCGAAATCGTTGGCTTTAAAATATTTATCAGTTCAAAGTGGCCATTCGATCCATCTAGGGATGGCAATGGGGAGGGGAGGGGAGGGGACCAATCTCCCCATACCCATCCCCGATATTTTGCATATGTCCCCGTCTCCTCCCCGTCCCCGTCAGAATTGCTTGAGAGAATCCCCATCCCCTCCCCGAATAATAACAGGGGATCCCCGAGGGTCCCCGGTCCCCGAATCACTAATAGTCTAATACATTTTTTTTATTTTCGATTTTAAATTAATCATATTAAAATAAAAAATTCAGATAAAAATAAAGTTCAAAATATATCTTACATTAATATTGATCCATTACAAAGTCACATTCAAAATATAAATTATTAAAATAATTATCTTTGTCAATGGCTCAATCTTCATAATCCTACAATAAAAAGAAAAAAATTATTTTTATATCGGCAATAAAATAAATGAAATAAATGTAGATACTTAATTAATATTTTTAATAAAACTATTTACCTCCTGCTCGTCCTGCTCCTCCTGTTCTTCCTCGAGAAATGTGGCAAATTGAGAGATAGCCTCAGATTTTAAACCTAAAACAATGAAAATGATATAAGTAACGTAACTTATAAGTGCAAATATTAATAACTGTATAATATAATTACAATGTAAAATAAACTCATACTGTTATTGTAAGCTCGTAACCAACTTTGACAGCACATTAAGGCCTCCAATGTGCTTGGATGAAGTTTGTTACGGTGTGGGCTCACAACTCTACCACTGGTGCTAAAAGCTGATTCAGAAGCAACTGTTGTAATTGGAATTGCCAAAATATCTCTAGCAATTCGAGCTAATGTAGGATACCTATTAGCATTTGTCTTCCACCAACTCAAAATATTAAAATCTTCCATCCGGGGTATAACTTTCTCATCCAAATATGAATCTAATTCATCTGCAACAACTGCACAATCTCCATTGTTTACATAATCATCAAAACCTGTCATCCATTTGGTTGCTTTCTTATAAGAATCCCCTGTAGATCTAGTAGAAGAACTACTACCAGTATAATCAAAGCAATAAACAGTTGGTAAAAACTTCAATTAATACTCTTCCACTAATTCCCAGCAAAGGGTGACCACTTTCCTAACATACAACTATTTTGATATTTATTATTTTTAACAATATTTATAATTTTGTTATTTACTTATTAGTAATTTTAAAAATAAAAATAAAATTAAAAATTAAAATGGGGAAATGGGTAGGGGATGGGGATTCCACCTCATCCCCATCCCCTCCCCGAATAAAAAATTGGGTAAAAAATTTTCCCCATCCCCTCCCCGAATAAAAAATTGGGTATAAAATTATCCCCGTACCCTCCCCGAATAGGGAAAATCCCCAAGGGTACCCGTCCCCGTGGGGATTTTTGCCATCCCTAGATCCATCCACTGTGATGGTCACATGGTTTCATGCTTTTCAAAATTGTTCATAACACTATTAATTTTCAAGAAAAATTGCAATAATGGTGACTAGAGGGAAAGGGCGGTCTCCACTTCACACTATCAAACGACCGCCAACATTCATGGTTCATGAGTCGTTTAATTCTTTTTCACTACACATATGTTTGAAATTCCCTGCCGATGAATGTCAATGAAAATATCCCTTTTTTTTTATTCCTTGGACATTTTAACCCAATTTTTATTTTTTTTCGATATATAAGGCCCATTAATAAATCCAAATTGTAGATAAAGTACTGTAATTAAATTTAACGAATGTTTTTTTACTGATTTACTCTCTACACCTATCTTAAAACACATCTCTAAACCACAACCAAATTATTTATATCCTCCTAAAATCATAACAAGTATATCATATCATAATCACATAATGATGATAATATATAAATCATGGAAGAACAAATCAATGGGAGGATAAATTTCAACCATAAAAGCATATTTTTCATATTAAATTTTCATTGCTATTTTTTCCCAAAAAAAAAGAAAAAATCATCTTTGTTTGCTATGAAATTTTATGAACAATTTTAAAGTCTTCTGCTAAGCATAAAGATAAAATACAATCGATTAAAACCAAATAAAATAAGAAGTCATTCGGCCAAGGTGTCCATACAAAATTACAACTGTATAATCTTAGATAATAAAACCAGCAAGTTTTGGATCTCCCTCTAATATTACTTTTATCATTAATCGTATCCTCATGAATTGACAAAGGCCCAAATAGTTTAACCTTTTTTAACAATATTTACTAATATTGCTCCTTTGTCTGCACATTGGCTTTACCTATCAGAGTGAATGAGGAAAACCCAACCGTTATCTACCACAATAAAGACTCCCTAGCGCCTTTAATAGCTTTTCACCCTCCCCTTGACCTTCACTTTTATCTTTAATCATATCGACATCAACTGACAGAGATCCACACGGTTTAATTGGTTGGCTCCTTTGTCCGCACATTGGCTTTTTATTAAATCCACTCATTAGAGTGAACTAGGAAACCCAACTCTTATCTATGACAGCAAAGACTCCCTAGCGCCTTTAAAAGCTTTCTGATAACCCCCCCTTAGACCTCTGTATCAAAGACTGCACCTTTAACATGTGCCGATGAAATGGTAAATTTAATTAACGTCATACGTAGAATTGAGGTGTTGTAATTTTTAAGGTATAATGATTATAAAAAAAATTATAAATATAAAATAAAAGTTAATAATATGAAGTAAATATAAATTTTAAATAATAATTTTAATAAAATTATAAAAATATAAAATATTTTTATTATATAAGTAAAAAATTATATCAACATATCTTCTAAACTATAGTAGTTAATATTTACCAAACATTTTAGTACAGTAGCTTTTAAGTTACAGTTGCCAACCTTAATCCCAAATACATCTTAAATTATATAACATTGGTCGGTTTGATTGGCTTGACTTGATCATGAACAACATTAACATCAGTAATAGTCTAATGTAATATGAGTTATAATTTAAACATCCGGTTAATTGATTTACTGTAAATAGACCCTTCAAATGTTGACTCTTGGTGTTAGCATTTTGGCGTAAGGAATTTTTTATGATAGTTTATAGCGTAATTTAAATCTTCAATCCTACATACAAGCGGTTCAAAGCTTGCACGACCACCTCACCAATTAATAAATGGGAGTAGATTTTGCCCAAATAAAATAAGATGCAAACGTGACCTAAAATCAATCCGGAGTTAGATTAAAAATGAGTTCAAATATGTGACCTGTGTTATATTAGATTTAATGTAAGTTATATTCTTATAAAAGTAGTATCAACAATTTTTTTTTTCCCTTTAAATCAGAGAACTTAGTTATGACTAAAAGTTATTGCTGAGACAGTCCGGATTATATGACAAATATTAATGAGGGTGATTGAGAAAAATGAAAAAAATCATACAAAGCATATACTAAAATATGTGGTTTTGCTTTTAGCATTTGTCTATGAAAAAAGACAAAAAAAGAACATTTTGTTAGGATATTATCTTAGATTAGCTAGGCTTATTGCTAGGCTCATAGTATAAGCTTAAGCTAACTTTGAAGTATGAAATGGACTTCTGGGCTTCAATATATATAGTATTAGAGAGCTAAAATCTTGGACAAGTGGGCGAACACTACCTTTTGATGTTAAAGGAACCAAGTAAAAAGACCACACTATACATGCTGGGGGATGTTGGGATATTATCTCACATTAGCTACTCCTAGGCTAATTAATACTATAAGCTTGAGGCAACCCTCAGCTCTCGAGTTGACTTTTGAGTATGAGTTAGGTTTATAAACTACTACATTGTTCACTATTTAAATGAAGAATATAAGTGAGTATTTGTGTATACCGGAGGGGATCATGGCACCTCCATGCTTTGAATTTTTTTTGAAGTTTTAAATGAAATATTAAAAATTAGGTATAAAATGACCAATTTAACCATTGCACCCTTGATAGATAAATTTTATATGTAGGATGGAAATGTAATTTTATATTTTATGAAATAAATTCAAATAAGTCGAGTTGTTTGATTTTATATTTTGTTAATTTCTTTTTCATTGTGACAAAATGGCAAATAACCTTGTACAAGTTTAATAAAGTTTAGGCTCAACCCTTTCATTTTTATTTTGTTTAATTGCTTTTTCATTTTTATTCTTTTGTTTTTACTTGCAACAGTAACCTTAATTATCAATTAAAATCCTCAGATCAAAATCATTGCAACTTCAAGTAAAATTCTCGATTTCCCAACGACTGCGCCACATAAATATATGAGAAAACCGTCTACATTCAATCCTCTTGTAACACTTGAAGTTCGAACCTCGCCCTTAGAGATTTACTCTGATCTCCGCCCTTGCAAAACCCCAATAAATTCAATCTCTCCATCACTCAAGAATACTTTAGCTCTCAAAAACTGAAGGATTACTTCTCACCTCTCAAGATACTCTTGCTCTCTCAAATACTTAGAAGTATTTACTCTTCGTGATAGTGATTTTATATTCATTTTTACAAAACGTGAATTCAATTTGAGGTCATGTAAATTGGAGTTCAAGTGAAATTTGAAAACGGGGCGTAGGATTGAAACAGAGGCTATTAAATAAGCAAGAATTAAAATAAATGACCTTAAATTTGATACTGAGATAATCTCGAAAATAAGTACCATATTAGAAAATCTATTTACAATTTACCCAACTTAGACCATCATGAATGGCAGACTCAAGAATTAATTCTAGAGAGGCTGGTAAAAAAATGGCCAAATTAATACCAATAGGTTTCCAAAATTATTGAAAAGAAAAAAAACCAAAGCCACTTTTTATACTTTACATATTTTAAACAATTAAACAATTTCGGTCTTAAATTTATGTGTAAAGGTTGATCTGTGTATCAAGCTTCACAATACCAACACTCTGCGCAGATTACTTCACTAGATCAAACAAGTTGTTCACTCACAATTGAAGATCCAAATTGATTCAACACTGACTCCAGAACCCTACTCTTGGCTCTCAGGAACAAAAATGAATGAATTAGAACAGAATCAAAGCAATCACACGCAGAACACTCAGTATAATGTGGTTCAGCCTTTTGCTAGGTCTACATTCATGGGTGAAGCCATCATAGAGAGTTTTATCAGTCCTTGCATCCAACACTTGCTCAACATAATGATATATATTGATATAAATGCTGAGAAGTTTTATTAAAATAAAAAAAGAGAGGAAAAAACAGTATTACAAATCTATCATTAAGCAGTATTTGAGGAGCCTCCAAGAGTCTTTATGCACACTTTTACGTAATAGAATAGGTGCTTCATCCCACCAATATAAGAGGAACAAGTGTTGCTAAACATGTGAAGACCAGTGAATCAAACCTGGGTCTCAGAAACGACATCGTTTGGACTGCGGATCACCTTTTAAAGTCACATGCTCATCATGTGCTTATAACAGAAAACTGAATTTTTGAAAACATGTTATTGTGCGCTTTGATTCAACACTTAAGTTACTGACGTGTAAGGCACGTGCTGGTGATTAAAGCTAAGTTTGTTAAGGTTGTTAGCCACGTGTAGAGTATCTGAACAATCTGGAAATCAAGGTCTGTTACTGATGGTGGTTATATAAGCTGGTTTCTTGGGCAGTTTGGAAGATGATTCTATAGCATTGTATTGAGAGGTTGTGGAGAGAGAAAGTTCCATCTTGTTCTCTGGTGTTTCTTGTACAAGGCTCAGTACATTTCTCCGTTGTTACATCAATAAAGCTCATCTGATAGCTTCTCCTACGGCCGTAGATTGAACATTCTTGCTCAACTAAACCACGTTAAGATCTTGGAGTTTTGATTGTTCTTGATTCGTTTTCTTTACTGATTCTCGATTAAGTCTTGTTAGTATATTGAGCTGTGAGTTCCTTAGAACAATCTTGTGATCGTGCAACTTTTATTGATTTGATTTGAAGGATCTTGGGCAGTGATCGGTTGCATTGGTTCATAAGCAATCTGGTAACTGCACAACATAATGATTTAACTCTCTATTGTTTATACATTTTTATGTCACGACATCCACAAGTTTTTTTTGGTTTTTTTTTTTTCATTATAGCCTATGTCAAAAACCAAAATTATGTCCTGCCATTGCCTAGAGCAAAAGGAATGTCCCTTACATAATTCCACAATATTTACTGATATTTTTCTTTTCAGTTTTCTCTGTAGCTTTCTATGTACCAGGTGGCAGAGATATAGCAGAGGAATACCCAGTTTCTTGGTTCAATCATCGTCCATGATTTTTGCCATTTTAGATATGTTTAACCTAAGCCATTTCTTATTTTATTTTTCATGGTCACTGTTCTATAATCCTTGTTGAATATAAAGAACTTTGTACCTGAATTTGCTTAAAATTAGTCGAAACTCAAGCAGGTGAAAAACAGAGCCATAAATGAGGTTTCTGTTCCATTTTGTAGCTAAGCCTCGTTTTTCATGATCCTTGCCTCTCAGTAATCCTTGTTAAGTGCTTTAGAACTTTGTGCTTGGCTTTCGTTAACAAAAAGCCATTGTGAGGCTGGTCTAATTTGAGGAAATAGGCACCGTTTGACAAAGGAATGATATGGATGCTTCAATTCCTACAAAGATTAATTTTAGCATTCTAGAAAAGTTGGTAGTCCAAAAATTTTTATCGCAAATCCTAATCTCCAATTTTAGGGGATGATAGAAATCAAAGGAAGATCATAGGAATCAATATTGATTTTAAAGGTAAAGGTAGTGATTACAATACGAAGAATAGATCTTCCTCGATCAAACATGACATCCACGTAAAACAAAACATCAAGTTCATTATAAAATGAAATTATGTCAAGAATTGGGGCTTATAATGGAAAGAAAAATATATCCTCCAAAATATTGTATTCGACTACATTAATTTTTAAGTCATTCAAAATTTTGACAGATTGGACCTTTGAGCACTATCGAGTAATAAGAGTGAAAATTATTTTGTTTCTCTAAATTTGTCATCCATTACGAGAATCATATATGTCCTTTGGTGATTAAAAAATGTTGATCTTGTGGACCTTATTCAACAAAGAATATAATTGAAGATCAATCCAAATATTATATCAATTATTAACAAGCAAAGATCAGTAAGAACCTAAAATGAGATCAAAACAAACAGAAGAACTATTTTCAGCTTCAGTTCCTCAATCGAAATTCAAGTACACAATTCTAAACACTCAACAAGGATTATAGAACAAGCATCATGAAAAATCAACAAGAAATAGCTTATAGCTTAGTGACTCAGACGGACATTACTCCCATTTGATCATCTTTTATAACTCTGTTTTTGTAATTTCCTTCAGCAACAATGTCGTGACCAGTTAATTCTCTCCAGCTGGTTGGTATGAAGATGCCGCGGCCATAAGTGGATGAGTAAATATCAAGCAAAAGAGGAAACTACAACAATGCAAACAAGGTGACAGGGACAAATCGAACAAGGGCAATTGGAATAAACACCAAATTCAATTTGTGATAAAGAGATGTGAACGGTTGCACCAAAGGCTACCATCATGCTAACAATAGAAAAGAACAAGGTGACGAGGCCAATAATTAACTTCCTCGGTAACGACACAAGAAAATCTTCTTCTGCATAGCGTGAAGTGAGGATGCCCAAGAACATTAGAACTGAAGTAATGGAATAAAATAGCGCAAGCATATCTGAAATGGCAAAAATCATGAAAGATGGTTCATGTAAAAAATTTGGTATTCCTCTGCTGTCACTGCCACCAGGTACAGTGAAAGCTGCGGTAAACACTACAGTGATAATGAGTACAGCTACAACTGAGCAAGATGAAGCTGTTTCCTTCGTCCATTTTTCTCCATCTTTTACTAATTCCTTGTGCTCTTGGGTAAAGACCTCTCTAGGAGTTTGCCTGAGTTTATTTTCGGATTCTCGATCGGATGGACGGACAAGATTTTCTACCATCTGTAGAAATTAAAAGCCATAAATCCGTTGACTACAAGTTGCTTTCAAAGTAGATTTTTAATAGAAAGATAATAATTAAAGACATTTGGAGAAGAGTTTCCTCAGAAATTATCATTTTGGAGAATTATTTACTCATTTTCATGCTTGTATATATCCTAAAAATACAAAAGAGATGGAGTGGCATAAGTTAGTTAAAACCGCGCCAATCTATATTTTTATCAATTAATTTTAATTGACTAAACTGGTATTATTACGTTGTTTCTGCCCAGGTTTGGTCAAATATTTCTGTCTAATATCATGTATCTTGTTGTTCAACAAATATCAAATTGTGGATATAAAATATAGAAATTATGTTAATTTTTATTTTAATCGACTAGAGAATCCTGAATATTTTATGTATATATCGTATGATTACAGGAGCAACCAAAACTTGAACCACTGCAACTCCCGCTGCATCTGCAATGCTGCACCAGCCACTTCACTTGAAGGTACCAATCTTCCTGCTAAATGCAGGATGTTGTTGATGTTGGGAAAATATGCTATATGTGTTTATTTAATTGTAATAAATAATTTTTTTGATTAATAAAATAAATGAGGTATTTTATTCAAGTATCTTAGTTGCATTAATATTTTGAGTAAAGTTCATTTAATCATATTATATGTATTTATGTGATCACAATGTCGATTCACAGAAGACATAAATACAAGTTATCTTATGATTAAATAAATTAAATTTGGAGTTGATAAATAAAGTTGGGCACTTTATTTACGTATAGACTGTAATAAATTCATTGAATAATTTGTCTTAATCATGTATGAATTTATTGATGTAGTATGACTACATTGAACAAGATCACATATGAGATTTAATTAATTTTGTAATAACTATCAGCCTTATTAAATCTCATAGACATTGATTTTACTGTAATCTTAATCTTGAGTTAGTTATAATTTCATGATTATAATTGTTATTCCATTTGAGTTACCAATAGGCACGACACACACTTGTAGTCAAGATTACCCGATATCTTGGTGGGAGCAATTATGAGTATTGAAGTTATAGACTAACAATATAGAATTTGTACAATACATCTCTTGATGAGTTTTCGGCACTTGATCATAGAATTCTTTGGCCAGAGTGTGTCAACATATTTAGTATGTTCAAAATGATCATTACAGAAAACCAATAAGTATCAAGGAATAAGATGTAATTAAATTGATTGGATAATTAAGATATCGATTTAATTAACGATGTGGTAAGGATTATGCAGTAAAGAGATCAATGTGGTTTGGGACGAATTATTATTTGAGTATACAATTATGGAGGTAAGTTCCAATCTTATAGTGGAGTATAGTTGGAATTAAACGATTAGGCTTGTTCATTTATAAGCTTAATTGTTGTAACCACTATTGTATGTTCCCAAATGATCCCCTAGTTAGCTCATTTAATTGACTGCACCACTATTGGACCTAAAAACAAGAAAACTGGCATATTAGGTGATAAACCTAATTATAATATTTATTAAGACCATATGTGTTATATTCATGTGCAAATGGGGCCTTGTGTTATTTTACAAGGTGGGTCCTAAAGTGGTTACACATGATCTCCATTTTTATGTCAGTGGAGAGATAATATTAAATTCAAAATATTTATTATTTTGAATTATAATAAAGGATAATACATATCTAGGATTTTACAAGACATATTATATAAGTGTATTTTACTCAAGAAGAAAAGAGACGGTATTCCAAAATACACGTTTTGAGAAAAACACTGCAAAAGAAGTCGATTGTTTTTGGAAGTAGTGAAATGTACGCCCACACGTCCAGTGCTAATCAAACTTGAGTCATAGCGTGGAAGATTATTTGGTGACAGATCATGATCTAACAGGAGTGGAGGTGACAGATCATGATCTAACAGGAATGGTGGTGACGGATTGTGATCTGGAAGCCTAGATTACTTCAGCGAAAAAGCAAGGTTGGATTGTCAAGGTATGATTTTCTAGATTACAGATTCTTATGTATTGTATGAGATCGGTCCTAAAAGTTTTTATGAGAAAAACTGATTTTTTAGTAACAGTTGCCTAAAAAGTCTCTAAAAAAGAAAATAAATGTAGTGAAATTTACGCCATGTATGAGATTAAAAACTTTTTCACGACGATGTAAGACTGCAAGATCAAATATCCTGTGTTCATCTTGAGCGAACAAATGAGCAGAACTATCATTGGCCATGATAAACTCATTGACAAACTCAGGAATCCCCAATCTTGCAGCTGTGAACACTGCCCCTAACAATCGATCTCTGTTTTCAGGATTAGTCCAAATCACTACTTCACAGATAATTCTGACTATTTCAACTGTTCGCATATGTGTTAACTTTTGGTCATGTATAACTTTGATGCTGGGGGCTGCAATTGAACTCGATCAATATAAAGGATATAAATTACTTAACTTCAAACAACTATGTTTTAATAGAAGACATCCTCTCAAAACTTACCTAAGCGCATGAGGACATTCCAGAGCATCCTATGCAATTTATGTCTCCTACCAACCTTCAAATGTGAACATAGAATAGATATTATATGCTGATAAATTTTTATATGTTCTGATTTATAAATAAATATCAATGCTCAATAGTTGTCTCTTAGGGAGGTTATGATATAATATAAAATCTTAGACGACCAGATTGAATGTTTATAATAGTAGGAGATATTCTAAAAATTGAAATATAGATTTTGCCGTCTTGCTTGATAAAGAAGATCAAAGTAGAAAAGAATCTTATATTAGTCTTAAGAACCCGAATCTTGAATTCTGGGTGTATAAAATATCATCATCAATCAAACTGTGCAGAAAGTATTTAATTCGTTTGACAAGAGAGATACATGAAACTTGGACCCAGAAACGTCGCCTTGAAGTTATCTTTATTGCTCTATCATTCCTGATTTGTCAAGAATTGGCTTCAAATTTAAGCTAAGACGAAGGGAGAATTACAAGCACTAGCCCAGCAATGATTTACATTATCATTCAAAATTAATACACACTCATCCTTTTTGGTAAAAATATGATCAGTAGATCCTAGGACAAGTATTATGGTTGTTGAATTCTCATCCATGTATCTGACAGTGCTACTAAATTTGGAAGCTAGAAATATTAATTGGGTAAATATTATTTATTTCCTTTTCAACCCTGATGAGGAAATTTATTTATTGTACTCTTATTGTGCTTTCATTACTACTACATTTTGACATTCTCTATTGTTTTTTTTTTTTTTTTGCAGGTACTCTGGCAGGTAGGAGCAGGAAGATGACTTGGTGGGCCTTGTCAGTACTAGTTTGTGTATGCTAGTTTGTTTAGGTGGTTATGATGAAAACTTACTGGCGTCAGAGTGCGTAAGCTTTTCTTAATTCTAAATTTTCAAATCTGATGAATACAATTAGTCTGTTAGTACATGACTGCAAAACAGTGACTAAGCAAAACTGCTTCCATCAATTGAAATTTGGCCAACATGAGCTTGTTAGTTGCCTACTCAACCGTATGAGATTTTTTGTTTTTTTTCCTTTTTCTTGATTCTGTGCTGAATTTTATATGAAGTAAAATTACAATTAGGCTCTAAATATGTAGGCAAGTTACAGGCCTAGAATTGGTGCTGTTGGTTGAGATAAGCATGTCAAAGTTGGTTGTTTGGGAGATGATGAAATCTGGAGTGGCTGACATGGTTGACACTGGTGGTCGGCAAGGTGGTGCTATCACTGCAGCTCTGTTCTTGAAACAGGTGCAAATCTACAGTCTCTCTTAGAGCAATTCTTCCAACATAAGACTTGTGCATACTTGCTTTCTCCTCTGACCTTAGTAAACAAACTTTAACAGATCATTTTCCTTTTCTGTTTTCACAATTCTGGTTGGTTTCATTTTGAGAACCCTACACACAGTAGGACAAAGGAAATCCTCTTAACGGCTTCTTACGCCTTGTCTCGCTTTCAAAAAATAGAGTCCTTTGAATTCAGAAGCATGCTGCACATATCTTAAATTTGAATTTTGCTTTTACAGTATGTTGATAAGAAGGTTCAGTAGATGCATATTGACATCGCTGGTCCTGTTTGGAGCGAGAAGATGCGCTCTGCTATAGGATTTGGTATTTCAACGATGGTGGAGTGGGTTCTGAAGAACTCATGTTAGATACAACTTAAATGTACACTCCAATGGATCCATATATCTATCAACAAAGTTTGAAAAGAGGGATGAAAGGAGAAATGCTAAGGAAGAATCTTTCGGGAGTTTTCGGGTTAGGACTAGGTGTTATTTATGAATAAAATATGTTGAGAACTGATGAGCTTATTGTCACGGGATGAGTGTTTTGCGCAGCTAACCCGTGCGGCACTTAGACAACTTTGCCGAATGTTGCTAAGTAAGCCTAGAGCTTCTCGAACTAGAGAAGAGAGCAATTGAGCCAAAGAAGAAAACTTGTATTGCACAAAGAGAGAATACAATGCTTGAATTGCTTACAATGTTTGTTGGATACAAATGCCTAATGCTATCCCATATTTATAGGGGAGGCTTTGCCTAACTTTGCCTAACTTTGCCAAACTTGGTCAAACTCTAGAGTATTCTACAATTTCCTAGCTATTTACATGTGCTGGAATTGTATAAAGTATTCTAGAATATTTACATGTTCACATGTGCTAGAGTTGCCTAGAACCTTCCGGAATTGGGCCAAGCTAGCACTCTTGGCCTTGTGTTGGCTCTCTAGCCCGAAATTGTGGGCAATTGGGCTAGCGAATTGGGCGGTCCGCAACATTATGCACAGTTTCGTTCTAAGCTTTGCCTCAAGTGATTGGATTTTCTGCTGAAAGTTTTTATCTCCTTTATTTTTCTTGACCAGATTATGCTTTTGATATCAGTAATTTTTCAAGTGTCGCATAGCCTATGCTATGTCTCATCGAGTTTTATTAATTGGCTTCAAAATTAATTGATATTAATTTTTTATGATATTTATTTTATTAATTAATTAAATTTGTAAATAGGAATTCATCAATAAATTATAATTATAATATAATTTAAAAAAAATCAAAACTTTATGATGGAAAAAGCCATCATATATTCTATCATAAATAATTTCCCGCCAAAATTGAATAATAAATTTTCAAATAATAATTGAATTTCCCACTAAAAATTTAAAAAAAATGGCCCGACAATTTAAATAAATTTAATTATTTTTTAATTAAAATATTGTGTGACAGATATATGACTATGAAATGCTATCATGAGTTCATGACGGAAAATATTCTGTCATAAATTAATGACAATGACATAGATGACAGATGAACTGTCTGTCATACACCCCGTTTTATGACAGTTATTTCCCATTATCTATTGTCTGTTTTCTTGTAGTGAATGCATTGGCGTTACTATGTTGAATGCGCCTATTACAGAGTAGTTGTTGAGCTGCAATTATAGTTGTTGAGTGTGCATGAACGTTTTGCTGACTTTTCGGAAGTAACTTAATTAGGGTCTTCGGCCTGACTTGGCTCTAGTCTCCTCTAACCTATCTTCTTGAGGTCACTAAGATTACCACCTGGTTGAGGTGATCTGCTCATAGCCTCAAATGTTACCACCTGGTTGAGGTGTTCTGCTCATGGTTATTCGGATTACTACCTGATCGAGGTGGTCTGCTCATGGTCGTTAGGATTACCATCTGGTCAAGGTGATTTGCTCATATTCTCAAGATTTCCACCTGGTCGAGGTGGTCTGCTCATACTTTAAAGATTACCACCTGATCGAGGTGGTCTGCTCATGGTTACCATTATTACCTTCTATTAGCCTATCAACCATTTGTTCACTCCTTATTTTGAAGAAATCGTGGTCACCATATTTTATTCCCCAAACAGTTTATTATTTATTTTTTGAGAAGTAATAATATTGAATCAGTAAATAAAACATCGATTTTGTTCGGGTTGGATTTTTCTGGTAGTGTCTAGAAAATAGTCGAGCCTAATCTACTCAGAATTTACTGCTATTGAGCAGACCCTAGAAGTACAAGCTGGAGCCTATGTCGGTGACCTAGTTTACAAGTACAACCTAAGGTAAATGATCTGATCTGAGAGTAAGCCTATATGAGCGATCCAAAAATTCACCAGTCCGATCTAGAGGTAAGGTAGTTTGACCTCGAAATTCATTTATCCGACTTGAGAATTAGCTTGACATGGAAAATTGCTAGTCAAGAGAACGTGGCCTAATTTCTAGGGAAGTTGTATGCCAAGATTTCTTAAACCACCTCTAATTGATAACCACTCGCAACTACTGAATAAAGTGGGCTGAAGTTAAGGGGGTAACCACCCACGACCAAGAGCCTGTTTAAGCTGAAGAGAGCATCAGAGGAAGGGTTTGCAAAATCAACCAAAAACTTCTACAAGTTTAAGCCTTAACATTCCCTACAAGATTTTCAGCTCCTCTACCGGGAAATTCTTTGATTTTAATTCATTCACAATTCTTCCTTCTTATTTTTCTCTCTTTATATACAATTTCTGACTTAAGCATCAGAGGGTCTACACAGGAACCCCATCGGCGTATCCTAACTGTGTTTTCTAGTTGGCAGGTATAGAAAGTTGCGATCAAACTGACGTTTGAGCTTGGATTTGCGCTGTTATTCCCTAAAAGAAACAAATTCAGCTGTTGAGGTCATTTTTCGGCATCAGCATCTTGGCTCTATCTGTAGAAAACAGTGCGAAAGCCATAAGATTGAAGATTTAGAGGGAGAAGGCTGTTGGGTTAGGAAATGTCAATGGATGATAACGACAGAGATATGTAGACCTTGCGCCAATTGGTGGAGGAAATGAATGCCATGACAGATAGGAGATAGAAAGAAGGGATTGAGAGGCAAATGGCAAGATTTGAGGAGATGATCAAGGGGCTGGTTGATGCTCAAGTCAGAGGGGCTCAAGTTCCAACTAGTGATCCAAAGAGTAGTAGAGCACAAGAGAGGGAAGAGCTTGGTGGTGAATAGCAGAGCAGAATGAGACTACTACAAGTCGGGGTGCGACAGGAGAACAGAAGTGCAGGAGAACAACTGAATGAGTTGAGGGAGAAAATCAATGACCTGAATCATGAAAGGGAGAGAGAAGAGTTAAGAAACACCCAATGGGCAAATGAGCTTGAGCAGCAAATGTTACAATTTCAAAAAACCCTAGAGGCATTAGAGGCGAAAACAGAGGGCAAGAAACTGGTAAGAAGATTGTTACTTGATGACGAATCCTCCTTGGTACCTGAGGTGATGGTGGTAACTTTGCCATCCAAGTATGTGGTTCCAACCTTAGTGTATGAAGGAAAAACTTACCCGAATCATCATGTAGAGAGGTTTAATGTGATGACCGGGATTCAAGGTTTTAATGATTTTCAAAGGTGCCGTGTTTTTCCCTTAACTCTAGCAGGAAAGGCATGGGAATGGTACTGGAAGTTAAAGAATGGAAGCATAGGAAATTTCAAAGAGTTATGTGAGCTTTTCGCTGTGCATTTTAGAGTTTTATGCATACCAGAGCAGGAAACAAGCAAGTTGAAAAAATTGCTCCAAGGAGAATTTGAAAGTTTGAGGAGCTTTGTGACTAGGTATCATAAAGAAATTATTGATCTAGGGGCGCTTGATCATCTAGATGCTTTAGAAGGATTAAAGAAGGGTTTGAGAATCAATCGATTATGGAATATCTTATATAGTAAAGGGTTAACAACATACGTTGAGGTGTATGACTAGACAAAATTGGACATGAAAACTGAAGATGCAGAGGAAGAGAATATGAGAATGGAAGAGCAAAGAGGGGGTCCAGTGAGAAGGGGAGACCCAAGAAGGAGATGAGATAACCTCGGGTATAGCTCGAGGAGGAACTTGGCTGATAGGCATCATTACGATGGAGGGTTGTTCAATTACAGACGACCAGAGAGACTGGCTCGAGATTGGGAAAGAAATTATAAAAGAACGGAAATCTCATTAATAGGTAGGGGCCGAAAGAGAGGAAATAACTGTAAGAAGAACCAGTGGAAGAACCGAGTAAGAGACTATAATAGGTTATCGCTGCCTGTAGAACGGAGAAGATCGATATCTGACCAAGGTGTGAACTTAGTAGAGCAGAGCGGAAGATAGACACCGCTGCATACGAGTAGAGAAGAAACATATACAACAATAAAAGATAAGGGGTTACTAACCCTGCCAAAGCCGATTGTAAGGGGTCCAGGCGGAAGTGCTCACCATAAGTATTACGAGTTTCACAAGGTGTCCGGACATGGAACCGCAGATTGCGTAGACTTGAGAGAACAAATTGAATGGCTAATGCAAAATCAATATCTAAAGGAGTATGTGGATAACCAAGGAAGAGGTGGGAGAAGAGGGGACATAAGAGATAATATAGCGATGATGATTACGAGAGGGCGACCCTAGTAGGAGACTCAAACCATTCAAGGAGAAATTATGGCAAATGTTTGTTAAAAAGTTATGATGTGAATTTTAATGTTCCAGCACCAAAGAAACAGCAGCTTTAGAGGGTGCCAATCATGTTCACAGATGATGGGTGTCGAAGCCAACAAAAATAAATTCCTACTCTAAATAAATTGTGTATAGTGATTGAGCAGGGTCGTGTCCACAGAGATCGGTAATTATTTAAATCCTTTTAAAACGTAAAACATAAAATGGGGGTTTTGTTGACAATAATAAAAATCAAATTAAAATAACAAGAATGCAAATTAAAGTTGTGATTCAAATTGGAGAAAGCTCTGGTTGAAGGAATTAATTCAGCTTGATTCGACTACTGATCATTGATTCAAATATAGATTATTATTACTCATGAATAGGCCGGTTATAGCTACTGAGACCCTCTAATAGCCAATCTCTCCTTAACTAGTCGATAACCAAGGTACGACCGTTGGATATTTCCCTAATCAATAGACAACCCTAGATACGATCATAGGATTTAATCAATTGACAGCCTGAAAAACCAGAGAGACCCAAATCCTAATCAACACATATGATGATTCATTTAAATTAGATTGTTTATTCTCACAACACAACTCTCTGCTATGTTATTTGTCACAAACATTAAATTCTTCATACGATGAATCCTTTAATTGACATCAAATCATGTACACTCTTCAAATGAATCAACCATCAATAGTGGTGTAGAATGAGAAGAAGGTATGAGTGAGATATAAAAGGAAAGATAAAAAAGATAATAAGCGAGAAAGATGTATGTAGTAAAAAAAATTGAAAGATAAAATGTGAGTGATGAAAGAGTATGATAGAATAAAAATAGATGTAAATAATTTGAGATAGATTGGAAAAGAATAGTGAGAAAGAAAAGAAAAGAAAAAATAATAATATATGAAGCATACTAACTCCAAAATCATTTAAGGATGAGTAGAGTGAAAATAGATGAGTAGAGTGAAAATAATACTTCCAGACATCAATAATGCAAAAATCCCTCCCCCACACCAAGAACTTACATTGTCCCCAATGTAAGATAATCAAAGCTCACATAAAAATTAAAGCGTAAGGATAAAAGATTAAGGGCAAAAAGAAACTTCCCTGAATTGTGAGCTTTGATCCACATAACGTTTATAGGCTTGGCGGAAATGGTGGGGTAAATCCCACACTCTCGAAGTATGCGGCCAAATTCTGCTCCATCTTGTTCAGCTTGTGCTCCATTTTCTCTAACTGAATGCTCAAAGTTGGTGCGGATGTAGAAGGAATAGTTGGTGGGGCAGCAGTGTCGTCGTCAAACTCGTCATCAGAGGTAGCACCACTCCTAGCATAAAGCTTCTTTGGAGGTTGAGTGGGTTCTGGTTCAGTAAACTGAAATCTCCCGTCCTTGAATTCGACCACACCTGTTCTTTCAAACACAGACATATCCAAAAATTCCTTTTTACAAGCAGGATGCAAATCATTGTTGTCACGATCAAGCACACATAGGTTTATAGCTAACAGAGTAATGTATGGACCAAGAAATAAAGTCCTATACCGTTTAAGCACACTTTGAAATTGATCCGCTAACCAAAAACCTAAATTAGGCGTCACATCATTTAACATGCACCAGATAAAATAAAATTCAGTTTTAGAGAAAACTCTTGAGTGATATTTCTTGCCTAAAAAATTATATGCTAAGAATCGATGCACACATTTCAAAACAGATCACGTAAGAAAGAACTCTTTGATTTACTCGGGTCATAGGCATTGTGATCAACAGATAAATTACTCCAAAGACCATAAGGCTCAAAATTTTCTCTAAAGTCACAAGTTGTTCCTAAATATTCATCACTAGAAGAATAATCATCATCAATGAATCCTAAAGCTAGGTTAAAATCCGTGATAGAGTGTGAAAAATTTCGTCCCATTAACCCAAACTTAATGACATGCGGGGTATGCAAAGTAAAATCATTCGGCATATTAAATTGAAAAGTAGCATAAAACTCCCTAATCAACTGAACATAACCCAAACAATCAACATCAACAAATTTACGCAACCCAATCTTATCTATCAAAGAATCAAAATTATCCTTAACATTCAATTTTTCACGAGTCGGGTAATGAATATACTTAGCTGGAAGTATTTTGCGCTTGGAAATATCTTTGTACCTCTCTTTCTCTTGTTGAGTCCCGAATGCGAGGCACCCTCCGAGATTGGATTCCGCAAGTGGCAAAACACTCATGTCTTTTCCATGCTTTGATCTTTGTCTCACGGCTTGGCGTGAATTCGGCTGGAATACAGGGCGTAGGCTGGTTGTGTTGCGTTGCTGCTCGGCTGGAGCTTGCTGCGCGGCTTGGGGCCGGTTGCTCGATGCTGGTGCTGCGCGCGCAGGGGCTTGCATTGCGCGCTGGTGGTTCGCGCTGTGTTGCGGGGCTTGCGTTTTTCGGTGGGCTGGTTTGCTGCTGGTGTGCTGCTGGTGTGCTGGAGAAGAAAGCAAGTTCTGGAAAATTAGGGATTTTGTGAACAGTAAATTTTTTTTTTTTTGAACAATGATTTTTTTTGATTTTTTTAAATAAATAAAAATTATATATAAAAGAAAGAACAAAAGAAAATCTCTTTTTTTCGTTTTTTTAAATAAATAAAAAAAATAAAAAAATAAAATGAAAGAAAATAAATTAAATTTAAAAAAAATTAATTAATTTTTTTTTTTTAGTGATGAATCACTTTAAGACACTAAAAATTTCAGAAGTACTTTTCCAATAAGCACGTGGGCACGCCTTAAAACTATTTTACTTTAAAAATCATAGAAGTACTTATTAGTTAAGACGTGGGCACGCCTTATCGAAAATTTTCTTCTGGCCAAAATAAGCAAAAACATTAACATTAAAAAAAAATATCTGAATAAAAATTAAAAATAAAAGATATAACTAAAATCAAAATAAATAAAACTTTTGGGTTGCCTCCCAAAAAGCGCCTTTGTTTTATGTCTTTGGCTAGACACATTTATGCATCAATCTCCATAATTGGGACTCTCGAGAGCCACATCCTCCACAATATTCACCGAAAAACCTTCATAAAAAGGTTTTAAGCGATGACCATTAACCTTAAAAACTTTGTCAGAGGTCGGACTCCGAATCTCAACTGCACCATGAGGAAAAACATTAGTAACAATAAAAGGTCCAACCCAGCAAGAACGTAATTTACTCGGAAAAAGTTTAAGCTTAGAATGAAAAAGAAGAACTTTTTGACCAACAGAGAACTCCTTTCTCAAAATCATTCTATCATGAAATGTCTTCGTTTTTTCCTTGTAAAAAACTTCCTGCACTATAGGGTTAATAACATTCACAGAAAATACCGAATGTTCCTCACTAGGATATTTCATGGCATCATTCATATTGAATTCTATAACCTCTCCATCAAACTCCATAGTGAGAGTCCCTTTATGTACATCCATTTTAGTCCTAGCAGTCTTAAGAAAAGGTCTTCCTAGCAAAATTGGGATAGAATTAGAGGAGTTATCATCTTCCATATCAAGTACATAAAAATCAGCAGAAAAACTAACTCATTAACTTGTACTAAGACATCTTCTAATACCCCATCAGGATATACATTGGACCTATCAGCTAGTTGAATTATCACGCCAGTTTCTTTTAATGGACCAACATTCAAAGATGAATAAATGGAACGAGGCATGACATTAATAGAAGCTCCTAGATCTAACATAGCCTTTTCAACTTTAACACTACCAATTTTACAAGGGATAGTAAACATACCTGGATCCTTGCACTTAGGAGGTAGTTTCTTTTGGAGAACTGCTGAAACATTCTCCCCCATGTGAACTTTTTCATCTCCTCTTAATTTTCTCTTGGAGGTGCACAGTTCCTTAAGGACTTTAGCATATCGAGGTATTTTTTTATAGCATCTAATAAAGGAATATTTACCTCAACCTTGCGAAATGTCTCAAGGATATCTTTCTCTTGTTCCTCCTTCTTGGATTTTGCAAACCGGCTTGGAAAAGGAGGAGGTATCACAATAGGTAGGGGTTTCGCTCTAGTGGGTTCCGCATCATGAGATTGAGGCATCAATTCATTCTTTTCAAGCTCATCTTCTACATGCTTTGTCACTTTCTTACTAGGCTCTTGCAACTCCTTCACACTTCTAAGGATGATAGCACTAACGTTTTGCTTTGGATTCACCTCAGATTGTGAAGGCAATCTGCCTAATACTTGAGACTCCAGACGGCTCACTGTAGTCGCCAATTGACTCATTTGGTTCTCCAAATTCTGAATGCTTGCTGTAGTTGCCTGCTGAAATTGTTGAGTGTTAGTCGCAAGTGATTTAACAATTTCTTCAAGAGATATACCTGACTTGGAGTTTGACTGTGGAGGTGTTGGTTGTCTTGGTGGATACTGTTGTGGGAATCTTGATTGCCTAACTCCATAGCTGAAGTTAGGATGATCCTTCCATCCCAGATTGTATGTTTGTGCATAAGGATCATACCTCCTCTAAGGCATGCCTGAAAATCCTCCAACTGCATTGGCTTGTTCAACGGGTTCTTCTTGAAGTGTAGGACACATATCAGTTGAATGACCCATATTGTAACAAATGCCACAAGTCTTCACCTGTTGCACATTACCTACAACAAACTTTTCCACAAGAAAAGTAAGTTTATTTAAACGTTGTTCAACAGAAGAAATATTTACCTCATTCACCTTCCTTGAAGTGAGATCTTGTCTGCTGCCAAATTGTTGTGCGTTGGCAGCCATATTTGATATCAACTCCCTTGCTTGAGTAGGGGTCTTGTTCACCAACACGCCTCCACTAGCAGCATCTATCATACTCCTATCCATCAATGACAGTCCTTCGTAAAAATATTGAATAAGAAGTTGATCAGAAATCTGATGCTGAGGATAGCTAGCACACAATTGTTTGAATCGCTCCCAATACTCATACAAAGTCTCCCCAGGAAGTTGTCTGATCCCACAAATGTCTTTTCTGATGTTGGTAGCTCTTGAAGCAGGAAAGTACTTCTCAAGGAACTGCTTCTTCAAACCATTCCATGTTGTAATCGATCCAGGAGGCAAGTAGTACAACCAGTCTTTAGCTAGCCCATCTACAGAGAACGGAAAAGCACGCAGCTTAATCTGCTCTTCAGTCACGCCTTGTGGTCTCATACTTGAACACACAACATGAAACTCCTTAAGATGTTTATGAGGATCTTCACCTGCAAAACCATGAAACTTGGGTAATAAATGAATAAGACCAGACTTTAATTCAAAATTTACCTCTAAGTCTACATATTGAATGCAGAGTGGTTGTTGATTCAAGTCTGGTTCAGCTAACTCTCTAAGAGTTCTTTCTACAGGTGCAGGTCTATCCATCACTTGTTCTTTTGAATCGCTAGATGATTCAACTAAATCAGGCACTGTATCTGTTTCAGAAAGCAAAGGCGATGAGGATCGTTGCTTAGCTCGCTTCGTCTGCTGTCTCAGCTGGCGAGCTGTCTTCTCAATTTCAGGATCAAACGAAAGTGTACCTGTACGAGAAGAACGAACCATACACCAAGTAAAACGTAAAAAGGATTAAATAAACGACACCAATCCCCGGCAACGGCGCCAAAATGTGATGGGTGTCGAAGCCAACAAAAATAAATTCCTACTCTAAATAAATTGTGTATAGTGATTGAGCAGGGTCGTGTCCACAGAGATCGGTAATTATTTAAATCCTTTTAAAACGTAAAACATAAAATAGGGGTTTTGTTGACAATAATAAAAATCAAATTAAAATAACAAGAATGCAAATTAAAGTTGTGATTCAAATTGGAGAAAGCTCTGGTTGAAGGAATTAACTCAGCTTGATTCGACTACTGATCATTGATTCAAATATAGATTATTATTACTCATGAATAGACCGGTTATAGCTACTGAGACCCTCTAATAGCCAATCTCTCCTTAACTAGTCGATAACCAAGGTACGACCGTTGGATATTTCCCTAATCAATAGACAACCCTAGATACGATCATAGGATTTAATCAATTGACAGCCTGAAAAACCAGAGAGACCCAAATCCTAATCAACACATATGATGATTCATTTAAATTAGATTGTTTATTCTCACAACACAACTCTCTGCTATGTTATTTGTCACAAACATTAAATTCTTCATACGATGAATCCTTTAATTGACAATAGATTAAGTTGATAATTAAATAGTGGCCAATTACCTAATTAACAAACATAATCATGAAACTAATTCAGAGAATAAACAAATACCCAAAAAGTAATAAAACAATTAAAGCATAAGAAAGATCTCACAGTAGTGATGAATCAAAGCTTCATTATCCTTCAACCAGAAAAATAGGTTTAGTTCTTTATAGAGAGAAGAGAAAAATTAAGATCTAGAGTTTCTTTCTTTTCTCCCAAAAAAATCCCCCTTTTTTCACAATAGATTCCTCCCTTAAATACTCTCTCTCTCTTCTCCTCTAGAATTCTATTTAAAATAAAATACTAATATCTTAAATATTAAATTTGTAATTACAAAAATAACTAAAAATACAAAACACGTTAAACTAAAAACTACAGGTCCGCAGTTGACAGCACGCGCCCACGCCTTATCAACAAAGTTCTTCTGCCGCTCATAATTTCTCCAAGAGAACAATCATCCTTAAACATCATCTTGTAGCTCAATTTTATCACTAATCAATAGAATTGTACCTACAAAAGTAAAACACAAGTAAATCACTATTATTAAGTGCAAAACATTGATATTGAGAGAAGTAAACAATGCAAAACTAGTGCATAAATTGCACTCTAACAACAGACGAAGACAAAGAAGTGGTCCCACATCCACATGAGGATGCGATCGTAGTGAAGGTTATCTTCGCAGGGCAAGAGTTGAACCCGCCTCTTATAGATGGGGGAAGCTCGGTCGATATTTTGTTTATGCAAACCCTGGAAGATATACGAATAGGGGACCTCAGGCTTGATCCTATCAGAATATCGTTAAAATGGTTTGGCGGAGATGAGTTGATTCCCCTTGGGATGATTGACTTGCCACTGACAATAGGGTCCAACCCACTACAAAAGAAAGTGATGGTGACATGAGTGGTAGTTAATGAGCCCAACCCTTATCAAGTTATTTTGGGCGGACCGTTCAATAAGATAGTAGAAGCGGTGAGCTCAACCCACATGCAATGTGTGAAGTTTAGAGTTTAAGGTGGGGTTGGAGTGATGAGGGGCCAGGAACAAATAGCTAGAAGCTGTTACGCTACAGCTGTTAAACTCAACACTGATGGAGCATGTAAACCTTCGGGTTTAGCTAGCGCTCGAGGTCTCATTCAGAATCACTATGGAGAGTATATCAGTGGATTTGGAATGAATATTGGTTCTACTTCTATAACAGGAGCCGAACTTTGGGGTCTCTGTCAAGCCTTATTGCTTGCTTGGAATTTGGGCATTAAACAGTTCCTAGTGGATGTGGATAGTAATTGTGTGACTAATCTCATAGAGAACCAAATTTGCAAGCTCAGTCCTCATTACCAAAGAGCTTATACAATGTGACCAGTAGGTTGTTATCAATCATGTTTACCGTGAAACAAAGTTTGCAGCTAATTTCCTTACCAATTATGCTCTTACTTTTCCTATTGGAGTCTATGTGTTCAATTCTCCACCTAGGGGTCTCGATTTTCGGTTGCACTATGATAGTTTTGCGATTGCGCTCCCTCCTTTTGTTTAGGCTCTAGTTTCTGTTAAGCCTCGTCCAGGTACCCAAAAAAAAAAAAGAAAAAAAAGAAAGAAGATGAGAGGAGTATGAGAGAGCCATTAGCATTTTCGATTGGTTGATCTTAAGAGGCAGTTCTTGTTGTTGCTGTCGCCTGCAACTTCATTAGTGTTTGTAGGAGGATGTCATCTACATGCTGCGAAAGTCGACGGCTGGGATGGACGGCTAGCTGAATTTGTGCCTGCTGGGTGGCTGGAGCTCGTTTTTTATTTGGGAATTTAGGGTGAATTAGGCTTGTTTTTAACTTTTTTACTTATTTATATTTAAATAATTTTTTTAAAGTGCAATCCAATCAGATTCATCAGATTGATTCAAATCCAATCTGATTTGAGTTAAATCTGGTCGGATTGCAAAATTTCTATCCAATCAGATTCGGCAGTCAATCCAAATATATTTATATTGGATCGGATTGATCCGAATCCAATTCGATGTCCACCCCTAGCAGCAAGATCTGCGAGCAAAAGTGTATGAAAATTAATCAATAATTTAACATCTAAATACATCAACATGATATGCCTAAGATATTAATTTCATTTTTAATTGTGTGAAGATCTTAGAGAAATTAGATTTGCTTTTTCTTTAGAAGTCGTTAAGATATATGTAATGGTTGTTTTTAATATGATAATTTTATAACGCAAATTTGATTTCTTTGATTGTATTTTAAGGTTTTAACATCAAGTAGAGAACCAATTGAAAAAGAAAGTTAAAATTTCGAATGTAATTGGGGTAATGAATTTAATTCAAAAACTTTATTGATCTGAATTGAGTTCTTTCTTCACGTTGACTGCATTGGCATTCTTTATAACAATACCTATATTTATATTTTATAGTAACAATAAAAGAATGCATATATACATGTGATGTTTGAGAAGAATAAGATATGACCAATTGACTATAGGCTGTCAATAATTATATTATTGAGTGAAAATAAACTTTAATGATAACAAGTACATACTTTGATCTATTGGAATATGCAAACATAAGTGGAATCTCTAGGCTAAAAGTCTTGGGTGAAACTTTAAAACAATGATTTAAACTTTTACAATTACACTGTGGGCGACTGTTGCTGCTCTGTCGAATAGATGTTGTTAGCTTGAAACCAATTTAAGGTCTTGAAGAAAAATGGCCTCAAAATTTGGTGGTAAATCCAATGACAAACATCCATCAAAATGTTTCCATATTGATACACAACGATGTGAATAGCAACGCAACCTAATGCAAAGTAGCAAATGATTTCAGCAATTAAGTGAGTAAACAATGTGGAGACCAATGAGACCGTAGAAAGAGATCCAGAGATAAGAGCAATAAGGCCCCAGAATTGCGAAGGATTTACTTGATTGCGATGAGACATCATATAGGCTGCAAATGCAATATAGTGGACGACTATGGCTGCAAGAAACACACACAAACTTACTCTATGGGTCTCCATTAACGGCTTAGCTGTGCCTTGCACATTCACACCTACGACAGCAACAATGGTTAGAATCAGATATCCAAAAACTTTTAGATACGGAATTGTGGAAATGAAATTTCCGTTTCTGCAAAACCGTCAATATACATTCATGAGAGGTTAGCAGAAGCAGCAATAAAGAGGGGGAAGGAGATGTCAAGGGGTGTTGATTTATCATCTATTAATCATCCTGGGGTGTATCTGAATCTAATATTGCTTAATAATAATAATAATAATATTATTATTATTATTATTACAAAATAATGTTATTCATCATGCTCCTAAAAAACAAGGCAAGAACAACAACAGCAGCATAAACTGCAACAGCAGCAGGAACAACAACAGCGCCAGCAGCAGCAAACAAGCCAAAATAAACCTCGTAAATATTACTGGGCTTAGAATAACTGCTGTATATTCATCAAACTTACCAAACAGAGAGAACAAAATAAAAGGAAAGGAGAAAATTTTTAATTCTAAAAAACCCACAGGAAGAGAAAATAAGCTTATGGTCTTTGTCAAGAAGAAGTGAAACTAAGAATGTAATTTAGCTTCTTTCATTCACTCTCAGAGGACTGCAAAGTAACATAATTCAAGACCAGCTCTGAAAAACAACTCAAAAGAAAACATAAACCGTTGAAGCAGCAGCAGAAGCATGATTCATAACTAAAATTATGGTCTTTGCTATGGAAAAATGAAATTAAGAATTTAATTTTGCTTCTTTCATTCAATCTCAGAGGACTGCAACGTAACACGATTCAAGACTAGCTTTGAAAAGCAACTCAAAACAGACATACTAAACAAACCAAAGTGAAAGAATGCAATGAAAGTTTACGTACCTTGAAGGATTACCGTGCTGTGGAATGGGAAGATGCATCATAATGATTTCGTGACGAATCTATTCTCCTCCTCCTGTCCTCAGTGATCACAAATTTTTATATACACATGAAATTGAGTGTGAACGTAAGTGTGATCGTAATTAACATGATGCGAAAGGTGATTCAATACGTGAAAAGACACAATAATTGGGTTCGTTACACTGCAGTCCCTGTGTATGTGAATTTCATGCAGTTTACTCTAGACACTACCTAAATGTCAAATATATCCTCATTAGCTAATTTTTAACTTTCTAATAAATAAATTGATTAAAATTATTTACATATACCCACTAGTGTCAGTTTCATATCTCCAGCAATTAGCAATTGAGTTCTATTATTGACCCAAAATTATCAAAGAAGAGATGTGAAAAGAATTCCCAACTAATGGTGATTGTGAATTAATATTTTTTTATCACTTATTCAAATAATTGATTGTACATTAGATGAGTATTATACAATAAAAAATAAAATATTAACTACATGTTAAGAACATAAAATTAATCATAAATAAACATACCCATAGAATGATAGAAATGTTGCTATCTTTAGTGAGAAATCCAACTTTTTGCTTGATTTATATCAGTCTCACTTTAATTTAACACACTTTCTCTCACTATCTACACTATCCATTCTTCATTCCATCTTCAATGGGTGTTTACAAAGGAATTTAGAATTGAAATCACTCTAAAGAACTCCTCAAATCAAGATTTTCCAAAAAAATTCCAAAATGTCAATAAATAAAAATAAAATTCAAAATAATATTATTCCAATTATAAATGACAAAATGAATCTCCATTAGCATGTGTTGTTGAAGATTAAATAATTCATTTTTATTATGTAAATATCTAAATTAACATGTATATTTGTACATCTAATTTTTAATTTTGTTTGTGATTTAAAAAAATTGTTAATTAATTAAAAATAAAATAATATCCATTACCAACAAATCATAAGTAACTTGAATATTAATTACCTATTAATTATTAAATAATTAGTTACTTATTTACTAAATTAAATTAATGGTGATGATTAAAAGATTTGAATCGAAGCATAACATCCATATTGTCAACGCCATAAAAATTCATCCAAGATCATAGAAAAATCTTAATAATAATGATAAAAATAATAATATTTTCAAAGAATGTTGATGACAATAATAATAATAAATAAGAGAAAAAAAATAAGTAGATAACAAAAATGGGTCAGCCGACAGTAGCAGCAATAGTGATGAGCAACACAGTAGTGACCACCAGCAGTCGGCCAATGATGACCAACAGCAATGGCGACCACGGTTAGCAGCAGCGACGATGTGAACGCTCTGATTTTTAAAAATTTTCAAAGTAATGACAAAATAGGAATGATGAGATTTG
This sequence comes from Citrus hindsii, assembly GCA_004802465.1. Classification (NCBI taxonomy): domain Eukaryota; kingdom Viridiplantae; phylum Streptophyta; class Magnoliopsida; order Sapindales; family Rutaceae; genus Citrus; species Citrus hindsii. The sequence continues at coordinate 229,998 of QWBT01001163.1, forward strand.
ACTGTTGGCAATTTCGTGAGTCTTGGGAATGGAAGTATGATACCGACCATTTTGAGAATTAAGAATGATATTCTCATTCTTAATTCCCAAATTAACGTGGAATCCACCAATTTGATTTCCATACTCCTAATTAATTTTGCAGGTAAACACATTAGTCAATCACATTTCTCTATTCCTGTTCTCAATTAGTAAACACAGCATGGGTCTTTTGCTCCTACAAAATCTACCTTGAGAGTTGAGAGAAACTTGTAGTCCTGGGATTTATGACTTTTAATTTTCTGCAGGCGGTTGAAAGTCTTGCCCATCCATCTTATCGAGGAGCTATAAATCGTCATATGCAGAATCCTAGAGGGATCTTTACCGAATCACACAAGGATTTAGTCAAAGACGGAGAAATATGGATGAAGGAAACAGCTTCATCCTGCTCAGTTGTAGCTGCACTCATAATCACCGTAGTGTTTGCTGCAGCTTTCACTGTACCTGGTGGTAATGACAGCAGAGGAATACCAAATTTCTTACATGATCCATCATTCATGATTTTTGCCATTTCAGATGTGCTTGCACTCTTCTCTTCCATTACTTCAGTTCTGATGTTCTTGGGCATCCTCACTTCACGCTACGCAGAAGATGATTTTCTTGTGTCGTTACCAAGGAAGTTAATTATTGGCCTCATCACCTTGTTCTTTTCTATTGCAAGCATGATGGTAGCATTTGGTGCAACCGTTTACATATCTATTTCCCATAAATGGAATTTGGTTTTTATTCCAATTGCCCTTGTTGGATGTGTGCCGGTCACCTTGTTTGCATTGTTGCAGTTTCCTCTTTTGGTGGAGATCTATTTATCCACTTATGGCCGCGGCATCTTTAAAGAAAGCAGCTGGAGAGAATTAACTAGCCGCCATATGGTTGCCAAAGGCAATTACAAAAACAGAGTTTTAAAAGCCGATTAAATGGTTTTATTGTCCTACTGTGTAACTTAGCCATTTCTTTTGATTATTCTATAGTCCTTATTAAAAGTTCATTGTGAAGCTAGTTTCGATTGAGGAACTAAACCTTATAAAAGCTCTTCTGTTTGTTTTCATCTCATTTAGATTCTTATTGATCTTTGCTTGTTAATTTAATTCTTGGGTTGATCTTTAGTTACATTCTTGGTTGATTAAGGTCTAAAAGATCAGCTTTTTTCAGCTACCAAAGGACCTATATGATTCTCTTAACGGATGACAAATTTAGAGAAACAACAGAAATTTTCATTCTTGTAACTCAATTGTGCTCAAAGGTCCAATTTGTCGAAATTTTAAATTACTTAAATAGTAATATTGTCAAACACAATAATTTGGAGATTCATCTATATTTTTCATTCCGTAATTGTCACGATTCTTGTCATCTTAGTATTTTGTAATGACATTGATTTTTTTACCATATATGGATGTCAAAATGGTCATGATTTCGACCATATTTGTTTGATTCAGAAGGATCTAGTCATCTGATTCTAATCATGAGGTTTAACTTTAGGATCAATATTTATTCCTGTGATCTTCATTTGATCTCTATCAACTGACAATGAAAAATTCGCAAGGAAAATTTTTGGTCCGCCAACCTGTCTAGGATGCTCGAAATCGCACCTATTTCCTCAATAGAAACCAACCTCACAATGGCTTTTTGTTAACAAAAGCCAAGAACAAAGTTCTAAAGCACTCAAGAAGGTTACGGCGAAACAAGGATCATGAAAAATGAGGCTTATATCAAAATGGAACCGTTTTTCACCTGCTGGACTTCTGACTAATTTTAATTACAAGTTCAAATACAAAGCTCGAAACACTTAACAAGGATTATAGAACAATCAACATGAAAAATGACCTAGAAATGCCTTAGCTCAAACATACCTAAAATGTAAAAGATCATAGAAGATGATCAATCCAAGAAATTGAGTATTTCTCTGCTATATAAATCTCTGCCACCTGGTACATTGAAAGCTGCGGTGAAAACTATTGTGATTATGACTGCTACAACTGAGCAAGATGAAACTAAATACGGATTATCAATACGTCATGATGAAAAATATATGGATAAACTATTAAGATTTAAAACATAATATAGAATAAATTTCCATTAAGACCGAAATTGTTTCTCGGTGATAAAAACCAAGAAATTGCTTACACCATTGTGAAAGCCTTTCACAACAGTGTGAAAGTCCATCCCGCACTTTAATAAAGAACACTATAATTATTTAAGTGTAAGAACTCTCATTGTAAAGTTTCATAACAATGACATTATTTACATCGTTGTAAGAATCCTTTCACAATGATGTGAAAGTGCAGGAACCCGCACATTATTAAAGTGTGGGAACTCTCGTTGGATAATTTCTAAAATATATATAGCATTCCCGCACTTTAATAAAATGCAAGAACTCTACAGGCGCATGCATATTTTTAATGCGGACACACTCTTAAACCGTAGGGTTTAGTAGACTTATTTTTTAATGAACTATAAAGGCATGCAGTTCAAGAGAGTTAAAACCTTGACTATTAAACCATAAGATTTAAAAGCGTGTCCGCATGAAAAAAAAATAAGGGTGTTCGCACTAGAAAATGATTATTAAATATATATATATATATATATACAGTAGTTTTCTGGTCCGGAATCTTAAAGTGCGGGAAAAATCCGAGAAAGTTTTACAACTATAGGGTTTTAAAGGGTTAAAACTATGGGGTTTTAAAGGATTAAAACTTAAAGCGTTTAAATCGCATGGTTTATGCGTTTTCCCAAATGTTTCTGCACTTTAAAGTTCCGGATTGGAACACACACACACACACACACACACACACACACACATATACACATACCATTTGGCATTGTACCAAACTATAGCTTTTAAGCCACTATAGTGTACTAAGGCTAGAAAATAATTTTCTTTTCTTAAATGTAGAAGAATAAGCAAATTTTAAATTAATTTTTAACCCTTTACCTTTTCCAAGATTCAAACTCGAGTGACCAACCAAATAAAATTGCTAGAAAATGTGGGAACTTGGCGGCACATAATTTTTAGCCTCTACCTTTTAAATTTAAACTCGAGTGGCCAACTAAATAAAATTGCTTAAAATCCACTTGGCCCCGCCATTGGGGGCAAACAACTATATATATACTAACAGAAAAATAATCTCATAATGTAATTGTGATTTGTTCAATAGATCCAGAAGATCTCACGATAAGGTTTTCGTTGACTTCATTATCCGCAATTTGATTATCAGTGGTCTGAATGGAAGAAACATGTTCCATTTTCACTAAAATGCATGCTTGCAAATTAATTTGTTAGCCCACCTATACAAACAACAATCAAATGAATATATCACATAATTAATTCAGCATACCATGAATTTATAGAATAAGCGTTGCAAATGTCTAAGCCGACTCCGACTCCCAATTGCAAACGGAAGAGGCTTTTCTTCCATGATGATGTGGTCACGGCCTATCCTTATTTTGAGTCTAGGACTTGTACTTAGTTTTGCCCCTGCCCAACGCCAAACGGGTAGCAACATCTACATAAGGAAAAAAAAAAAAAAGACTAACAAAACCAAACAGTCAATTTCAATATTTGAGTTCTAACTTAGTCTAATTAATTGAAGTAGTATTCATATTATTAAATGATAGAATATTAATTTTAAAAATTATGAAATTCATTATTGGATGGTAATCACATCTAAATTAAGTGTTGGTTCTCAGTAAACAGTAACTCATGCACAATGACCGTGAATTGTAACTCAAAAGTAGAAATTGTGAATAGTGTTTTCTGTTATTATAAAACTCGTGCTTTAATTAATTAATCTCATTAATTTAAAGTATTGTTCAGGTAGCCTTGCTTGAATGTATCTAAATTTCTAGCACAATCATGTGTTGCAGATGGTGATGGATTGATGTGTTGGAATATTTATAGTGGCCCACGTGCCACATTATTAAATTAGTAATAATAAATAATTTATGGGCTGAAATTCTATTGGTCAATTGAGAAAAATTAACTGCCCATTTTGATGGAAAGTGAGAATTAAGATTTTATTAAAATTGGTCCTCTCTACATCCAATATAAAAAGGATATTGCGTTACTTTTCTATCAATCAGAAAGTGAGTCACTCTAAAGGGGTTAAAAGAGAGAAATCAATTTTGCTAATCTTTAATTATTGGCAGTGAGATTTGATCAAGAAAAATTGTTATGGATCAATTTTGCTAATCCCGTATTTTTATTAGGCATGTAGAGCGAGAGCCTGAACCACTAGATTGTGGATTAGTCATTAGTACACCTACTGGAGAGTCACTATTTACTGAGAGCATGTATTGGAATTGTATGATTGAAATGGGTGAGCATGAATTTAAGGTGAGTTTGATTTCATTAGACATTCAAGACTTTAATGTTATTTCAGGCATGGATTGGCTTGAATCTCATCATGCAACTGTGGATTGTTTAAAAAGGGAAGTTGTATTTAAAAAGCCAGGGAATGTTGAGGTGAAATTTTGTGGTAGAGCGCAAAGTTTTACCCTTATATGTCAAATCGGCTGTTAATGCGAGACGGTTGCTGAGAAAAGAGTGCTCATCTTATTTAGGACACGTGATAGACACAGAAGCTCGACAATTAAGATTGGAGGATATTGCAGTACTCTAGGATTTTCCAAATGTATTTCTAGATGAACTTCTTGGGATGCCACCTAACAAAGAGATTGAGTTTTCTATTGATTTAATCCCTTGAACATCTCTTATATCAATAGCACCGTACAGGATAGCTCCTATAGAATTGAAGGAACTTAAAGTTCAACTACAAGAGTTGGTGGATAAAGGGTTTATTAGACCTGGTGTGTTGTCCCCATGGGGAGCTCCAGTCTTGTTTGTTCAGAAAAAAAGATGGCACCTTTAGACTCTGCATTAACTATAGGCAGTTGAACAAAGTTATAGTACGCAATAACTATCCACTTTCGTGCATTGACGACTTGTTTGATAAACTCCAAGGGGTGAAAGTATTTTCTAAGATCGATTTATGCTCGGGGTATCATCAGCTTAGAATTGAAGAGGCTGATGTTCTTAAGACAACATTCAAAACCCGTTATAGACACTATAAGTTCTTGGTGATGCCATTTGGGTTGACAAATGCTCCAATAGATATGATGAGATATGAGATAACCTTGTAGCTCCGGACATGATGGTGCCCAGATAGTACATCATTGCACTGTTCGTAGATGTCTGGGTATGACGAGGTTATTCCCTTGGGTACTTGTTTAGTGATAGTTTCGGTATTCAATAGTTGGTATTATAAGTGTTATGATTTCCTTGATTTTATGCAATATTATGTATTATTGTTATATCAGTACATGATTTAAGTTAAATAAGTTTATTTAAGTTCTTATGACATTTTGATGAAATTGTTTAGCGAAAAGATTTATTTGGTTTTTAGTAAAATTATTGTCAAAAACTACTATTCACTCACTGAGCCTACTGAGTTTTATACTCACCCCGTTTTATTATATTTTTTTTTCCCTCCCAAAGGAGATTTGCAATACAACAGTCAACCCAGCAACGATAGTTATTTTGAAATTATGGCCACGTGATAGTGGTAGGAGTTGTAAACATTTTTGTTGGGATATTTTGGATTGTATAATTTTGTTATGTTTAGTGATTAAGGATAATCTATTGTATTTTGACATTAGATGTTTGGAAGATATTTGATATTTTGATTGAGGAAATGGGTTGTAGATGTTGGTTGAATATTGAGTTCTTTTGGGAATGTCCGTTTTTATAAATTTACAGGTTAAGGATATTATATTTATAGGGGAGACTGCTGAATTTTCAGCAAAATCCTTATTAATTGGATTATTCTTAGTCCGATTTGTTAAGATTAGATAGACTCGCCTTGGGGTTTTAGGGCGGGTCATTTTGTGATCATCTTCTTCAATGATGTCAATTTTAGAGAAAATTTATTCACAAAATCCAAAACCTACTCAAAAAATAAACATGACACATAAATTAGTTAAATGAATTCAATATTGAATGAAAAATAAAATTTACAAATATAATAACATTTTTCTTTAGCTTTGATTGAGCCTTCAAGTCAGCATTGCCACTAATGGGCGATTTAGTATCAAATTGCGCTGCAACTACCAACCTCTGTTCGACTATAAGCATTCAATTTTGCATCCATCATATCTAGCCAAGTCATCATCATTTGGTATCTCTCATCAAAAACCTTTCTTTCTATGACCATTCTTTTCATAGGTAAGGTAAGTTTAAAGAAGTCATTACATGAAAATACATAGTTTGGATTATTAACTGCCTTAGACCTTAGGCTCTACTACCATTTGGCTGCTTTTCAGGAGCTGTAATTAGAATGTCATGATAGTAAAAGGAGTCTTGCTCTACCTAACTCTTTAAACCGTCCTATAATAACATGGATACAAAATATAACTTGAATAACCTACAAGGCCTTCAATTATAGAGTATAAAACCAAACCATTGCAAACCAAGTAAATAATAAAAAAGTAATACTTAAAATTTTCTTTGCCACTTGCTATACTTCAGGTTTATAACCGCCACTGCTATTCTTTCGAGCCATCAGCCATAACTGAATGTGATCAATCTCTTTAACAGAAACTCCAAGCTCATACTTTTTTTTTTTTTGCTTTTTTCCTTAAAGAAAACGTTTGAAATTAATTAATCATTTCCATTCATAATATAAGTGTAACAAAATAACTAAGCACTGTTGCAATACAACTTACCTGAAATTCAACCCTAAACATCCTATCAATAAACTCTTTCCACTCTAAATTTATAATTCTAGGATACTCTCTAAGTGGCAACTTTAACCGATTGTTGTGATCTTTGTTTTACCGGATAACTTTAGTACTTAAGGCTGATTTGAAGTTCCTTAAAAAAGTTTCGATTGACCGCAACACATATTTTTTCTCCTCACCTCCAATACAAACTTGGTCTGCTCTATCATATGAATTATAAACAAAATAAATTTATATCCAAAATCCAAATGAATAAAATTACTAAAATAAATAAATTTATATCCAAAAACCACTGGGGCTTTGGCTTCTGCCCTTGCAAATGCTTTTCTGGAGCAGCAAAGGACGATACTAGTAGGGAATCTTTACCCACTTGTAGAACAACTGGAGCCTGATGCAGCAGCTAAGGTTACAGAAATACTTTTGGTGATGGATTGATGAGACTAAGGTTCTAAGAATGCCATTCCTCAGCCAGGCTGGTAATCTAGCTGATCAACAAGCCTCTTTATAATTGAATGATAATTTAGTTTGTTAAGTTGGAGTAGCAGTTTTTGAATTTACTATTTCGATATTAAATTTTTAATAACAATTAGGGTGTGTTTACTTCCTGATTTGTCGAATCATAATTATTGATAATGTTTACTCTACAAAATAAGAGTGGAAATTAGAATCGAAATCGTGCAGGGTCTACAAATTTAGGAATCATTCCTATAGATTTGATTCCAAACCAGACCCCTATTCGCTAAGCTACACTTTTTATCCCATTAAAATTTTATAGTCCCCAAATTGTCCTTAATCAGATTTTATCATTTTTTTCATTTTGGTCCCTATAAATTTATAAAAATACCTGAAAGTTTTGCATTATTTGTAAATAGGTCCTTAATTATTTATTTTTAGTGGTAATAATAATAATAATAATAATAATAATATTATTATTATTATTTATTTTTATTACTATCATTAATGCCATTATTAACATTAATATTAATATTATTAAATTATTAATTTCATTATTTTAATTGTTATTATTATTGTCGTTAAAGTCATTAATATTAATACTAATATTATTAAAATTTACTAATTTTTATTATTTATTATTATTATTATTATTTTCATTATTCTTATTAATTTTAAAATATATTAAATTTATAATTTTAATTATTAATTATTGCTATTATTATTTTTACTAATATTATCATTACTGAATCTATTGATTTTATTATTATTATCATCAAAATTTATTATTTTTGTTATTTTAATTGTTATATTATTATTGTCATTATTATTATTAAAATATATTAACTTTATTATATTAATTGTTATTAATTATTTTTATTATTATTATCATTATTAATATCTATTAATTTTATTATTATTATTGTTATTATTATTAATGTCAACATCATCATCATGATTGTTATTAATTTTATTATTTTAATGATTATTCTTATTGTCTTCAATTTCATTATTATTATTACTAAAATTTATTAATTTTATTGTTTTAATTAATTGTTATTTTCATCATCATTATTATTTCAATTTTATTAATATTTTTATTCTTATTATTGTTATTATTATAATATATACAAATAAAACTAGGATAATAATTAACAAACTGTATTTTAGTAACTTGAAACAGTCTATTCCAATTCTAAGATAAAGTAAACACATCAATGGGAATGTAGCTCATTTCAATTCGAATTCTTCATTTTGATTACTGCTATTTTTTATTCCCATTTATTAAATGCACCATTAATATATATATATATATATATATATATTTCATGATGATCAGATGCTCAAGGGGATGTGGATATTGCCTGTTATATAGAATGATAGTGAAGGATGATTGGCCAGGCATGGCCGATTTTGTCACTGATCATCCTAATGCCTTGGGAGAAATTCTAGAGTACAACTGATGTTCCACATAATTAGTTAATGTGGAATCACCAATTAATAACATTTTGACATATGTCAACAATTTTTAAACTTAGAAATTAATTAGTTAAAAGTTATACAATTTTTTTTTCTCTTTCTCTCCTTTTCCTCTGATTTGAAAAATTCATTATGTCTCTTCCAAATTCAAAAGCCGAAAACCAAGAAACATTAATATATTAAAAGTCATAAAAATTATCGACTGAGTAAAGAGAGATTTTTTAAGGGCTTCTTCTCTTCCCTGCAAACTCCTCCATTAAAAGAAAATAGATAACCCCACCATCATCCTTGAGAGAGGAACAAAATCTTGATAATCTACCTTCTCTTACGGCAACATATCGGTTAAAAAAAAGGTCACAATTTCCATCAGTATGAGACACAAGTTGTTCACCATAATCTGGTTGGTACAGGAGAAAAATCGGCTCACACAAAAAATAATAAATAAATTAATCAACGTTTACCGCAAAAATTACTTCATGATTGATGATTCCTTAAAAGGGTATGACCTAGAATTGAGCACCCATGGACATTATTAGGTCCTCCATCAATTCAATATGAAAAATAACAGAATGGAACATCATAAAAAACTGTGAAGACGAGCACCAATTTCAGTTAACATAAGATTCAGATTGCAATTGGTGAAATACAAAAGAATCAACCACAAAATGCTATAACATGCAAACATTAAGAGTAGTCATTATTGCATTCCAATTTCAGTTATCATGAGATAGTAGTCATCGGTTCGATTCAGTATGAAGTATAATAACAGTGTCAGTTAGGAAGTCGATTGAGTAAAAGTGTACAGACTGGAACAGGATAACAAACTTTCAGGGTTAGCAGCCATCTTGAGTTTTAATGCAGGAGTTTGCAGGAAAAAGAAGAAGCCTTTAAAAAATTTCTCTCTTTACTTAATCAATTATTTTTGTGGCTTTTTAATAAATTAATGTTTCTTGGTTTTTGATTTTGAATTTGGAAGAGAGAGAATGAATTTTTCAAACTAGAGGAAAGAGAGAAAAAAGACATTGTTTGACTTCTAGTTAATTAATTAATTTCTAAGTTTAAAAATTATTGACATATGTCAAAATATTATTAGTTAGTGGTTCCACGTCAGTTGATGACGTAAAACATCAGATGTACTCTAAAATTTCTGGATGCTTTGACTGCCAATTTACTTTGCTCTAAGTCCACATAAGCTCCGTTGCTTTGCTTTTTATATACGTTCTTATAAGCTAAGTTGAGAAGTTACCTGTGTTTCCTAGAAGCTGAAGGCAGAAAAAGATTAGACTAGGCAAATATATTACAAAGCTAATAAACATGGCCGGCGCCGCCAGCACCACCACTCCAGCTGCTTCGTGGCCCCTACCGTCACTATTCCTTTTCACATTCACAGGTGTGCATGTGTATATCAATTTTTTTTTATTTTTTTACTTAAAAAGCTTAACCAATTTATGTATTTATTATTATTCTAAATTTGAGATATCTAATAATATTTCACAGCCAGGTCTGATTGGGGCTTTGACTTCTGCCCTTGCAAGTGCTTCCCCGTTGCAGCACCCACTTTTAGAACAACTGGAGATTGATGCAGCAGCTAAGGTTACGGAAATACTTTTGCAGATGGATCAGACTGAGATTTTGCACTTGCTTGAGTCACAAGAAGCCCTGAAAGAAAAATAGAGGGTCTCAAAAATCCGGCTGGTAATCCGGCTGATCAACTAGCATCTTTATAATTGAATGATAACTTAGTTTGTTAAGTTGCTATCTGCGGTTTTTGAAAATGCTAGTTTTGAATTTATTCTAGATGTGGCTTGGATACAGTTACTAGATTTTGAAGTGAATGATCTGATAGGCTAGGCTACTGCTTTGGTACCTTAACATAAAGAAATTGGGTTTCGCATTAATTTTTTTATATACTGATTCGATATTATTAGTTTTCAAAAGAATAATAACAATTAATATAGATTCTGTCTGAATGATGATCAGATGCTCAAGAGGATGAGTATTATGATCTTTATTGGCCGTTATACCGAATGATAAAGAAGAATGATTGGCAAGGTGTGGAAGATTTCGTCATTGATCATCCCGATACCTTGACCGCCAATAATGGCGAACTTGGTCTTAAGTCAATATTTCACGTGATTCCGGAGTTATTAGTCGATGTTGAATCTGATGAGGTCACCTGCCTTATTTATAAGCTGGCGTCAATGGTCGATCTAGAAACACTAGCACGACAAGATCATTTTGGGCAGAGTGCTCTATCTCTTTTTGGGCAGCGAAAGGAAATCTAAGGGCCTTAAAAGTTCTACTGAATTATCACCGAAAGGAAATCGAAGGGCCTTAAAAGTTCAACTGAATTATCACCCTGATTTAACAAACAAAAAACCAAGATAGGCAGTCTTCCGGTTCAAATTGCATCATTTCATGGTCATAAGGACACGTTTCAGTATCTACTACAGGTGACTCATGGTGTAGACATATATGTTAAGATAGTTGCTAGTTAAGTTGGTTATGTAACGGATACAGGTGAGGTGGCTGCTAAGTCAGCAAAAGTTGTTAAAAGGTTGTTAGCCTCAATTCCAGAATTTATTAGCTGGTCATAGTTTGTTCTTGATTCTTTGCAAGTGTAGTGATGTATGTAGATGATTCTGGATACTAGTATATAATCTCATTCAATATACATGAATAAGAATTCTCTCTTGTAAAGATTTTCTTGAGCTTTCCTTTATTTTTCTAAGTAACCAAACAACTTAAAACAATTCGAATTTTATCAGTGACATTGCCAAACGGTTAACTGACACTGCTAAACGGTGATCCGACTTTGAACAATGAACTCTTTAGAATTAGACAGTAAACTAACTATTATAAACGGTGATCCGACAATTCAAATTTTAGCATAACGGTTACTTGGCACAAGTCAGAACGACAAACCGATTCAGGTTAGCAGCGATCCAATTATGCCTAGAAAGTCAACAACGGCTAGTTTTCTTCTCCAACTATAAAAAGGCTCAATCAAATTCAAATTAGACAGAATTCAACATTAAACATTGAGCTTATTATTGAGTATTCAACCTCTCTTGAGCTCTTAACTTGTTATTCTTTCATCAAATTACACTTTGGACTTTTATTTGTAAACACATACATTTTGTGAAGACAACTTTATGTAATTAGTATTTCAATATCAAAATTAAGTGAATCCAAATGTGGGAAACACTTTGGGAAAGGGTTGAGAGATCATCTCAGATTTTAAAGGTAGTGGAATCTTCGATAGTGGAATCAATTGTAAACATCTTGAAGCCTTTGATTGTAAAGGCTTAGATAGTGGAATCTTCGAGCTCGTTTTAGCTTGGAGGCGTGGACATAGGTGGAGTTTGTCGAATCATGTAAAAATATTGTGTTTTCTCTCTTCTATCTTATCTTTTTATATTTGTTTATTGTTGAATTTATTGTTATTGAATCTTCTAAGGTATTGGTTTGAATTGTTTTGTGATTTTATTTTCTTAAGTTTTTAGAAACTCAATTCACTCCCCCTCTTGGGTTGCATAGTTAGACTTTTATTCGGTATCAGAGCAAGATTCTCTTATTAAGACTTAATCGTTTAGAGTAAAAGATTCATGACAACCAAAATGATTCCACCTTTAGAAAAGGTCTGTACACCACTAGACCACCATTCTTTGATGGAAATGATTATCCATATTGGAAAACTAAGATGAGAATCTATTTGCAAGGATTAGATTACAAAATATCGGAAGTTGTTTGTGATGGTCCATTCATGCCCACTACTAAAAATGAAGAATGTGAAAAAATTTCAAAGCCTTCACTAGAATGGAATGAGTTAGAAAAGAGAAAACCTTCTCTTAATTCCAAAGTCATGAATACTCTGTCTTGTACCCTAGATAAGAAAGAATTCCATAAAGTTTTACGTTGTTCTAATACTTATGAAATTTCGAAGAAATTGAAGTTGTTTATGAAGGTACAAATCAAGTCAAAGAGTCTAAAATCAGTAGATACATTAGCCAATATGAATTGTTCTAAATGGAACAAAATAAGAGTGTGCATTCTATGTATACTAGATTTGCGGATATTGTAAACACTCTAGGAGCTCTAGGAAAAACATTTTTAAATAAGAAGAAGGTAAAGACAATCATTAGGTCTTTACGAAAAGAATGGAGACCTAAGAGAACTGTCATTGAGGAGGCCAATGATTTAAGTACTTTATCTATTGATGATTTAATTAGCTCACTTATTTCCTATGAAGAGGATTTGGCGATTGAAAGAGGTGATGAAGATAAAAAGAAAAAGAGCATTGCCATGAAAGCTTCAAGATTGAAAAGCGACAAAGAAAGCAAATTCAAAGAAAATTTAGGAAGTTTTTCAAGAGATCTAGTGAGCGAAGAAAGTTCAGAAACTTCAAAAACCAAAAAGAAAATAAGGAAGCAATCATATGCTTTGAATGTAAGAAGTCTAGACACATAAAATCGGAATGTCCTCTCCTTAACAAGGCGAAAAAGAAAGTTATGGTGGCAACATGGGATGACAGAAATGAAGAGACCTCAGATGAGGAGGAATCTCATGAAGTGTCAAACCTTACTTTTGTGGCAATAGAAGAAGAATTGGATGAGGTAAATAATCTTCCCTTTTATGATGAGTTGTTTGAAGCATTCACTGAATCGCAAAATGACTAAAGAAGATATGAATGAAAAATGATTCTCTTAAAAAGAAAAATATAGAACTTTTTAATGAGAATGATACTTTGAATGAAAAGATTAAGTGCCTAGAAGTAGAAAAAAAAAAGATTTTGCATGAAGAAATATATTGCATTCTTTAAAGAAAAACAAGATGTTTCATCTAGGAATGAAAGTTTACTTATAAATGATTTGAAAAAGAAAAATGAAATGCTTAGGAAAAATAGTGATGAGCTTAATAATATTGTCTTAAAATTTATAAATGGATAAAAGATTTTAGATAATTTGTTTGGCTTTCAAATTTTTTTTTTAATAAAAGAGGTGATAACTCTATGAAATGAAAGTTATTATGGCACTTTTAGGCTTAAACCAATATTACTTAGAGAGTAAATGATATGTTTTTGTTGCCTTTTTAGTTACATTTTGCATGAGTATCTATTTAAGTTTATTTTCAATAAATTGATTTTGTTTTAGATCATTTTGTACTCAGATTATACGCATGATTGTAGTTGACAAAAAAGCTCAACTTTTATGGATGGAATACTGCTACCGCAGACTTGCAGAGATGACAACAAAACTTGGTTGCAGAGGAATTAAAACAAGTTTGAAAGAATGAAGATGTTGTAGCCATTGCCGCAGCAATCCTGGAGCAACTGTAGTTAAGATTTCGCGCATATTTACTAAAAGATTGCGATCCAAGGTTTCCAAAAATGAAAGACAAGTAGCCACACGCCTCTAGTTATCTTAATTCTAAGATATAAAAAGAGCACACATAAAGGAGAAAAAGAAGGAGTGATCGCAAAGACTAAGCGGAACTCGATTTTTAATCATGTTTTCTCGTTTTTATTTATTTATGGGATTGAATTTGACAGTTACAACTATTATTGTTACGGTTTAATCGCAATCATGAACTAAACTTTGTTGTGGTTGAGTGATAAACAAATTTAATGGTTCTTTGACTGATATATGTGTGTTGCTCAGTATTTGCTATAGCATTTTATCTTGATTTTACTTATTGCAATTCCCTATTTTGGCTGACCACCCATTTAGTGGATATTAGCTAAGAAGGAGCCTAAAAAAGGTGGAACAAATTAAGACAATACATGGTTTTAGATTGGATTTCTCAAGTTGAGTTAATCTCGATTTAAATAGGGCTATGCTTGATCTAAAATTAGTGAAGAATTAGACATAGGGATTCACCTTATAAGGCAATTGGAACCTAGAACACATAATGTTATATATAATGTTAGCTTAACAACTGGTCATCGTAAAGGTGCATGAGGGATTATGCCCAGTACTGTAGTAGATGTTGTAGCAACAAAATCTTAAATGGAAAAATAGTCAATACTATTAAGTGAGTTTAATCACTCAACTACTCATTTACCATCGAATTTATCCTTGTATTTGGCTTAAGATTTTGCTTATTGCATTTGTTATTTGCATTTTTAATCTAGTTAATTCATTAGTCTCATTGATTATTTTGTTTAATTTAGTTTGAAATCGCACTGTTAAGATTATTGTAGTAAATCCTATAACATCAATCCCTGTGGAGACGATCTGAATACTCATCAATATATTACTTGTTGTGTACATTTGTACATTGACACCCATAGCAATAGAAATCACCCAAAAAAATTTGGCGCAATTGTCGGGGATTGAATGCTTATTATGATTTGTGAAATCAATGTTAGTTTGGGCAAAATTTTTATTTTTCTTTTAATTTGTTTTCTTTGTTGACTGGAGTGCTTTAGCAACCCTTGCATGTGCAAATACAAGCTTGTTGAATTCGAGTTTGATCTAAAAAATTGAAGGAATTTGAAGGAGACTGAGAAAAGAGCATAGGAATTTAAAAACTGCTATAGACATGGACAATTTGCAAGATATAGGAAACTTGGACCCTTATGGAGAAATAGGACCAGTCAATGCACAAAGAGGTCAAAAAGGATAGAATGAGAAGATTATTTATAGGCAACCAAGGAATAACAATATTATCCACAGGACAGATGACACAAATAAAGCCAAAAAGATTATGCAGTATTGACCCCTCAAGCCATAAATCCTGGAATAGTCAGACCTGAAGTTCAAGTTGATTTTGAGCTCAAACCAGTGATGTTTCAGATGCTTCAAACAGTAAGGCAATTTAATGGACTACCATCAGAAGATCCTCATCTACATCTTAAACTATTTTTGGAAGTAAGTGATGCTTTCAAGATTGCTGGAGCATTACAGGAAGCATTGAGACTCAGACTTTTCCCATTTTTTCTAAGGGATCAACAAGAGCATGGTTAAACTCTCAACCACTTGACTCCATTGCTACATAGAATGACTTAGCTGATAAATTTTTGATGAAGTACTTCCCACCAACCAATAATGCAAAATGGAGGAATGAGATCACATCTTTCCACCAACTTGAAGACGAAAGCTTGTATGATGCATGGGAAAGATTTAAGGAGTTACTCAAGAGACGTCCTCATCATAGTATTCCTTACTGTATACAATTGGAAATTTTCTACAATGGTCTCAACCCGAGTACTAGATTAATAGTGGATGCTTCAGTAAACGGGGCTTTGTTGTTTAAGTATAATAAGGCTTATAAAATTTTAGAAATGATAGCCAACAACTACCAGTGGTCATCTACTAGACAAGCTATAGTAAAAAGAGCAGCAGGAGTGCACAATGTAGATGCTTTGACAGTAATATCAGCCTAAATAACCTCATTAACAAATATGGTGAGGACTATGACTACTGCTTCAGCAACTGTCAACCAAATTGCTAAGGTATCTTGTGTTTATTATGGAGAAGGACATCTATTTGACAATTGTCCTGAAATCCTACTTCAGTCAACTATGTGGGAACCTTCAATAGACAGAATCATAACAACCCTTATTTAAACACTTATAACCCTAGATGGAGACAACTCCCAAACTTCTTGTTGAGTAATTGTAATCAACATGCTGCAGCATCCAGTGGACAGAACATACCTATTCAACCAGCTGGATTTCACCAGCAAAATCAAAGGCAAAAAAACACTAGCAATGATCAAATCAGTTCTCTTGAAGCTTTGATTAAGAAGTATATTGTGAAGAATGAAGCAGTAGTTCAAAGTCAAGAAGTATCTTTAAGAAACCTAGAAAATCAGACCTCATGGTAGTTTATTTAACAATACAGAGGATCAAAGAAGGGAGGGAAAAAACATTGCAAAGTGATTAATCTAAGATCTGGAAAGGATGTTCACACTCAAGTTGTTGTACCAAAAAGGAAAGTTGAATCAATTTCAACCTAAGAATAAACTCAAGTTAAACAAGAGCCATAACCTTCCACTTTTCAGCACACTGGTGTAAGCAGCCAAGCTACAGGATCTGCAGAAAATGAAGATTGCAAAAGAGAAGCAAATTGTGCAGCCTGCTACAGCACATCACTTTAGGCACCCATCACCCTTTTCACAAAGATTTTAGAAGCCAAAACAAGACAAACAATTCAACAAATTATTGGAAGTGTTAGAGCAGCTACATATCAATATTCCCTTTGTGGAAGCTGTAAAACAAATGCCAAACTATGTGAAGTTCTTAAAGAATATTTTGGCAAGGAAAAAAAGGCTTGAAGAGTTTGAAATAGTTGCTCTAATATTAGAATGCAGTCATATACTTTAAAACAAATCCCTGAAAAACTAAAGGATCTAGGAAGCTTCACAATCCCATGCTCTATAGGGATTAAATATAGTGGTAAGGCACTTTGTGATTTGGGAGACAACATAAATTCCATGCCTTTATCAATATTCAAGCAATTGGGAGTTGAACAAGTTAGACCAGCAACAATGACTTTATAACTCGTTGATAGATCTCATGCCTAGGTAGACCTTTTTTAGCTACGAGAAGAACTTTAATTGATGTGAAAAAAAGTGAACTAACTATGCAGGTTAATGATTAGTGAGTTACATTCAATTTATTAAATGGTATGAGGAGTTATGATGTGTTAAAGATTGTAATTTTATCAATGTTCTAGATTTTGTTGTAGTAGATAGATTAAACAGTTACTACAGCAGCGAAAAAATCAGGGCTGCAATATTTGAAGAACTGGAATATGGAGATCTTGAAACAGCTGACATAGCAAGGGTAGGGGAGAAGCAGCCCGTAAGAACTAACAATCACTTTAAGTCTCTAGATCTGTCAAACATAGAAGTAAAACCTTATGTTCCATCTATTGAGTCACCTCCTGTTTTAGAGTTAAACTTTTACCTTCACTTTTAAAGTATGTTTATCTTGGTTACAATTTAAAGTATGTTTATCTTGGTTACAATGACACACTTCCTGTAATTATTTTATCTTCTTTGAATGCAAAACAAGAAAAAAAGCTTGTGGATGTATTAGGGAAATACAAGAAAGCCATTGGTTAGACCATTGGAGATATTAAAAGAATTAGCCCCTCCATATACATGCACAAGATTCTACTGGAAGATTGCTCTATAGAACAACAGAGAAGACTAAATCCCATCATAAAGGAAATTGTGAAGAAAGAGATCATCAAATAGCTTGATGCTGGAATCATTTACCCTAAATCAGATAGCTCATGGGTAAGCCTAGTATAATGTGTTTTAAAGAAAAGTGGAGTAACAATTGTAGCAAATGAGAAGAATGAGCTCATTTCCACAAGAACAGTAATTGGATAGAGAGTTTGCATGGATTATAAGAAGCTAAAAAAAGTCACAAAGAAAGACCACTTTCTATTGCCTTTCACAGATCAAATACTGGACATGCTTGTTGGAAAAGAGTGCTACTGTTTCTTGGATGGATACTTAGGCTACAATCAGATTGCTATTGCATCGAAGGATTAGGAGAAGACAATATTCACTTGTCCTTATGGAAACTTTACTTTCAGAATGATGTCTTTTGGCCTGCGCAATGCTCCAACAACTTTCCAAAGGTGTATGATGTCTATTTTTTCAGATATGATCGAGCAAACACTTGAGGTATTCATGGATGATTTTTCAGTTTTTTGTAAAATCATATGATGATTGTTTACATAATCTAGAAAATGTGCTTCAAAGATGTAATGAGACCAATTTAGTGTTAAATTCAAAAAAATGTCATTTCATGGTATAAAAAGAGATAGTCCTAGGTCATAGGCTCTCTAGAAAGGGAATAAAGGTGGATAAGGCAAAAATAGATGTGATTGATAAACTTCCACCACTTACTTCAGTCAAGGGCTTAAGGAGTTTCTTGGGACATTTGGGTTCATTAAAGATTTTTCCAAAATAGCCAAACCTTTATGCATGTTGGTGGAACATGATAGACCCTTCAATTTTGATGAGAATTGTTTAAAGGCCTTTGTTGAGTTAAATAGAACTCTTATTGCGGCACTAGTTATTGTAGCGCCTGATTGGAGCATACATTTTAAATTGATGTGTGATGCTAGCGATCATTCTGTTGGAGCAGTGTTAGGGCAAAGGAAAAGTAAGATTTTTTCACTCTATTTATTATGTCAGTAAGACCTTAGTTGATGCACAACGTAACTATACTACCACTGAAAAAGAATTGCTGGTAGTTGTTTTTGCGTTTGATAAATTAAGAGCCTATTTGGTTGGCATCAAAGTGATTGTTTACACAGATTTGATTTCAAAGAAGGATACCAAACCAAGGTAAATTAAGTGGATTCTCTTACTACAAGAATTTCACCTAGAGATCAAGGACAGAAAAGGCACTGAGAATCAAGTAGCAAATCATCTCAAGGCTGAAAGCAGATGCAAGCACTTTAACTAAGCAAGACATAATAGAAACTTTTTTTAATGAGCAGTTGCTAATTCTACAGCATGCACAGAGCTACCAACAGAAGAAGAGATTTCTCCATGATGTTAGAAGCTATAAGTGGGATGACCTTTACTTGTACATGATGTGTTCAGACCATGTGATCAGAAGATGTGTTCCTAATGAAGAAATTTCAAACATTCTGCAATCCTGTCATGCTATAGCATATGGTAGGCATTTCGGAGGACACAGAACAAAAGAAAAAGTTCTTCAATTAGGTTATTACTAGCCCTCTAGTTTTAAAGATAATTATGAGTTTGTTAAATGTTGTAACAGGTGCCAAAGAATAAGAAACATCTCTCAAAAGTATGAAATGCCACTAACCAACATCTTAGAGGTTAAACTTTTTTATGTATAGGGAATAGACTTTATGGAACTATTTCTACCCTCTTTTGGCAACTTATACATTTTAGTTACTGTGGGCTATGTATCCAAATGGGTAGAAGTTGCAGCATTGCCAACAAATGATGCTAAGGTCATGGTGAAGTTTCTTTAGAAGAATATTTTCTCATGATTTGGCACTCCTAGAGCCATAGTCAGTGATGAAGCAACCTATTTTTTTAACAAGATGTTTACTGCAACATTGGCTAAGTATAGGATCAAGCATGAAGTTGCTATAACATATCATCCACAAACAAGTGGTTAGGTAAAAGTGTCGAACAGGGAGATAAAAAAGATTTTAGAGAAAGTAGTGAATCCTAATAGAAAGGATTGGTCTCTTAGATTAGATGACTCCTTCTGGGCTTACAAAACTGCACTTAGCATGTCCCCATAAGAATTGTTTACAGCAAAGCTTATCACTTGCCCTTAGAGCTAGAACACAAAGCATATTAGGTAATAAAACAACTGAACATGGATATGACTGCTGCAGTAAAACAAAGGAAGCTACAGTTTTGTGAGCTAGAGGAGTTAAGGTTGTTTTCCTATGCAAACGCAAGACTCTACAAGGAGATGACCAAAAAATGGCATGACAAGAAATCCAGCAAAGATAGCTCATTCTAGATCAATAAGTCTTGCTCTATAATTCAAGACTACAACCTTCCCTGGAAAATTAAAGTCTAGATGGCCAGGACCTTTCAAACTTATCAACGTTTATCCTCATTGGGTTGTCGAACTTTAAAATGAAATGACAGGCCAGGAATTCAAAGTGAATTGACAAATGGTGAAGTATTACATTGGAGCTACTGTGAACAATCCAAGGGAGGAGTTGCTCCTAAAAGATCCAGCTTGAACAATTAGGGATAGTCTGGCGGAAGGACCTAAAATCAAGCGCTGATTGGGAGGCAATCCAATGAGGGAAGTTGTTTTAAGTTTTTTTAAAGCATTAAATTTAGTTTTAAAATTATTTAATTTGTCTTTTTGTTAATTTAATTATGCACCTAATTTTTTATTTTCTTTTATTGTGTTAAATTGTAGCAAGTATAAGTTGATTAAAAGAAAATATGGGCAAAGAAACTGATAGGAGTTGCTGCAGCATCACATGCAGCATGACAGTTATAAGATAGTTCTCAAACAACCGGAGACTTTATCTTTATAGCTACAGCAGTGGATTGATTGATGTAGCAATGATTTTTACCGTTGCAATGACAATTTTGGATTTTTATCATTGGAAGACTGACACACTTATGTCAACAAATCAAAATTTATGATAAGGATGATTCTGCAACCCTTGATTTGCTGTGACAATATCCTTCCCTTTACTTTTTAAAATTTAAAAATATTTCCAAGTTTATCTTATTAATTACCTTTCTCTTGCTACTTTCTATTTTGCTATAAATTAGGGATTTACTTTACCTATTTCAATTTCACTATAACTCTTTCTCTCACTGTTTATTAAATCTCAACATCTTTACAATTCTTTTTCACGTTCTACTTTTCTTTTCAGCATAATAAAACTCTGTTCACATTGCTCCAGCAATGCAAAAAAATTAAAACTCATGCTGGTAGATTGAAGGACCCTGAGTGCTTCCACAATTACAAAGCCGGGGACAAATTTAAAGACATTATTGAGCCTAAAAAAAATTAGAAGAAAAGGGTTTTCAATTCCCAAAACAACCAGTGGGAATAATGAACAACATATATACTACTGTAACATGAAGACGATGGCTGAAGTTTTGTGCTCACCCCCAAGACCCCGTTATCCCAATTGTTAAAGAGTTCTATTCCAACATGTTACAGTAAGACCAGCGCAACATCTTTGTGAGGTAAGTGCAAGTACCTTTAGACTCTAGAGTTATTAATGCCTTTTATGACTTGCCTCATATGATTGCTTGTGAGTACACTAAATTTTTTGAGAACATGACTATCAAAAAGTGAGTGGAGGTTTTTAAAACCTTGACTGTTTAGGAGGGAAGAGTGGTCAATAGAATAGACTTGAAACTTATTGCTAATGCTTCGGTGAAATTTTTAAAATCTAAATTAATGCCAACCACCCACACTACCATTGTTTCCCAAGACCGACTTATACTTCTTTATGCTATAGTGAAGGGTTTAGCCATAGATGTTGGAAAGATCATTGCAACAAAGAAAAAAAATATGTTGCTTTGCTGTTTCCTTAACTGATTATAGGTTTTTGTGAGGCCTCGAGGGTGAAATTTGAGGCAAGTGATGCAAAAGTAAAGAATGAGGGAGCTATCACAGCTAGGACAGTCGAAAGGATTGCTGTGAAATCCATTGCTGCAGCAACCTCAGAACACCCTGCTGCAGCTAAGGCAGAGCAAGCCACAGAGTTTGAGACAATGCTTCAAGAACTCAATGAAAGCATTAATGCATGTGTCCAAGCGCAAAAGAAAGAAAATTAGAGGTTTTAGACTTACTTAATGCATCTCGATGCACAAAAGCATCAATTTGCCCGATTTATGAAGAGCAAATATACAAATTTCCTTGAGTTATTGCTGCAACAGTTTAATTTTTAGAGAGCAAAGGAGACTGCTCCAGCAGCAGACAGTGAAAAAGTAGAGAGTGAAGGTGAGTCAACAAATGAGCAGCAGTAGGAACAAGGGGAGGCTAAAGATGCTGAAGCAGAAGGAGAATAAGAACATGACAAGGAGGAAGAAGAAGAGGAAAATGAAGAAGAACCACTAATTATGACTCCCAAGAGCATAGGTAAAGAGAAAATTTTGATCGAGGAGGAAACTAAGTCAGAGTGGGAAGAGGATGTTGATGTAGCAATTGAAAAAGCCATCACTATGGCTGCAAGGACAGAGGAAGCAAAGAGGAGTTTAAGGAAAATCATTGTAAGCATCACTACCAAGCAACTAGCTACAACAACTCATCCACCGACCACTGTAAAGAAAACTCCCACAAAGTCTCCTGTTCCAACTCCAAGGGTGACCAGCAAAAGAAAATGGGCACAACTTTCTGAAGGTGCTACAACAATGCGAGCACTAGAAGAACCAGAACCTAAGAAAGTAAAGCTAACTCAACCCAAAGTTACAAAAGCTGCTGGAACCTCTCCAACCAATCCAACCAAGAGCCAAAAAAGAAACAATCAATTGCACCATTAGGTTCACCTAAGGAACGTTTGAGAAGTGGATCAAAGAACAAGTGAACATTTTTAACATGTGCTATAACATAACTTCCAACAATAGGGGAGTACCTCCTGCCAGCCCAATTTTATTTTGCTATTTTTAGAACTTTTCTTTTATATCTTGTTAATGTTGCATTTCTTTATTTTAAGTGTGCATAAATGTGTTTTTAATTTTATTTTATGTGCATGTGAGGACACAACACCTCTTAAGTTTTTTGGGGGGGGGGGGAATTGTGCCATTTTGAAATATGTTTATGTTGAGTGAATGTGTGTTATCTTATGGAATTTAATATAGTTAATGAATAAATGAAAAAAAAATATTTTTAGTGTTATGAATGTCTGTGTGAATGCGTTTGATTGTGTGTATAGCTCTGTTATCTAGCATTTGTATGTGGATTAGAAAATCCAGTGATGATAAATTGAGTGTGAAATGCGGAATGAATGACTCCCAAATAGAGATAGTTTATAAATGAAGGTTGAAACTTTGTCTTTACACTTAGGCTTTGGTTGAGTTTTGTGAGTATGTTGTAGCAAAATCAGGTAGTACAACAAGGTAAAAATATCTCAAGTTTGGGGGGAACCTAAAAAATTTTATGGATTATGAATGTTATTGTGCTAGATAGGAATTAAAATTCTGCTTCAATGACTTAGGTGCTAAGTAATCAGGGCTGAGTATGTACCCCATATGCAGACTTAAGTAAAAAGGCAGCGAGAGTTATGTGAAATAAAAACTACACAACCCAAGAGGGGGGTGAATTGGGTTTTAAAAACTTATGCAAAACAAACCACACAACAATTCAATATATTGGCTTAATAAGAACAAAAACAATAAATTTAATCAAGCATAAAAATAAAAGAGTAAGGGAAGAGAGATCAAACACGTGATTTTTACGTGGTTCGGTTAATCGTGCCTACGTCTATGCCTCCAAGCTCACCGGGCTTGAGGATTTCATTAATCAAGCCTCCGAGACTTCAACCACTCTTACATTTGACTGCCAAGGTTTCTATAAACCTTTACAACAAGAGATTATCTCCAATCTCTTAACCCAAGTGTATCCCAACACTTACAATCTCTCAAATTGATTTTCAAAAGGATTACAAAATAAATCTCTCTCTCACAATGTGTTTGATTACAAATGAAATTCTAAAGTGTGAGTAAATGAGATGTATACAAGAATTTAAAGTTCAATGAAAGTTGTAGGCTCAATACTTTGTTCAATGATAATAGTTGGAATCGTTGTTAGTTGAGTTTAAATGAGCATTTTTATAATTTGAGCTAAAAACTAGCCGTTACAGACAATTTGCTCGAAGTCGGATCGCCGTTAATCAGAAGTCGGATTGCCATTTTGACTTGAGCAAGTTATCATTGGACAGATTTTCAAATTGTCGGATCACCGTTATTGACATATCATATCGTCGTTATCGTCCAGTGACCTGTAAAGAAAATGTCAGCTTACCGTTTTTAAGAAGTCAGTTTGCCGTTAGTGTTCAGAGGCTAAACTTCAATTCTGTTCAATTCGGTTAGCTGTTATCAAGATGTCGGATCGCCGACAGTGTCCAGATGCTAATCTTCAATTATATTCGATGTCGGTTAGCCATTATAAAGATGTTAGATCACCGAAAGTGTCGAGAAGCTAATTATCAAGTCTGTTCAATGTTGGTTAGCCGTTATCATGAAGTCCGTTCGCCGACTGTGTCTAAAAGCTAATTTTTATTTAGAGCACTATCTTTGAAAAACAACTAATTTTATGAAATCATTTTCCTTTAAGAATAAAAACCATTATTATACCAAACTAATGATTTATTTAAAAAAGTATGAAAAATTGTTTGAGCTTTTAAAAACTTAATCAATTTTGTTATTATCAAAATCATTATTATAAAAATATTCATGTTAACATTGTGAGCATTACTGTAGCAACTAGAAAATAAAAGAGAGAAGCAAAAGTTAGGTCTTCTGTCTAGGATGTTGAGTAGTTAGGTCTGTTTATGATTCTAATGTGTGTCCAAAGATAAAACTATATTATAACATCTTAGACGTTATTGCTGCAACAACTTTGATTTGTACATTGGTCAAGTAATTGAGTGTCATCATTACAAGTGATAGATATTCACCTGAAAAATCAATGTTATACTGAAAGGTATCTGATAGAAAAAAAATATATAATTGATGTACGGTTTGAAGCTATTTGCTGACTCATGTTCCTCTATATATGGATGCATTGGTGTTTTATCTTTGAATTATATTTGATGCTTATGTGATGCTGCAGCAACTTTGAAGCTTGATTAAAGTGCCACATACACTTTGAACATAATAAGACCTAAGCCTAGAACTGGAACTGCTATGCCAATTTTGCATGTTTAAGAGTGTGATATAAAGGTTTATGTATTCTACAAGCTAAATGACAAAGCTAAGTCGTTTGTTGCATGATTGTGTTAGTGTTGTTGTCATTACTTAAGTTTAGGGGGTGCGATAACTCTATGAAATTATATTTGTCATGGCACTTTTAGGCTCAAACCAATATTACTTAGAGAGTCAATGATGTGTTTTTATTGCATTTTTAGTTACATTTTGCATGAGCATCTATTTAAGTTTGTTTTTAATAAATTGATTTTGTTTTAGATAATTTTGTGCTTAGATTATTGTGCATAATTATAGGTGACCAAAAAGCTCAAGTTTTATGGATGGAATACTATTGCAGCAGACTTGTAGAGATGACAATAGAACTTAGCTGCTGAGGAATTAAAGTCGTTGCTGCAGCAATCCTGTAGCAACTGTAGGCGAGATTTCACGTGTGTTTACTAAAAGATTGCAATCCAAGGTTTCCAAATATGGAAGACACATAGCCATACACCTCTGGTTACCCTAATTCTAAGATATAAAAGGAGCACACATGAATAGAAAAAAAGACAGAGCCCTCATCAAAGAAAAATAACAGAGAAAAACAAAAAGAAAACAGAGAATAAGATAGAGATTTGAGGGCTGCAACAGAGGATTCAAGGAGAAAAAGAATGAGTGATTGCAAAGACTAAGTAGCACTCAATTCTTAATCTTATTTTCTCGTTTTTATTTATTTATGGGAATGTATTTGATGGTTAAAACTATTTTTGTTATTGGTTAATTCGCAAATCATTAACTAAATTTTATTGTGGTTGAGTGATAAACAAACTTAATGGTTATTTGACTGATATATGTGTGTTGCTCTGTATTTGCTATAGCATTTTGTCTTGATTTTATTTATTGTAATTCCCTATTTCGGCTGACCATCATGTCATGGCCCAACCTAAACCTGACAAGATATTATCCGCTTTGGTCCTTAACAGGGTCTGCACGGTTTTGCTCATGGGGCACCCATATACCCCAAAACGCGTCTTGCCAATTAAGGCGTAGATCACCCCTTATAAACCCAGCATCTCTCCCATGCTTTGCTGATGTGGGATTTTCCTAGGGTGTTACATACACCCCTTTAGGGACTCAGCGTCCTCGCTGAGGTTTGCCCCACCATCGCTAAAGAGGCCACGCAGAGCTGCTCTGATACCATAATGTCATGACCCAACCTAGACCTGACAAGATATTGTCCGCTTTGGGCCTTAACAAGGCCTGCACGGTTTTGTTCATGGGACGCCCATACACCCCAAAAGGCGTCTTGCAAATTAAGGTGTGGATCACTCCTTATAAACCCAGCATCTTTCTCGTGCTTTGCTGATGTGGGATTTGCCTAGGGTGTTACACACCCATATAATAGATACTAACTAAGAAAGAGCTTAAAAAGGTCTGATTTAGTGGAACAAATTAAGACAATACACGGTTATAGATTGGGTTTCTTAAGTTGAGTTAATCTCATTTGAATAAGGTCATACTTGATCTAAAATTAATGAAGAACTAGACATATGGGTTCACCTTATAGGGTAATTAGAGCCTAAAACGCATAATGTTATATCTAATATTAGTTTAACAATTTGTCATCGTAGGGTTGCATTTAGATATAAGATATCCAACAAGCGACAGCTGAGGATGCATGAGGGATTCTACCCAATGCTGTAGTAGATATTATAGCAATATAATCTTAATTAGAAAAATGGTCAATACCATTAAGTGAGTTTAATCACTCAAGTACTCATTTACCATTGAATTTATCCTTGTGTTCGGCTTAAGATTTTGCTTATTGCATTTTGTTATTTGCATTTTTTATTTACTTAGTTCATTAGTCTCATTGATTATTTTGTTTAATTTAGTTTGAAATCGTACTGTTCAGATTATTGTAGCAAATCCTCTAATATGAATCCCTATGGAGACAAATTTGAATACTCATCAGTATATTACTTATTGTGTACACTTGCACATTGATACCCATAGCAATAAAAATCACCCAATAGGAGGTATTGGCTACAAGTTAAATTTGAAACAAATGTATTGTAAGAATTACTTTGTTAAGGCTACTTCCATTAATGATCAAAATGTATGTCTTTATTGTAATAGACATGGTCACATGAGTTATAGATGTCCAGTTAAGAGAAATGCTATCATGGAATCAAATGTATTTGAGTTTAAAAAATAACCATTGCTAACACTCAAGGACCTGAAAAGCTTTGTGTACTTAAAACTTGAGATTTCTTCTGCAGAAATCAAAGAAGGGGAAGAACAAATGGTACTTGGACAGTGGATGCTCGAGACATATGACAAGCAATTACTCTTGGCTTTTGAGTTTTACCAAGATCAAAAATGATGGAGAGGTATCCTTCGAAGATAATTCAAAAGGAAAGATTATTGCTATTGATAATATCGGTAAAGATTCACCTACCTTTATTAAAAATGTGTGTTTAGTTGAAAATTTGAAACCCAACTTACTTAGCATTAGTCAATTGTGTGATAAAATCTATAGAGTTATTCTTGATAAAACAAAATGTGTTATTGAAAATGCACGTGATAACAAAGTTTTGTTTATTGGAAAAAGATGTGTTAATGTATACACCCTTGATATAGATCGTGTATCAACTCATCACAAATGTTTATCTGTATTATAAGATGATATTTGGTTATGGTATAAAATACTAGGTCAGGTAAGATGGATTTTATTTCAAAAATTTCAAAAAATAATTTGGTTATAGATCTTCAAAAAATTGGTTTTCAAGAAGATAGAATTTGTGAAACTTGTCAATTTAGAAAATAAATCAAAATATCTTTCAAAAACAAAAAATCATGTTTCTACTTCAAAATCACTTTAACTTCTTCACATGAATTTATTTAGACCTTCTAGATATGTAAGTCTAAATGACAAGTGTTATGCATTTGTAATTATTAGTGATTATTCTAGATGCACATAAGTATTGTTCTTAGCTAATAAGGATGATACCTTAAATGCTTTTAAAATCTTTTGTAGAAAGGTTCAAAATGAAAAAAAAAGGTTATGTTATTTCTTGTATTAGGAGTGGTCATGGTAAAGAATTTGACAATCATGATTTTGAAAATTTTTGCAATAACTTTGGCATGGAACATCAATTTTCTTGCCAAGGACCCTACAACAAAATGAAGTAGTTGAGAGAAAGAATAGGTCTTTTCAAGATATGGCTAGGACCATGTTAAATCAAAATGCTTACCAAAATATTTTTGTGCTAAAGCGTCAACACTGCTTGTTATATTTTAAATCAAGTGTTGGTTAGACCTTACTTTAATAAAACTCCATATGAGCTTTGGAAAGACAGAAAATCCAACATTGGTTATTTAAACGGTTTTGGATGCAAATGTTTTATATTGAATACTAAAGACAATCTTAGTAAATTTGATCCAAAATCTAATGTTGGTATCTTTCTTAGATATTTAAATACAAGTAAAGCTTATAGAATGTATAATAAACAAACCTTGGTTGTTGAAGAATTTATTCATGTCACATTTCATGAGTCTAACATTTCCTCTATAGAGAAAGTTGTTAATGATGATATATATAAAGAGTTGAAAAAAGAAGAGTCTTCAAATGATAAACAAGATAATACACCATGCAAGAATCAAGAGGAGCAACGAAAAGAACAAACTAATATGGAGTAAAATGAAGGTAATTCTCAAACTCTCCCCAAGGAGTAGAGGTATATTTCTTCTCACCCCAAAAACTTAATCTTAGGAGATTGATAACTCTATAAAATGAGAGTTATCATGAGACTTTTAGGCTTAAATCAAGACTATTTAGAGAGTAATTGATGTGTTTTAGTGCACTTTAATGTTAGTTTACATTACATTCATTTTAGTTTGAGTTTGATAAAGTTTATGTGATTCTTGAATAATTGTATGCCTAAAACATATGATTAATTGTAGGTAATTGGAAACTTGAATTTTATGGGAAGGATGCTATTACAATGGACTTATAAAGGACAAACGAGCATGGCTATAGAAGATTGGAGCAAGTCTGGAATAGTGAAGATGCTGTAGCCATTGCTATAGCAACTCTCGAGCATTGACAGAAAAATTTGGGCAAGATATTCAGAATATTGCGATCTGCAGTTTCATAATTTGAAGATGCGCGCCTTAAAAAGTTTTCAGTTACCCTAATTTGCGATTATAAAAGGAGGTGTACATGAAAAGAAAAAGGGGAGGTCGTCAATCAAAATCAAAAACAGAAAAGAGATAAAAAAAAAAGATACAGACTTATCAGAATTAAAGGCTGCACGAGTAGAAGAACTTACAGAATCGATTGGAATATGTTCTTTCTCTTTCATTTCTTGTTTATTTATTATTCATTGATCATTGAAGATGTATTCGACGGTTAGAACTTGGTTGTTTAAATACCTTTCACAAATTATGAACTAAATTTATTTGTGGTTGAGTGTTAAACTAACTTAATGGTTAATTGACTGAATATAGATGTTGCTACATGTTTGCTATAGAATTTTGCTTTGATAGTATTTATTTAAAGTCATTATTTTAACTGACCACCCATTTAATGATACAAGTTAGGAAATAACCATAAAAGGGCCTATTCTAGTGGAACATATCAGAGCAATACTTGATCTTGGATTGAGTTTCCTAGATTTAGTTTAACTTGAGTCCTAAAAGGGCCATGCTTAATTTAAGATTAGTGATGAACTAGATATAAGAATTCACCTTGTAGGATAAAGAGAACTTAAATGTGTAATGTTATATCTTATATTGACATAGTAACTGGTCATTGTTAGGTTCCATTAAGATATAAGACATGCAACATGCTACCACTGAGGATAAAACTGGATTATGTCCAATGCTATAGTAGATGCTGCAGCAACTGAACTCGACATGAATAAAACAGCCAACACCATTAAAAGAGTTTAATTACTCAACTACTCCATTCTTATTGATTCAACCTTTGTGCTTAACATACAAATTCTATTAATTGCCCTTTTAATTATTTAGATTTTATTAAGTTATTTGGCAGTTTTAGTTGTATTGATTTAATTTAGAACTTAGATTGCATTGTTAGAATTACTGTAGCAAATCTGGTAGCATCAATCCCTGTGGAGACGATCTTGAATACTCATCATTTTATTACTTGTTGTGTACACTTGCACATTGACACTATAGCAATTGAAGTAAAATCAACAACAGAGATCCATCACGAGGTATAACTACTAGATCATCACTTAGAAATACATGGACTATACTGCAATCATATCTCAAATTGAACCAAAATCCTTTTTGGTTGCGAAAAACGATGAATCTTGAATTATGGCAATGCAAGAAGAGTTAGATCAATTAGAGACAAACAATGTTTGGAAACTTGTTCCTAAAATGGGTACTTAGGAATAAGATTGATGAATCGGGTGTGGTTGTAAGAAATAAAGTTAAATTAGTAGCTCAAGAATACAACTAAGAAGAAGGAATTAATTTTCATCAAACCTTTACACTTGTAGTTCAATTAGAATTCATTAGGAAGCTCTTAGCATTTGCATGTCATAAGGATTTCATTTTGTACTAAATGGACATTAAAAATGCCTCTCAAAATATTTACATTATGGAAGAAATTTATATGAAACAATCCTGGTTTCGAAAATGAAAAATATTCAAATCATATCTGTAAGTTGTCTAAAGCTTTATATGGTTTAAAGCAAGCTCCTAGAGCATGGTATGAAAGGCTAGTATATTTCTTTTGGAAAATAGTTTTTCAATGGGAAAAATGGATTCTACACTTTTTATTAAGCATAAGAATGAAGTTATATTCATTGTTTAAATTTATGTTGATGATATTATATTTGATTCTACTAATTAGTCTTTGTTTGAGGAAATCGCTTGTTGATCGGCAAGCAAGTTTCTAAATTCCTCAATAGTTTGTTGAGATAGCCAACCTTGGATAGTTATAACAAAGCTCCTAAATTTGGGCCTCGAACCATGGGCAATAATTTTTTTCTTTATAGATTTAGAAATTGCAATAGTAGAATCTAACTCAGAAATTTCACGGCATAGGGACTTGTTAAAGTACTCGTCAATTGTCGTGTTTTGTTGTGAAATTGAGAGTAGCTCAATTTCTAAAAGTTGTAGCTGTGTGTTATTCTTCTTTGAAAAAATCATTATAAAAGTGTCCTAAGCTTCCTTAGGTGTTTAAGCCCTTTTTATGTGTTGCAACATCTTTTCTTTAATTATACTCTTGATGGCAAACATGGCATTCCTAGCTTTAATGTTCCACTTCTTCAAAGCAGCATTCTCAATTAATGGTTTCACATCATTACCACAAACAACCTTCTAGAGGTCTTAGCATTGTAAGTAAGACTCCATCAATCTTGCCCACGAACTGAAATTTTTGTTATTGAGCTTTTTGGCTCTTTCAACTACTTGAAGGTCACCCATCGTGTTTACAAGACTTTGACAATGCCAAGCAAACTCGATCTTCACCAACAAACATGTAGAGTTTCAAGCTCCTCACGATTCAAATGCAGCTCCACCAAACGATCCTTGATCGTTCTTACTGTCCTTTTATAGCTTCTTCACGATAGTCCTTGTGTAACATATGTGAATTTAAAATGAAAATGAGGCGGTTAAGGATTTTATAAGTAAAAGAATAAGCTGGAAATAGAGGAAACATATGCACGTGTAGCAGAGAGTGAGAGAGAAGCTGCCAAACCGACCAAACTACAGACCCGAAAACCCAACCCGGAACCTGCGACCTTGACCCGACCATATCTCCATTTTCGGCCACCGTTTCGGTCAAGCTTGGTACCAATCTGAAGCTTAGAAGCCGGTCGTCATTCCCCTGCCATCCTCATCGCCGAAAACCAACCAGAACGCCGGCGATCAAAGTTTGAAACCCGCGACTGTTTCACTTTGTTCTGTCGGGATTTTCGCCGGTTTTGGGTGACACCACTGGTTGGATTTGGTTCCCCACGACTCCCTCTTCCATTTTCGACCATCCATAGGCATTGAGAGTCACTGTTTTACCGCCGGTCGATTGTTGGAATTCACGGCTGCCGAGCTAGATTCCGGAGTCGTTGCCGCGCGTTGGAGCTCACCACCGGTACCATTGAACTCAGCGTGATTGGAACTTTAAGATTTGAGCTTCCTAGGTAGTGTTGACCAAATTCCAGTGATCGTTGACCGACAAGGGCATTTTGGTAATTTCACACTATGAGGGCAATTTTGTAATTTCTGAGCCTGTGGATATTTTAGTAATTCCTAGAATTGAGGATTGGGTGTAATTATGATTCTGAGGGTAATTCAGTGATTTAAGATTTCAGAGCATGTTAATGATCTATAGACTCAAGGGCGGCATTTTAGTAATTTTATGGACACGAGAGTTGTCAATTATGGATAAATGTTCGTTTCGAGTTTATTGCATAAAATTTAGTCCTAATTTCGATTTACGGAAAATAATTATGTTGTTTCATTGATTTAGGAGGATCCGCGAGCGAGAACCGGTCCACGGGCGTGGACGATAACCGACCGTGAACACCGTCACTATGAGTGGAATATAGAAAACCTATTTTCAAAGTTAATTATGATAGTAAAGTATGTTTGCGAAATAAGTGTTTTAAATGTTTTGATTTAATGATTTCTCGAAATGGATTTTATTCACGCATTGATATTATATTAAAATGTTTGGTTCATGATTTTGTGTATCGACTTTGAATAAAGCATGATAGTATTTTAAAGATAAGAAAAGTGGATTCAAATGTGGTATGATTTAAAGTATGGTTAAAAGGTATGTGAATATAAGTATAATGATTGTTTTTGAAATCATTAGACAATATCATTCCCCTCCAGATACAATGATACAAATGAGATGAGATAGAGGCCTTTGGGGCCTGTCTGAACACACATAGAGGCTTTGGGCTGTGTGTTTGGGCGCTTTTACCTTTTGGGGGCATATGCATGCGGTATGATGATTACAGAGATACAAATATGAGATACAGACAAATATTGAGATACAAATGATACATATGAGATACAGGCCTTTGGGGCCCGTCTGAGTACACATAGAGGCTTTTGGTCGTGTGCTTGGGCGCTTTTGTCCCTTAGGGACTAGATTATGCATGCACAGATATGATGAGATTTGAGATGGTATTTCCCTGTCGATCCGTGTAGCTCGGGGCGTGACGTTACCCAGATAGTACGTCATTGCCTGTCCGTTGAGGTCCGGATATGACGAGATTATTTCCCTGGGTACTTGTTTGGTGATGATTTTCAGATTTGTGAATTCTATATGATATTGTGATATGATTTCCATGGTTAGTAATATGATTTAAATGTTTAATGATTTATTACTGGTTTCTCGCTTATGGTTTAATGAAATCGTGTTTGGAAATGATATGATTATTTCTTTTAAAGTAAGAATTAATTTTCAAAACTACTATCCACTCACTGATCTCACTGAGTTTTAAACTCACCCCGTTTTTATTATATTTCCCTCCCCCCCTCACCAGGAGGTTACAGGTACACCAGACCAACCCAGCGACTGTAAATATATTTTGA
Organism: Citrus hindsii; assembly: GCA_004802465.1. Lineage (NCBI taxonomy): Eukaryota > Viridiplantae > Streptophyta > Magnoliopsida > Sapindales > Rutaceae > Citrus > Citrus hindsii. The sequence continues at coordinate 263,628 of QWBT01001163.1, forward strand.
GTCTTGGCCACGTGATGGTGTTAAAAGATATAAATGTTTTTGTTAGGACATCTTGGTTATCTCGTCCTATTGGGATTGTATAATTTTGTTATATTATTCTTTTGGGATTAAGAATAAACTGAGATATTAATATTAGTTATAATATTATCTTTTGAGACTCTAGAGATATAAAACTCAGTCTTTTGGTTGAGAATGTTGATTATTGGAGTTGTTGTATATTGAATTGTATTGGGAGTGTTATATTCATATTTGTAGATTGGGAGTGATATATATATAAAGGAGACTCTGTCGAATTTTCGGCAGAATCTTTACTAATAGAATTTTTATTAAGTCCGTTTTGATAAGACTAGATAGACTCGTCTGGAGGGAATTCGGGGTGGGTCGTTTCACCTTGACTATTGTGAACTTTTGATAGCACTACTACAGTGGTCCCGGACCAGTCACGCTCTGACATCGATTGTGGAAAACTAAAGATGACTAAACTACTCAAAACTAAAACTATTTAGGCAACATAAAAAATTTATTTAGCCAAAGGACTTAATTGATATTTTACGCGGCCAACCCTTCTTTCTCTCTTCTAATTCTTAATTCCTCTCTTGATGCGAGTTTAGAAGTATTTATAGTAACTTAAAACTAATACAAATTATATAAATTTTAAATTATAAAAATATGACAACCACATTTTACAAATATCTCTAAATATCTAAAAAAAATCTAAATTTAAATATTTTTACCACCATTAGATACCTTTAACTTTAAAAATATCTCTCATTCTCTCCACAATACTTAAATACTTTATGGATTGGGCTTTGAACTTGGGCTTGGTGTTGGACTTTTAACATTAACAAGGATTACTTAGAAACAAGGATCATGAAAAACGGGGCTAAGCTACGAAATGGAACCGAAACCTCATTTATGGCTTTGCTTTTCACCTGCTGGACTTTCGACTAATTTAAACCAAATTCAAGTATAAAGTTGTTAGTGAATATTATAGAACAGTGATCATGAAAAATAAAAAAGAAATGGCTTGATGCAAAAATATCTAAAATGGCCAAAATCATAGACGATGACTGATCCAAGAAATTGGGTACTCCTCTCCTAAATCTCCGCCAGCCGGTCCATTGAAAGCTGCGGAGAAAGCTATGTGATTATGAGTGCAGCTATAACTGAGCAAGATGAAGCTAAGACATTGTGTCACGTAGATTTTAATTGAAAAGAAAAATGTCCATATATATTGTGGAACCATGTGAGGGACTTTCCTACTGCTCTAGCCAATGGCAGGACATAATTTTGGCTCTGAAATAGGTTTTAGTAATAATAATAATAATAAAAAAAGAAACCAAAAAACTTGTGGATGTCATGATATAAAATATGTAAACAATAGAGAGCCAAATCATCATTTTGAGCAATACTTTCCTCTCATACTTGTTGAGATAAATCACCTGTTTCTTTACGTAAAAGTCTGCATAAAGACTCTTGGGGACTCCCCAGATATTTCTTTTCATGATTGATTTATAATCTTGTTTTTTCCCTCCTCTTTTATTTTAAAATTTTTTTATTTTAATAAAATTTCTCAGCATTTATATATATATATAAAAGAAGTCATTAGTTGAGCAAGTGTTGATCAAACTCTCTCTAATGGCTTCACCCATGGACGTAGATCATGCAAATGACTGAAACACATAATATTGAGGGGCTGTGCAGCTGCTCTACCCCCTTTATTTTGGGAGAATCCTCCTGAAATAAGGAGTGGAGCAGCTGCACTGTGGCAGCACAGCTGCCCCAAACAGATCCTCAGTGTTCTTTGTGGTGATTGCTTTGATTCTGCTTCTAATTCATTCATTCTTGTTACTCAGAGTTAGATTAGGGTTCTTGAGTCAGTGTTGAATCAATTTGGATCTTCAATTGTGAGTGCACAACTTGTTTGATGTAGTGAAGTAGTCTGGGCTGAGTGTTGGTCTTGTGAAGCTTGATACACAGATCAAACTCTACACATAAATTTAAGACAGAAATTGTTTAATTGTTTAGAATGTGTAATATAAAAAGTGGTTTTGCTTTTTGTTTGGATACCCATTAGTATTAATTTGTCCATTTTTTGACTGGCCCCTCGAGAATTAATTCTTGAGTCTGCCATTCATGATGATCTAGGTTCAATAAATTGTAAATATATTTTCTAATAGCCTCCGTTTCAATCCTACGCCCCATTTTCAAATTTCTCTCGATCTCCAATTTACATGACCCTAAATTGGATTCACGTTTTGTGAATCTTTTTTCTTTTTTTCTTTTCTTTTTTCTTTTAATAACACTGAGTTCTTACCTAATTACTTAAACTTTTGATCTAATGGCTTATCAAAAATGGTCTGCAGAAACAAAAATGAATATGAAATCACTGTGACGGATCAAACTGAAGAAGTACAGGGTTAGAGAGGTAGTTAAATAACAAAAAGAAATTTTGGATACATTACTTTTTAATTTACTGATTCAATATTAATTAACAATTTTTATAACCGTAAGAACAACTAATATACAGATTCTGTTTTCATGATGATTAATTTAGACAATTGGCAATATGCTTAACAAAGTGCAGAAGAAAGTACGTGAAAGATGATGAAAGCATTGGTCAAAATGGGACATGAAGATATATTGTGTGCAATTTGTAAGCACGCCTGTTACTTTTGTGCATGTTTTCTTGCAGCGTGATTCACGTTTTTTAATTTATTTTGTTCCCTTTGTGTAGGATTTATGGAGTTTTGAAACATTTAGCTTACAAATTTTCCTAATTATGATGTACGGTTCGAATCTCATACTTTTTCTACAACATCAAGCGATCTTATTAGTTAAGCCTACACGAATACACAGGGAATTATTGAAAGAAGGAGGCATACTGAGAAGCAAGGATCATGAAAAACGAGGCTTAGTTGCAAAATGGCCCGAAACCTCATTTATGGCTCTGTTTTTCACCTGCTGGACTCTCCACTAATTTTAACCAAATTAAGGAACGAATTTCTGAACACGCAACAAGGATTATGGAACAATCATCAAGAAAAATGAACAAGAAATGGCTCAGTGCAAGCACATCTAAAATGGAAAAAATCATGGAAAATAATTGATCCAAGAAATTGGGTATTAATTCGTCCGCTTTATATCTGCCATGTGTACATTGAGGCAGCAGTGAAAACTACTGTCATTATGAGTGCAGCTACAACTCTGCAAGACGAAGCTGAGGAGTGAGGACATTGATCGAGTTACCTTCGAGGTAGAGTTTTAATTGAGAAGAAAAATGTCAATCTTGTTGTGGAACCATACGAGGGACTTTCCTCTAGGGCTCTAGCCAATGGGAGGACATAATTTTGGCTTTATAATAAATTACAAAAAAAGGACAAGAACCGACCATATATACTTCTTAGAGACAATTGACTTGCTTCTATCTTGCTGGTGCATTTATGCTTGTCTTGAGTTAGTAAAAGTGAAAGTTTCCCAATTTGAAAGAAAGTAAAGGGAAGATGCTATTCTCCAATTATTATCGACGTGGTCGAGAAGTAAAGCCTAGAGATATGAAACCTCCCATGCAAATGCAGTATATATAAGAATGCAAAAACCAGGATTTCATTCCATTTTGCAACATCAATTTCTCTTCTCTTTAATTTTGTCACCCAAAATTATTCACCAGCACCACCACCACCACTCTAGCTGCTTCGTGGCCGCTGCTGTCACCATTCCTCTTCTCATTCACAGGTTCTTAATTTTTTTTTTAAATTCTAGTCAACGGATTTATGTTTTTGTTTATTTTAACTAACTTGGAGTTGAGTAATAATTATTTTTCAATATACAAAGTATTGGGCTTGACAGCCTTTACTGATTTATGTAGTGTGTATCTAAAAAAACGATAATGTTTCTATAATTTTACGGACGCTGTAAACCACGAGGACAGTACTCTAAAATGGTTTGTCTGAATTTAACTTAATTAATCAATTATATTTACCATGAATTTTATCTATGTAAATTATTCAAATGTCTTCACTTTTTTTCTTACTCGAGTTATCTTCAAGTTGCACCCCCTTTTTTTGTCTCTTTTTCTATCCTGCAGCAGGAGCGTTGTTAGCAGTTCAATAATTTTTTTTTAATTTTAAAGATTAGTTTACCAAAAAAAAAAAAATTGATCACACTATAGAATATGTAGATTGTGATATAAAAGAATATTGTGTCTGATATATATGACTTACAAATAATATTTTTTACAAAACTAGTAAAGATATTATAAGTTTTTTTATCAAAAAATAGTGAGATAAATTAAGTTAATTTGGCTTAAATGTCAAAGCTGCCACACAGCAGTACCGAACGAGGCCTTAGCTGGGACTCTAACTACTTGACTCCACTGAACCATCTTTGGTCATTAAGGTTATCTTATAGTTTTTTAATTTAACTGTTAAATAAAACAGCAAAGAAAACTAAATTACCCTGAAAAATATCTTAACTTTAAGAAAAGCTTATGATTCTAAACAAAATTCAACATTTCTGACTTCCTGATTTTGCTTCCGTTCATATATTGATATATCTACTTTTGCTTCTGGTACAGAAAAGAAAAATCCAAGAAATTAAGTTTAATTCCAAAATCCAAATATGGAAGAAGCCGGCAGATCATCAAACCGACAAGCAAATGATCAAACCAATGTCTCCAAGTAATATATATGTCTCCAAGTAATATATATATTTAGAATTGATTTATTAATAATTTTGATGGTACACAATTCAATTGATGGATAATTGAAGCTTAAAGTGTTGAAGTATGTACTTTGAATTTAATTAAGTCTTTAGAAGTTCTGTAGACTGTAGTTAATTAAGTCTGGAAAGCAGGGAAAAGCCTGTTGGATGTTTGATATAAAAAAAAAATTAAGTAGTTAGGTTTTCTATGCAATTAGGGAGTACAGATTGTTTAGTCCTCCTTACTAACAATTCAAACTCTGCCAGGAACCCGAGTCTACAATGGTGTTTTTCTTCTTTAAAAAAGAAAAAATCCTATTATTTCTTTTTTTTTATACAGAAAAAAATCCTATTATTATTTAATAAGAAACTGCTCACTTTATAAAAGTGGGGTGAAGCTAAAGGACAAAAACAAAAATCCGATGCAAGTTTTTGCATTTTTTTTCTTTTTAATTAATTGTACTAGAGTTTGTATTATTTTATCTTTTAGCTCTATCTCTTCCCAAAAATATTTGCACGATTTTTTGACTAGCCGCTCTGGAATTAATTCTTGAGTCTTCTATTGGTGATGATCTAGGTGACTAGATTGTTAATAATTTCTCAAAGTTGTTATCCATTTTTGGGTTTATCTACAGAAAGAAAAACGAAGATGAAATCACTGTGACGGGGCCGAGCGTAAGTAAACAAACTAAGCATGCACAGAGTTCGAAAGGTACATAAATAATGAACATACAGAGAGTAATTAATTTTTAATTTACTGATTCAATTTCAGTAATATTAATTAATTTTTCAAAATAATAGTAACAATTATATAATTTATAGATTCTGTTTTCATGATGATTAACTCAGATGGTCAAGGGAAGGATGAGTATTATGCTCGTTATTGGCCGCTATACAGAATGATAGAGAAGAATGATTGGCGAGCTGTGGAAGATTTCGTCACTGATCATCCCGATGCCTTGACCGCCAAGATTGTTGAACCGGGCTCAAAGACAATATTTCACATGATTGTGGAGTTATTAGTTGATGTTGAGTCTGATGAGGCCACTTGCCTTCTCGATAAGCTGGCGTCAAAAGTCGATCCACAAACACTAGCACGACAAGATAATCATGGGCACACTGCTGTAATTTTTTGTGCAGCAAAAGGAAATCTAAAGGCCTTAAAAGTTCTACTAAAGTATAATCCTGATTTAACAAACATAAGGGACGGCGAAGGCTTTCTTCCGGTTCATCGTGCAGCGTATGATGGTCATAAGGATACGTTTCAGTATCTACTGGAGGTGACCCATGGCGTAGACATCTATATAGGCAACGATGGGGCCACGGTGCTTTTACTTCTCATCGCCGCTAATTTATATGGTAAGCATTATTAAATTAAAGGTTTTAAGCTATCACATATGATTCATAGATAAACCAATTCTCAAGTTATAATGTCCATGTGAGCTTGTTTAACCAAAATTTTCTTTTAAAAGCTCAAGGCTAGGTAACACTAACCATAATTCACAAGTAGCATTTGTTTTTGACAACGCTATAGAGGTCTGGTGCAAATGACCGCATGAAATTTTGTACGGAGTTTACAATATTGTAATAGTAGAATTACGCACTTAAGAATTTTCCCTCTAATACATATTTTTGAAATTCTATGCACATGAACATTAATCAAATAAATTCCTTCTTTTCTAGTACCCAATCTTTAATGAAAATTTTTATTACTTTAATGCCCATTAATAAACTAAACATTTTAGATAGAATAATATGATTAATTTTTTTGTTTTAAAAAAAGGTTTACTCAGATCACAACCAACTACTAAAACCCCAATAGAAAAATATTGGAAGGGCAAAATACTTTGAAGATGAACCTGTTATCATGCAATAGTTAGGAACTCTCGATCGTATCGAACCGAACGACCTATTCTTCCAGGACTATCCAACACCGCATTAATTTAATCGGTTATCTCGTTATGTTAGTAATTTTATCTAATGCATATTTAATTGTTTAAATATACACACTTAAATATTGTTTGCTGCTTTCATATAATGTGCTCGCTAAACCAAATTCCCGTTTCTACTGTTGATTGCTTGCTTATACTTTATTCATGTTATCTTCGTTTATATATATATATATATATATGTAGACACACACACATGATGCTCGCATTATATAGAGATTAAATACATCGCCACCAGTCTAACATTGTTCATGAATCAGATGTAGCTTTAGATTTATTGAAGCTTCATCCAACGATTGGCCGTGACAGCATCGACTCTCGGAGAATTGTTCTAAACACCTTGGCTCAAAAGCCTTACGCGTTTGCAAGTGGCAGTCGGCTTGGACGTTTGCAACGCTTAATTTACAATTGTTGGTGTCAACAATCCTGTTCGAACACACACACATCCATATAGAGATCTTCCGATGAAGAAGCCCTCATTTCAATAAAATGAGGAAGCACTAATTGGAAGATGACTCTATATAGATTTGTGTATATATACACTGTTTATTTATGTGGCCTAACAAACCAGGTAAATTGCAGGCATTCCTGTGGAAAAGGAACTTGTTCCTTCCATTCAGACCAACGATTATCAGAATGTGGATGGAGACATAGAAAACTTTATTGTGACGTCAAAAAAATCCACACCTTTTGGATTCACCCAACAAATCACTACCACATTTGGTCTGTAAAACTCTTATTTGTAGTGATTCCTAGATATATATACTAAGTATTCTCGAATTCATGATTCTGAATTGAAAAGTATTTGATTTGTTCATGTATATGACAGGTTTAATGTTTCATAAATTGCATAGGATGCTTTGGAATGCCCTCATGCGCCTAGGTAAATCTTAAGCGACTGTTCTATTAAGGTATAGTCGTTCATTTGAATTAATTTATATTCTTTTTTTATTCACTCGAGTTTCATTAATCGCAGCCCCCAGCATCAAAGTTATACATGATCAAAAGTTAACGCACATGCGAGCGGTTGATATAGTTAGAATTATATGTGAAGGAGTGGTTTGGACTAATTTTCAAAAGAGTGCACAATTGTCGGGGGCAATGTTGTCAGCTGCAATATTGGGGATTCCTGAGGTTGTCAACGAATTTATTATGGCCTATGATTCTTCTTCTAATTGGTCGAATCAAGATGGACATACGGTATTCGATCATGCAGTTTTATATCGTCGTGAAAAAGTTTTTAATCTCATACAAGGCGTAAATTTCACTACATTTTTATTCTCTTCACGAGACAAATCTGGCAACAACATCCTGCATTTAGCGGGAAGATTGGCACCTTCAAGTGAAGTGGCTGGTGCAGCATTGCAGATGCAACGGGAGTTGCAATGGTTCAAGGTATGATTGCTCATCTAACCATATGATATATAAAGATGAAAGATTCAGGATTCTAGTCCATTAAAATAAATAATGAATAAATACAATTTCAGCCCAAAAAAAATTAACAGAACACTGGCAGAAACAAGCTAATAAGATCGGTGCGAGTATTTTGACTTAATTAAATAACAGTTGAAAATCGAAGTAAACCGATGATGGTTCAAACTTGTTTCTATTAGCGCTCTGTCTCTTTAACACTTTCAGGATTACAAAAACATGGAAATGAAAAAATGATTCTTCAAAATGATAATTTTTTGGAAATTCTTCTCCATATGACTTTAATTATTGTCTTTCCATTAAATACATTGAGTTTTTTTCTTCCAAAAGTCTGCCTTGAAAGTAAGTTGTAGTTGTCTTCAAAATATGCCTGAGAATGGGTAAGTCCGAAAATGTCGATAGAAAGGACCCAGGATATTCATCGGCGCGGCATACATGTCATGAAAATGGTGGCTCATTGAGAGAACCCTTTTTTGGGTGAGCCCCATGTGACTGATCGGGGCCGATTTTCGTTCTTGATTGAGCTTGATTGAAAGGCCTTGGATTTATGACTTTTAATTTCCTGCAGGCGGTAGAAAATCTTGTCCATCCATTCTTTCGAGAAGCTACAAATGATCTCAAGAAAACTCCGAGAGAGGTTTTTACCAAAGAACATAAGGAATTAGTTAAAGAAGGAGAAAAATGGATGAAGGAAACAGCTTCATCTTGCTCAGTTGTAGCTGCACTCATAATCACTGTAGTGTTTGCCGCAGCTTTCACTGTACCTGGTGGCATTGACGGCAGGGGAGTACCAAATTTCTTATATGAACAATCTTTCATGATTTTTGCTATTTCAGATATGCTTGCACTCTTCTCTTCCATCACTTCAGTTCTTATGTTCTTGGGCATCCTCACTTCACGCTACGCAGAAGAAGATTTTCTTGTGTCGTTACCAAGGAAGTTAATTATTGGCCTCATCACCTTGTTCTTTTCTATTGCAAGCATGATGGTGGCCTTTGGTGCAACCGTTTGATGAAACAAAAACAAACTTTATGCCCTTAATCGTGCATTTCCAAATAAACACATATTTTAGGTAATTTCGAAATTTACCATGATCTCCCATGGATCCGAGCTTGAAAGCTTGTTATGGAGCTTTCACGGAGTTGCTGCAACTTTAATCCAGCTTCTGAAATTCCCGCTTCCTTTCCGTTAGCTCAAGGTTCAGCTTTCCTCAACAAGTCACTGTACACACACGGGAGAGACGAGGGAGAGAGAGAGGTGCACTGCACTCATGCCACAGATTTCTTGAACAGTTAACTTCCAATGGGCTGAAGTTACTTAAATACAGTGGTTGAGCGCAGGGACCCCTCATGTGTTAGTACAAAATTGCCCATCCCATTATGAGCTAAAATAACACAATAAAGGATATACTTGTCCATAATATACTACTGGATAGGGTATGTCAAAATTAGACTCATTAACACAACATTTGATCACTTAAGAAATGAGTCTGTCAAAATTGCTCCATAATATTTGACAATAGTCACATATTAATTTGGTAAAATATAGAAAACAATTAGAATGATTTATGCGAGTCCACATAATGTGAGAAATAAATCTAACAATCTCCCACTTGGACGGCAGAAATCACTCTAAGGATAAATTTAAAATAAAATAAGATTTTGAAAACAACTGAATTAATCAATATGTGACGATAACAAAAGGTCAAATGTGAGCAATCACCCAAAACATAAATAAGTCCAAAATGTGCCATAAATATCAAATCATATGTGCACCGACAGGATGCTCCATATAACAAGACATCTATAAGCACGTGACTATGTAGTAGTATACAAGTATAATTATGGAAATAACATGACAATGTGATCAACATGCTCATTTCCATAAAGTCCATATGCCTAGCAAAATGAGACGAAAACAATATGTCTCCTAGACCATCGCTTCTTTATAACCATAATAAGACTAGCAAAATGTCTCGAGAAGCGAGCTTCCCTTTTAATCATAATGAGACTAAATCAAAATGTCTCAAGGAAGTCGTGCTTTCTTATAATTATAATGAGACTAAATCAAAATGTCTCAAGAAAGCACACTGAAGTTAAGTCATACTGCTTCAGTCTTTAATGTCCATTTTGAGACTGAGCAAAATGTCTCGGACTATAATATCCTCATTCTATACATAATGCCATACGCAGCCAAATGTGTACACAATATATGGCATATCAATATCACATAACAACATGCATGCATGATAACAAAACGAGTCATACATAATCTCATTTGAGTTGCAATTCATAATACAAACCAGAACTCCCACTGACTCAGCATATATAAGTGGATTCAAATAATCCCATATGCGTCACATGCTCCCTAAATACTTTTGGAGCTAAAGCTTTAGTAAGTGGATCGGCTAACATGAGTTCTGTAGGGATATACTCTACTGATACACAAGATAGAGCAATTTTCTCTCTCACAAATAAGTATTTAATATCAATGTGCTTGGAACGTGAGGAACTCCCTGTATTGTGAGAAAAAGAAACAGCCGCAGAATTATCACAGTATATCTTTAACGGCCTCGGTACGGCCAATATACAATCTAGCCCTGTGATAAAATTCTGCATCCATAAAGCATGACGTGTAGCCTCAAAACAGGCTACATATTCTGCTTCCATTGTTGAAGAAGCTATGAGTGTCTGCTTGACACTTTTCCATGATATAGCTCCTCCTGCCATCATAAAGATGTAACCTGATGTGGATTTCTTGTCTTCCAAACACCCTGCAAAATCAGCATCAGAATATCCAACTATATTTAAATAGTCAGATTGCTGATATGTCAATACAAAATCTTTAGTGGCTTGCAAATATCTGAGTACTTTCTTTGCAGCCTTCCAGTGTTCAAATCCAGGATTGCTCAGGTATCTACCAAGTACTCCCACTGGAAAAGCAATATCAGGGCGAGTACAGACTTGAGCATACATCAGGCTACCCACAACGGATGCATACGGGACTGTTTGCATTCTAGCTTTGTCTACATCATTATCGGGACATTGAGACTTGGAAATCTTGTCACCTTTTGAAATTGGAGCTTTCCCAGGAGCACAAGACTGTAAATTGAACCTTTTCAAAATGCGATCAATGTAAGTCTTTTGAGACAAACCTAGAATTCTTCTAGATCTGTCACGAAGAATCTCTATCCCTAATACATAATGGGCTTCACCAAGATCCTTCATATCAAAGCTGCATGACAACATTTGCTTTGTCTCAAGTAACAAATTAGAGTCATTAGCAGCGATCAAGATATCATCCACATAAAGCACCAAAACAATATACTTGCTCCCACTGACTCTCAAGTATATACACTGATCAACGGCATTCTCCTGGAACCCATAAGAGGTGACAATGTCGTGAAATTTCAAATACCACTGTCTGGATGCCTGTTTAAGTCCATAAATGGACCTTTTAAGCTTACACACCATGTTTTCTCTATCAGTCTCAACAAAACCATCAGGTTGCACCATGTATACATCTTCAGACAAGCTCCCATTGAGAAAAGCTGTCTTCACATCCATCTGATGCAATTCTAAATTGAAATGAGCTACCAATGCCATGATAATACGAAAAGAGTCTTTGGTCGAAACAGGAGAGTAAGTTTCAGTGTAATCAATGCCTTCTCTTTGACTGAAACCCTTAGCTACAAGCCTGGCCTTGTACCTCTCTACCTGACCTCTGACATCTCTTTTGGTTTTGAAAACCCATTTGCAACCAATTGGCCTGCATCCATCGGGTAACTCAACTAAATCCCAAACCCCATTATGATACATAGATGCCATCTCATCATGCATCGCATGTATCCAAGATGATGATTCTGAACAACTGATGGCCTCTTGAAAGGTAATAGGATCAGATGATGAGTCAACATCAAAATCATGTTCCTGCAAGTAAACAACATAATCATCAGAAATTGCAGGTCTCCTGATCCTCTCTGATCTCCTCAATTGCACATCAGCAACATCATCCTCTACAGTCATAGGCTCCATATCATGATGAAGTTCAGGATCAACAGAAGAAACATCAATATGTGATAATCCCATCGCAGAAGTCGGAAAAGATGGAATAGGTAAGACCACACGTTCTTCCCTCAATGTAAGACTGCGAGGCTCAGAACTCCCACCATTGTGATCATCCTCAAAATAAATGGCACGATCAGACTCAATGATTCTAGTAGTGTGGGAAGGACAATAAAATCTAGAACCCCTTGAGCCTATACAATAGCCAATAAAATGACCACTAATGGTTTTTGGATCAAGTTTCCTTGATTGTGGATTATAAGGCCTCACTTCTGCTCTGCATCCCCAGACATGGAAGTGACGAAGACTCGGTCTCTTCCCTGACCACAACTCATAAGGAGTTTTGGGCACCGACTTACTATGTACCTGATTCAAAATGTAAGCTGCAGTTCTCAAGGCTTCACCCCACAGAAAATCTGGTAAGGTGGAGCTACTCAGCATACACCGCACCATGTCAAGAAGGGTACGATTTCGCCTTTCTGCAATTCCATTCTGTTCAGGAGTCCCGGGCATTGTATACTGGGCTTCTATTCCACATTCCTGAAGAAATTTAGCAAAAGGTCCAGGATTACGTCCAGTTTCATCATATCGCCCATAGTACTCACCACCTCTGTCTGATCTTACTGCTTTAATTTTCTTGCCCTTTTGGAGCTCAACATTAGCCTTAAAGGCTTGAAACACAGATAAAGATTCAGACTTTTCAGTAAGAAGTTCAACATGACCATAACGTGAAAAGTCATCGATGAACGTGATGAAGTACTTATAACCTCCAATAGCAATAGGAGTAAATGGCCCACAGATATCTGTATGCACCAACTCCAGCACCTGTTGACTCCTCCGAGTTCTCTCTTTTCTGGTTTTGGCAGTAAGTTTGCCTTTGATGCAATCAACACAAGCGCCAAAATCAGAGAAATCTAAATTCTGAAGAATGTCATCTTTAATAAGCCTCTCCATCCTCTGTTTAGAAATGTGACCTAACCGTTTATGCCACAACATAGAGGACTTTTCATCAACCCTGGCACGATTAGAGCTAACAACATGCATAACATGAGCATTGGATGATGATTCAACAGCACGAGAAAATAAATCAATCAGATACAAGCCATCATATAGAGTGCCAGAACCAACTAACTCTGAATTGCGGAATAAGTAAACTTTTCTATCACCAAAATGAAAAGTATAGCCACATCTATCCAAAATAGATACAGATATCAAGTTTCTCCTAATAGAAGGAATATAAGCCGTATCTAACAGATCCAAAACATAGCCTGTGGCTAGATGTAGGCTGACAACTCCTATGCTTTCAACTTTGGCTGTCACTCCATTGCCCATGTGAACTAGCAACTCCCCTTCATTGGGCTCCCTCCTGCTTCTGAATCCCTGTAAGGAATTCGTTATATTAATGGTTGCACCAGTATCCAACCACCAAGTATCAGAAGGAACATCAACTAGATTAGATTCAAAGCCTACAAAAACTACAGGAGTACCTTTCTTTTCCAACCATGCTTTGAATCCCCTGCAGTCAGCTCTCTTGTGCCCAGGTTTCTTACAAAAGTGGCACTTTCCCTTAAAACTCTCAGAAGTAGAACCAGAAGTGGTAGCAGAATTACCACGTGAAGTTTTCTTTCCAAACTTTTTCTTCTTGAAAAACTTATTGCTGCCCTTTGAAGAGCCTTTCTTCACACTCCCACTCTCTTGAGTAGTTGCCACCATGACAGTGTGAGATTTCCCCTTCTTCAATGATTCCTCTTCTTGAACCACATAAGCAGTCAACTCAGTGATATTCCAAGTGTCTCTCTGAGTATTGTATTGGCTTCTCAAATTGCCAAATTGTGGTGGAAGGGATTCAAGGATTTGGAAGACCAGGTAGTCATCAGGCAGATTGACATCCATGTCCTTTAACTTCTTATGGTAACTAGTCATCTTAAGGATGTGCTCTCTGACCCCAGAAACACCATCATACTGAGTATTAGCAAGCAACCTCAGATAGTTACCCTTTTCTGCCTTATCTACCTTCTTAAAAGTTCTTCCAACAGCTGCCAAGTAATCTTTGGCCTTATCACATGCAGGGATGCTATCTCGAGTTGTCCTATCAATGGTGTATTTCATTGTATCCAGACAGTGTCTATTGGATTCATCCCAAGCTGCCCACTCTGCTTTTTCAGCAGCAGTGCTCTTATCTGTGGGCTTGGCTGGTTCATCAACTCTTAATGCCAAGTCTCTATTCAGTGTAGACAAATAAAACAAAATGGACTCACGCCAGTCCTCAAAATTTGTCCCAGTTAAATTCTTGAGGGAGGCTACTTGGAGAAAGGAGAGAATATCTAGAGCTGAGGAAGCAATAACAAAAGAATTATCAAGCATGCAAAGATTAAAATCATGCTATAATCAATTGCTCCTCATTCTAAGTTTCTCCAATAGCAACACAATATGTTAGGCATCCTTTAACAATATAGGAGTGCACTAACCTAAAGATAAAGCAGACAAGTTGAATATAACACCAACATTGACCTATTACCGACAGGGTAATTAAGCCACTCAGTAGAAAATACTCAACAAATCTCTTTATCTTCCCAAGCATCCTACCAAGTAGTGATTTGCCGACAGGGCAGTATCATCACCCGTATGGATCTTGGTCAGAACAATAACAATCCATCACATAATCCATAATTCGTAATCATAAATGGACAATCAATTGCAAAACACCAAATAATTTATCATGATTGGTCCTATGATAAGCAGATACACAATCACTCTAAATTGTAGTTTTGCATCATATATATATTTCATATATTAACAAAATTGAGGCTAAATAAATTTTGTTAAATGAAATTAACAAGATATTAAATCAAATAAAATATCTACATGCCTCAATAAAATATATGAATATTATGCCCATAAAATTCAACAATGATGGATTATTCTTAAATTTAAAATTCTGAAAAAAATCGCCAAAATTGTAAGGATTTTGGACTAAACTGAAGAATTTTCAGAATTATGCTTACTGTTTTAAATATTAAAACTTTTGGCCCAAACTGTAAATAAAATAAAATAAACTGTTGGGCCATAATATCATTTACCAAAACCTAAGGGATCAAACTGATCTTTTACAAAGTTGACCCTCGGTCAAGGACCATTTCGAAAAGTTTGCAAAGATTTTGGGCCATGGTGACATTTCATAAAGTTTAGGGATCCAAAAGAAATTATCCCATCATCTTCAACCTCGGGTTGTTGCTACAGTGTTGTACAGTAAATTTACAGCATCCACATCCATACCAACCCGATTTTGGCCACCAAAAATTACAGAAAAATTATATCTTTGCTCCAAAATCATCACTCATGAATTATTTAACAACCATTTGAACAAATATGCCCAAATTCAAAGAATTCGAAAAATCCGAAAATAAAGAAAAAATTCCATGAGTGAGATTTCTCCAACAAAACAACTATGGTTTACAAGGAAACGCATAACCATGGGCTCTGATACCAATTGATGAAACAAAAACAAACTTTATGCCCTTAATCGTGCATTTCCAAATAAACACATATTTTAGGTAATTTCGAAATTTACCATGATCTCCCATGGATCCGAGCTTGAAAGCTTGTTATGGAGCTTTCACGGAGTTGCTGCAACTTTAATCCAGCTTCTGAAATTCCCGCTTCCTTTCCGTTAGCTCAAGGTTCAGCTTTCCTCAACAAGTCACTGTACACACACGGGAGAGACGAGGGAGAGAGAGAGGTGCACTGCACTCATGCCACAGATTTCTTGAACAGTTAACTTCCAATGGGCTGAAGTTACTTAAATACAGTGGTTGAGCGCAGGGACCCCTCATGTGTTAGTACAAAATTGCCCATCCCATTATGAGCTAAAATAACACAATAAAGGATATACTTGTCCATAATATACTACTGGATAGGGTATGTCAAAATTAGACTCATTAACACAACATTTGATCACTTAAGAAATGAGTCTGTCAAAATTGCTCCATAATATTTGACAATAGTCACATATTAATTTGGTAAAATATAGAAAACAATTAGAATGATTTATGCGAGTCCACATAATGTGAGAAATAAATCTAACACCGTTCACATATCTCTTTCTCATAAATGGAATTTGGTTATCATTCCAATTGCCCTAGTTGGATGTGTCCCTGTCACCTTGTTTGCATTGTTGCAGTTTCCTCTTTTGCTTGATATGTACTCATCCACTTATGGACCCGGCATCATCATAGAAAGCAGTTGGAGAGAATTAATTAGCTGCCACATGGTTGCTAAAGGTAATTACAGAAAGCACAGTTATAAATGCTGATTAAATGGGTTATTGTCCGAGTGTGTAGTTAAGCCATTTCTTGTTCATTTTTCATGATGCTCGTTCTATAATCATTGTCGAATGTTTAGAACTGTGTACGTAAAAGGCCATTGCGAGGCTGGTTTCGATTGAGGAACTGTAAAAGCTACTAAATTTTCTTTTACCCTTATCAGGGAAGTTAATTATACCTCATTACCTTTTGTCTTTTTAATTGCTGGCATGGCGTTAGCCTTTGTTACAAACCATTCACATACCTCTTTCTCATGCTGGTTTTACTAGAGGAAATTGGTATCGTTACTGAACCTAAAAATGTTCTTGTGTTTGTTTTCTTCTAATTTCTATTCTTTTCTTTATTTTTGCTTGTTATCTTGATTTTTTAGTTGATGATACTCTAACCCAAACGACTTTATAAAAGATATTTTTGATAAATAATCCCAAAAAAATTATTAAAAAATTTTATTAATAAAAAGTTATGAAAATAATAATAAGACCTCCCTATTTGTAGTAAGGTAAACCTACGTCCACAAGTTAACTTAAAAGGAAAAACTAAATCATGATTATAATAAAAATAAAGGGGTAAAACACATACCATGAATGACTTTAACTAAAAATAGAAAATATAAAAAAAAAATCTAAAATGTTAAAACAACACCTACATCATTCTCCCACTCTTAAAAGAAAACTAGTCCTCGAGTTTATCTCAAGGATGCAACTTGAAGTGGAGCATCCATGCATCTTGGAGCTTGAACTTGCAGCCTTTCTCATCAATCTTTCTTGGAAATCTTTATGCTTTATCTTTTTCTTGAGCTTATGAGAACTCTTCAAGAAGATGAAATCCTGTGTGAACTAATCGCTTCCGAGCTCTCAAGTTTTTTTCTCAAATCTCGCTCAATGTTTTTGCCAATTAATTTTATCTTTGCAACCAATTTTTCTTCAAAAATGACCTTTTTGCATTCAACATGGATAGGCATAATCATGCCAATCATTGTTGGCTCTCTTCAATTTGATTTTGCTGTACAAACTTGATTGTACTATTAGGCTCAATGCTCAAATCAAAAGTTAATTGTACCTTTTCTTTAAAAATCTCAAATAAACCAGCAATCTCATCATCTTCTATTTTGATTGGCATAAAAAGAGATGGTTCAGAATCATCACAATGAAAAAATGGTTTACCATCAATTGTCTAATATCAAACCATTTTTTGATTTCATCTTGCCCTTGTGGAATCCGTAGTTCTTGTAGTTTTTCCCAACAATCTAAAGCATTACTTGTCTACTTAAATGATGCATGAGAGATAACAATTTTCAATGAGATAATTTGACGAGAATAATTGATCTTACAAATCCAGTGAAAATATCATTGGGATTACCATCAAAATATGAAATATCTTCAACTCAAGGGGACAACATGATCCCTGATATTCTATGTTTATCACTTTTTTCCTCAAATTAAAAATACAACTAATGGCAAAACTGTAAACAGAATGAATTGTAATGTACGATCTTGCTAGTGGCTGGTCGCTGTGATAAGGACTAGGAAGGAATTGGATCTTGAAGAGAAGGTGGCTAGGAGCAAGCTGATGTTAGGGGTGATAATCCACTCACACCAACAACATCATTGTAACACACAAAAAGTTACCCATGAAAACACAAGGGTAAAATTGGAATGAAACCTCACATCATTTATTCTTATTAATAAATCTCAAAATAGACAATCATTATTCATACTCCAACTGAATCCTTGCAAAAAAAATAAAAAGCATTTGAGATAAAGTCTCCAAAAAAAAAAGTCTCTAATGCAAAATAAAAAGTCTAGCCAAATTTAATCTTTAAAGCAACTCCAAAGATCCACTAAGAAAATTCTCCATCTAAGAACCCAAGCCACATCTCTAATCAATCTGCAAAATATTGGAGACAAGGGGTGAGCTGTCAACTCGGTAAGCAAATCCATGCAAAATATTTGAAAACCTTTGTCATTTTACCTTTAAACATTTTATAACAACATCTTCATTTAGCATAAGGGGTGGATTCATGTAAAAGCATTAAAAACATTAAAACATTCATAAAAACATTAAAATATAAACATTGGTAGCTCATGCCTCATAGTCATCATCATTGATCATTCATCATTCATCATTCAGGGTGTTATACCCCGCATTGTTCCTCATTCAGGGTACTATACCCCACATTGTTCATAACATCCTTGTGCACAAGATCATCATCATACTAGCAAGCTGGCCATAGCATTACATAACATCATAACATTTGCATTGTATACATTACTACGGACTATGAGCCAAAATATTTTTTTGAATCCACCTTACATCTTTTCATAAATAGCATTTAAAGTCTTCTAAAACATTTAAGAACTTTGGTTGGGTTGCAATGAATCCAGCAATTTTCGACCTCGACGGTTGCTGGATTTGGAGGAACTGTGGAGGAAGAGTTTAATGGTGGCTCTGGATGGTAAAGATGATGGCTAGAACGATCAGAACGATGGTTATCAAGAAGACGGACATCAAGGATATTGTGGCTTGGCGTAATGGTTCTTATGACAAGAATCTAATTGTGACAGTTTGGGTTTGGATGCCAGAATATGGTGAGCCTAGTGGTTCCAGTAGCTGGTAAGATTTTAGAGGTGGTGGTGGTCGCAGCGCGGTGGCAACTAGCGTTTTCTATTTTGGGAATTTTTTTATTTTTCTTTTCAATGAAGGATTCAACAGGGATGGATGTGGGTAATCAAGAAAGCTATGCGATTGGCATAGAACTACTTTGATACTAACTGACAGAGTAGGGTA
Organism: Citrus hindsii; assembly: GCA_004802465.1. Classification (NCBI taxonomy): domain Eukaryota; kingdom Viridiplantae; phylum Streptophyta; class Magnoliopsida; order Sapindales; family Rutaceae; genus Citrus; species Citrus hindsii. Next base: position 282,882 of record QWBT01001163.1, read on the forward strand.
ACGAAAGTGAATTGAGAAGATAGATAATACTAAATATCATTTTAGTACCAGACTAAGCCAATGTGATTAGGTTAAAATAAGGAAATTTTGGTAAGTAATCCTAAAGGAAATTATAAAAGAGGAGTTTGTTTTTTTAATTGAAGAATTGAAGTTATGAAATCAATAACAAGACCTCTTTAATTATAATAAGGTAAACCTACATCCCTAACTTAATGGTAAACCAACTTCCACACTTAATTTTAAAAGGAATCTAAATCATAATTATAATAAAAATAAATTGTTAAAATACATAGTATGATTTTTTAGCCTAATTAAAAATAGAAAATATAACAAAATGCTAAAATAACATCCTACATCACAATCACTCACCACTGCTTATTTTTTATGCTTTTGGACAAAACTAAGACCTTGATCAAAATTGGAAAATACATGGTCTTATCTGATTGCCACTGGCTTTTATTTTTATGCATCTTCTGCTGATGGGAATTCTCGATGCCATAAAAATTTTCAATTGTGGGAGCTGATTGCAGTTATCTCAAGAATTGTCTCTCTTTGGTCTCCACGCTCTTCTACATAAGATTGGTAACATCATTTTGTATGACGCACGAATTTTCTATGGCATTACCATCTTTATGTTAATTGTGTGTCACTATGGCAGATTGTTTATGAATGCTTCTCGCCAGCATTACGACTAAATCTTTGTGCCACTTTTCTCCAACATTTGTAACTGGTTCTAAGCTAATAACACTTCTTCAACCGAGTAGCCACCATGACCATAAGTCTAGAAGCTTTCTTGTATGTTTTGAACTTGGATAGCTTTCTTTTCTATAGAAATAAAACCATCTAAAGTTATTTTTCTTCTGACGGCTGTCAGGTGATTTTTGTTGGATGACATCTACAGCGCGAAGCAAATAAAGTTTTCAATTTGTGTTGCAATGTTCGTGTTTAATTTGTCTAGGCATAATAAGTGATTTTAAATGTTACAAAAATACTATTGTTATATACACTAAAATATAGTATAAGGTATTAATGGGAGAGGCTTTTAGTATATCACTAAAGCTTGTTATTTAACAACCATATTTATAAAGATTTGTCATTTTTAGTTTTATAATTTTTCTTTTGTAGTTTTGATTATTTTTGTTGGATTGAGATGTATGTTGCATAATTTGTTGAAAAAGTCAAATTGAAACACATGGGTTGCATTCAAATTAGTGGCCAAAATTTTTGACATATAACTGGACAATGGCCGAATTTGTGACATGCATTTGGAGGTGGCTGAAATATTTGAAAAACAATCAAAGGATTGGTGCAATAGTGCGTCCATATTGCCTATAAATAGAGGACATTTCTTCGCTACATAGCATCTCAAAAAATTATAGAAATAATTCAAGTGAAGAATTGTTAAGAGCGAGCAATTTGAGAGTGTAAACAATTGAGAGGTTATCCTTTCAAATGTGTGCAAGAGTACTGGGTGTATCTGGATTCTGGGAAGTGAGGTTCATTTACTCAAATATTATACTCTAATAATTATTAGTAATACAATTATTTTCTCTTGCCCTTGTGAACATAAACATGATTGCTGAGTCATGTCAAATTCTTGTGTATTCCGCATTTCGCGTAAAAGAACTAGGATTGTTCACATATATGGTACTGTTCACGAACACGGTGGAGCCGACAGTTCATACTTGGGTGTGTTAAGATCTTGCAATATGGTTGCTTGGATAAGTGCATGTCTAAGAAAGTTCTGTCAACAAAGCTAGAATTGCCTATGGAGTATGGGTTTTACATAGGACCGTTGTGACCCCTCCAATCTTTCTTGAAAACTTTCTTGGTGCATTTTTCACGCGTTGGTAGGAATAGTTATTGAGAAAAAATTGGTAAAATGTGAAGCTTCTAATAGTAGAAGAGAAAAAGATCTACTGAGACTATTCTAGGAGACACTTTAGCTAAGAGCTTAGACTTGTCACCTCACCAATCAACACATATTATAAGAGGTTCAAAGATCAATGTTAAAAAGTTCAATGGAAAAATAAACTTCTACATGTGGAGGCCCAAAATTATGGGTGCCCTTATTCAAATCGATCTCAATATCGTTTTGGAAAATAAAGGATACTTGTATAAAAAAGAAATTTGGAATCGACAAACGAAGGAGCCTGTGATTAGATCAGTTCATTCTTGACCAAAGAGGTGAAATATCTTGTGAAAGATAAAGAGTTTACGATGACTCTGTGGCATACACTGAAGGAAAAATACATGCTAAAAAGTCCTAAAAATCGCCTTCATGCAATGAGCCAGGTAAGCTTCTGAATGGAGCTTGGGGTGTCAATGCACGAAATGTCTCAAGATTTGAAAAATTACTTGCTACTTTAAAGAAACTTGATGAAGACATTAAGAATGAAGCCAAAGCTCTGATTCTACTGCATTCACCTCCAGTAGAATATAAACATTTTTTTATTACCTTGTTTTGTGGTAAAAGTGTGATCATCTTAAAAGATGTTTGCATAGCATTGACCAATTTGGAAATTCAGAATAATGAAAAAAAATTCTGAAAAATCATCATCTAAGGTTTTATCAGCTAGAAAAGGGCGATGAAAAAAAAAATTCGCGGTGGAAAGAATTCTCGGACCAAATTGAGAAGTAGAAATACAACTCGAAAATGAGTGTGCCTTTTATCATGAAAATGGTCATTGGAAGAAAGATTGTTCGAAGGCTAAAAAGAGAGATGGGAAGAAACCAGAAGTAGCAAATATGGCACATAATAATATAGACTGTGACTGTTCACTAAGTTTTATTCTTGTAACATATATGGCTAGTTTGAACGAGTGCATACTTGACATCGAAGCAACCTATCATTGTGTCCCGTAAGAGAATAATTTACAAATTTCCATGATTTGGAATCTGGTGCAGTTATGATTAGGAATGATCAACCCTATCGCACGACATGGATATTGACATGACTCAAAAGTGTATTACTCCCAAGTATAAGAGTGTTTAGTTATAATATAACTCGGTAAATTCAGGGTCGAACCATAGGGAATTTAAAATCTAGCTGTCAATTTGTTAAACAAAGAAAATTAATTGCAAGAAAAGAAATCACTAGAAATTAATTTAAAAATATGCGAAGGTTACGGAATTCACTCTCAGTTATTCAAACTGTAATTTTAGTACTCTCTCATTTTTAAATTTTGTCTCACTTTTACCAGTTAATTATTATATCATTTAGTTATATGTGTGTGGATAAATATGGAATAAAGCACCTAATGTGCCACAACTGTAGTAATGTGTCGACATTATGTCAAAATACCATACAGATCCAAGAGAATCTATAAATTAACATGACATAAAAATAACCAGAAAAGAATAAAATAAACTTAAAAACTCACTTGAGAAAGTAATAAATTTAATAGTTTGAAACATTGAGTTTCACCCTTTACCTCAGCTTAGTAAAATTAGCCACTCATTTTGAAAGAAAATAAACCACTCTTTTTATTTGATAAACTTTTGAAATATGTTATAAGGAAAATTGATTACACAACAAAACAAGAAAAAGAAGGAAAATAAACAATTCCTCAGCTTTGCTCTCTCGTTCTTTCTTCTCGGCTCAGCTCTCTTCACTTTGGCCTTCAGCTCCGTGCATCTCCTTGCCTTTTATAGGCAAGGAATGCATCTTTATTTCATTATTTTATTTTATTTTTATAATATAAATATATGTTGAAAAGTGTGATGGTCAGGTGGCGGGATGGCCTCCTGACCATCACCAACATGATTGCCACTTTCTTTTTTTTTTCTTTTTTTCTTTTTTATTTTAATAACATCTCCTCAATGATGCATTCTAAATTGCTTCAGCAGTTCTTCTTTATTCCCGCTTTCAATTCCAATTCCATCTTTATTCCTGAAAAATATTTACAAGACAAAAATTAACATATTGTGAATTAATTTAACATAAAAATATATTTGGGGAGTATGCAGATAATTTAGAAATAATGAGCACATTAATCGACACAATAAATGAAAAACTAATAATTTTATCATTATTAAATGTATACTTTTTAGTGTCAATCAGATATGAATAATCCGACTAAAATTTTTTTGAAGGAATAGTCAAAAACTAAAAAAAGTTAGATATGTTCCAACTTTAAAGAAACATTTAATTTCTATAGGTGTTTTGGAAGTTAAAAGCTACAAGGTTATCATTAAAGAATGCATAATAAAGTTCACATATAAGGCTATGGGGATTCTATAAGGGGTCCGTAGTTATAATTTGTTCTATTTAAAGGAAAATACAACTAATAAAGCTAATTTTTTTTAGGCGCACAATGACACAACCAAGTTATGACATGTACTATTAGGACATGTTGGAGAAAAGTCTTTGCAAACTCTAATGAGGCATAGACTCTTAAAAGGTAAAAAATATGTAAAATAAAGTTCTGAGAGCATTGTTTAATGGGCAAGAAGACAATGGTCAAGTTTGGCACCATAATTACAATATTCGTGAGATTCTTGAATATTTTCACAATGATCTATGGAGACTAACCAAGACTACATCAATTCATGGAAGTTGTTATTTTGTTTCATTTTTTGATAATTTCTCTAGACACAAATGGGTGTACATAATGTGAGCAAATGATGATGTTTTAAAAGAAATTGGTGGAGACTCAAATTGGCAGAAAAATCAAAGTATTGCATTTTTTATAATGGGGGTCAATATACTTTTGATCCACTTTTGCAAGTATGCCAGAGTGCGGGTATAAAAAGATATTTCATAGTGAGACATAATTCTCAACAGAATGGTGTGGCTGAGCGTATGAATCGTAATTTGGTGGAGAAAGTATGTTGTATGCTATCTAATTCTGATTTAGATAAAAAATTTTAGGCTGAGGCTATGAGCTATACAAGTCACTTAATAAACCAGTTTTGCATTCTACTGCAATTGAAGGTAAAACTCCTATAGAAATGTGGTTTAGAAAGCAAGCACAAGACTTAACTCATTTCGTTTGTTTGGGCATCCAGCTTATTATCATTTCGTTTTGCCTTCTACTGCAATTGAAGGTAAAACTCCTATAAAAATGTGGTTTAGAAAGCAAGCACAAGACTTTAGCTGTCAAACATGTTTTTATTCATATACTACTTGCCTTGGTAGCAGAATATGAGTTAGAGTTAGTTCAATTGGATGTTAAAACAACATTCTTACATGGAGATTTGGAGGAAGAGAGCTATATGACTCAGTCTTGCGATTCCAAAGTTGCTAGAAAGGAGAATCAAGTATGTAGGTTGATTAAATCTTTGTATGGATTGAAACAGTCACAAAAAATGAACATGATCATTGTGTTTAAAAATGAACATGATAACTGTGTTTACTCTAAAAGATTATAAGATGGAGCTTCTATTTATTACTCTATTTCGACGATATGCTTATAGCTTTAAAAAATAGAGATGAAATTGAGAGATCAAAAAAGTAGTTGGCTTCTGAGTTCGAGATAAAAGAATTAGGTGTTGAACAGAAAATACTTGGGATGGAGATTTATAAAGACAAAAGGAATGGGAGTGTGCGGCTGACTCAAAAGTCATATTTGCAGAATGTGCTATAAAAGTTTGGTATAAACAACAAACTTAAACCATTTTGTACTCCTCTAGTTCTTCATTTCAAATTAAGGTCTTCTTTATGTCCTTCTTCTCAAGAGAGCGTGAATACATGACTCATGTTCCAAGTGCCAATGCTATTGATAGTCTTATATACACTATGGTGTGTACAAGGCCCGATATATCTCAAGCCGTATTCATACATGCATAATCTGGGTAAAAATCATTGGCTTACGATGAAAGGGATTCTTTAATATCTGTATAGGACAGTTAATCTCAAGTTATTATTCAAGAAGTATTGTGGTCAACAATGTGTCGAGTACTGTGATTCTAATTTCGTAGGAGACCTTGACAATCGAAGATCAACAACAGGCTATATATTCACTTTGGGTGGAGGTCCGATAAACTAGAGGTCGATTCTACAACTGACAATTGCTCTTTTCACTACAGAAGCAAAGTACATGGCAGCAACTCAGGCCATCAAGTGAAGCTATCTAGTTAAAAGGCTTGTAAGGTGATTTGGAGTAATTCAAAAGAACATTGAGGTCTTGTGTGATAACCAAAGTGCGATATTCTTGGCAAAGAATTGAACATATCATACTTGGACAAAACACATAGACGTGAAATATCATTATGTAAGGAAAGTTATTGAGAGTGGTGTTATGTTGTTGAAAAAGATCGATACCAAGGATAACCCATCAAATATGTTGACAAAAAATACTACTGGAGTTAATTTTCAACATTGCTTGAAACTAATTCAAATTCTTCAAATGTGTTGAGTTGTTTCTTTGGAATTATGAATCACGGTCGGCTTGATCGTAATAGCTTGGTACGTAGGTGGTCGAACCAATGTAATTGTTTTGGATCCTTAGTGAATGATTAATTTGGGGATGATGGTTCGTTGGTAGTCGACTTATATTTATCCATTTGGACAAATATTCATTAAGGTGGAGAATTATTGAAAAAGTTAAATGAAAACACATGGATTGCATTCAAATTGGTGGCCAAAGATTTTGACATGCAATTGGACGGTAGTCGAAATTATGACATGCATTTAGAGGTGGAAGAAATTTTTGAAAAGCAATCAAAGGATTTGGTGCAATAGTGCATTCATATTGCCCATAAATAGAGGGCATTTCTTCATTACATAGCATCCCAAAAAATTGTAGAAATGATTCAAGTGAAGAATTGTTGAGAGAAAACAATTGGAGAGTGTGAGCAATTGAACGGTTTTCCTTTCAAGTGTTTGGAGAGTACTTGGTGTATTTAGATTCTGAAAAGTTAGGTTTCTTTACTCAAATATTGTACTTTGATAATTATTAGTAACACAATTATTTTCTCTTACTCCCATGAACGTAGGCATAATTGTCAAACCATGTTAAATTCTTGTATATTTTATTTTTATATGATTAATTGGTGCATTTGATTTTGCATTCCGTGCACAACGTAATTTCTCAATTAATCATCTATATTTGAATTTTGAAGTAAAGATTATAATCTCCTTTAAAAATTAATTAGTGATTCAATTAAATTTCATTCTTCCATAATCCGTAGATTGGTCGCTGTCCCTCCCCTCGTAAGACCGATAATTCTTTTAGAATTTCATTTCAAAATATCAAGAGTTGAAGCCCTACAAATCCAAATCTTCTTATTTTCTCAATTGAAGAACATAGAGAAAGATTTGATTGATGATGTGTGTGGATAAGATTTGGTTCCATTTAGAGTATTTGACTAATTCAAATCATTTTAGTGTTGAATAAGTTCTAGAAATGTTGAAAATGGGCCCTCTTCTAGAAATGTTGAAAATGGGCCTAAATGCTTGAAGAGGAAAATGGAAAAAGAAATGTTTGAAGAAGAAAATGAGGAACACGGTTTTGACTTTCTTGGCCATCATTTTGCTATAAATAGAAGTGCAAATGAAGAGCTTAAGCATTCTATTCAGAGAGCAATTTAGAATTTTGAGAGAGAGTTTAGAGAGCTTGAAATTATAAGCTCTTGTTATAGTGATTTAGAGAGTTTGCGTGTATTAGGGTTTTGGGAAGTGAGCTAAAATACTACAATATTTGTAACTCCTTGTCACTAGTAAAATATTTCCTTCTGTCTTCGCCCGTGGACGTAGGCTAAAAGCCGACCCACGTAATTTCTGGTGTCCTCTTTTTTGTTCTTGTTCTTTATTTTGTTACAATTTCAACTTAGCTGCGTGTCTGCTTCACCCACCAATTTCCTAACAGTGGTATCAGAGCTATTGGTTGTATTTTTTGGAGTCGGGAACTGTTCACGTAAGGGTACTATTCACGTATACGGCACTGTTCACGTATACGATACTATTCATGTATACGATATTGTTCACATATACGGTACTGTTCACGTATACAGTACTGTTCACGTATACGGTACTATTCACGTGGAACGGTGGAAGCGATCTAAGAATTTTGCGGTGCAAAGCAGGGAATAGTGGTGTGAGTAAAGCAACTGTGTGGTTTTGTACATGTCTAGGAAAGTTCTGTCACAAAGGTGATAAGAGCTTAAGGAGTCTGGGTTTTAAGTGGGACCATTGTGACCCCTCCAGTCTTTCCTGGGAATTTTCCTGGTGTGCATTCTTACACATACTTACAACTATTCAGGGTGGTACACTAGCTTGTGTGCAGTATTTATCAACAAAATGGCGGCAAAGTATGAAATTGAGAAGTTTAACGGAAATAACTTTTCGTTGTGGAAAATGAAGATGAAAGCTGTATTGAGGAAAAATAATTGCTTGGCAGCAATTGGAGAAAGGCCTATGGAGATAACTGATGACAAGTGGAACGAGATAGATGGCAATGCCATTTCTGATCTACACTTGGCACTTGTAGACAGAGTATTATCCAGTGTGGCAGAGAAAAATACAGCGAAGGAAATATGGGATACTCTCACAAAATTGTACGAGGCCAAGTCACTACACAACAAAATCTTCTTGAAGAGGAAACTCTATACTCTTCGAATGACAGAATCTACAATGGTGACCGACCACATTAACACCTTGAAGACTCTATTTTCACAACTCACAACGTTGGGTCATAATATAGAGGAGAATGAACGTGCAGAGCTTCTACTTCAAAGTCTACCAGATTCGTATGATCAACTCATCATCAACCTGACAAACAATAATCCAGTGGACAGTCTAGTTTTCGACGATGTTGCAGCCTCCGTATTAAATGAAGAAAGCAGGCGGAAAAATATGGAAAACAGACAAGTAAGTTCGCAGCAAACGGAGGCGCTATCGATGACGAGAGGGAGATCAACGGAACGTGGCCCCAGTGGGAGTCAAAATCATGGTAGATCAAATTCCAGAAGTAAGAAGAATGTTAAATGCTATAACTGTGGCAAGAAATGGCACGTCAAAAAAGAGTGTTGGAGTAACCAGAAGAGAAGAGAGGGTAAAGAACCTGAGTCATCAAATGCTCAGGGGTGTGTAGCAAGTACCTTAGATGATCGCGAAATTCTCTACAGCGAGGCAACAACTGTTTCAGAAGGCAGAAAATGACTATCTGATGTCTGGCTTATAGACTCAGGAGCTACCTGGCACATGACCTCTAGGAGAGAATGGTTCCACACATATGAACCTATTTTAGGAGGATCTGTATATATGGGAGATGATCATGCCTTGGAGATCGCTAGTATTGGTACTATCAAAATAAAAATATTTGATGGCACAATTCGCACAATTGAGGAAGTGCGACATGTCAACGGCCTGAAGAAAAATCTATTATCTTTGGGACAAATGGATAGTCATGGGTACAAAACTCATGTGAAGAATGGAATAAGGAAGATCGTTAAAGGTGCACTTGTATTGATGAAGGTAGAAAAGATCGGTGCTAATTTATTCATGCTTAAAGGAGAAACACTACAGGAGGCTGATGCGTGTGTCGCGTCAAATGGAGAAGAATCAATGATGATGTGGCATCTCAAACTTGGCCACATGTCAGAACAAGGCTTGAAGATTCTCTCTGAGTGAAAATTGCTTCCGGGGCTCAAATCGGTAAGTTTACCATTTTGCGAGCATTGTGTTACAAGTAAGCAGCAGAGATTAAAATTCAGTAGATCTATTTCTAGAAGTAAATGCATTCTAGACTTGATTCATTCTGATGTTTGGGAATCACCAGATATATCCATGGGAGGTGCAAAGTACATGGTGACTTTCATTGATGATTATTCCAGAAGATGTTGGGTGTATCCAATTAAGAAAAAGTCAGATGTATTTCTAGTGTTTAAAGAATACAAAGCGCGGGTGGAACTTGAATCTGGTAAAAAGATCAAGTGCTTAAGGACGGATAATGGTGGAGAGTATATAGACGGCGAGTTTTTTGCTTTCTGTAAGCAAGAAGGTATTCAGAGGCAGTTCACGGTTGCATACACTCCTCAACAAAAAGGAGTGGCGGAGCGGATGAACAGAACTCTTACAGAAAGAATAAGAGCTATGTTGAAGACTGCTGGTCTACCCAATTCATTCTGGGCAGAAGCAGCCAAAACTGCCTGTTATATAGTAAATCGGTCACCATCTACAGCAATTGGGCTGAAGACAGCGATGGAGATATGGACTGAAAAGCTAGCTGATTATTTCTACCTACATGCATTTGGATGTCCTGTGTACGTGATGTACAATGCCCAATAAAGAATAAAGCTGGATGCAAAATCTAGAAGATGTATCTTCTTGGGGTATGCTGATGGAGTAAAGGGGTATCGTCTGTAGGACCCCACTGCCCACAAGATTGTCATCAGCAGATATGTTATTTTTGTAGAAGATCAACTGCAAATGAAAGATAGAGGTGATGGCACTGTAAAAGAAAAGTCAGAGACTGTGCCGGTATATGTCGAAAATAATCCAGAAGATTCAGATTCTTCTGAAGCAGCACCAGAGCACGAGGAACAAGAACCAGTCGAGTCCGAGGCTCCAGAAGTTCGTCGGTCAACTCGTGAGAGATGACCGCCAACGTGGCACTCGGAGTATGTCACAGAGATCAACGTTGTATACTATCTTCTAACAGAGGATGGAGAGCCTTCAACTTTCCATGAAGCTTTAAACAGCTCATATGTTACTTTGTGGATGACAACAATGCAGGAAGAAATTGAAGCTCTACACAAGAACAAGACATGAGAACTTGTACCACTACCACGTGAAAGAAAAGCCATTGGAAACAAATGGGTTTACAAGATCAAACATGATAACAATGACCAAGTGGAGCGGTATTGTGCGAGATTGGTGGTGAAAGAATATGCTCAGAAAGAAGGTATTGACTTCAATGAGATATTTTCGCCGGTGGTTCGACTCACGACAGTTAGAGTAGTCTTGGCGATGTGTGCTACATTTGACTTACATCTTGAGCAGTTAGATATGAAAACTGCATTTCTTCATGGAGAACTTGAAGAAGAAATATATATGCTCCAACCAGAAGGTTTTGCAGAAACAGGAAAGGAGAACTTAGTTTGCAGGTTAAACAAATCTCTATACGGTCTCAAACAGGCGCCGAGGTGTTGGTATAAGAGATTTGATTCCTTCATCATGAGCCTTGGATACAACAGACTCAATTCAGATCATTGTGCATATTACAAGAGGTTTGAAGATAATAATTTCATTATTTTGCTGTTGTATGTGGATGACATGTTGGTAGCAGGCCCCAACAAAGATCGAATCCAAGAATTGAAGGCACAGTTGGCTAGGGAGTTTGAAATGAAAGACTTTGGACCAGCAAACAAGATTCTAGGGATGCAAATTCACCGAGACAGAAATAACAGGAAGATTTGGCTTTCGCAGAAGAATTATTTGAAGAAAATCTTGCGGCGCTTCAACATGCAAGATTGTAAGTCAATTTCTACCCCACTTCCTGTTAATTTTAAATTATCCTCAAGTATGTGTCCTAGCAATGAAGCAGAGAGGAAGGAGATGTCTCGAGTACCGTATGCATCAGCAGTGGGAAATTTGATGTTCGCTATGATATGTACAAGACCGGACATTGCACAAGCAGTGGGAGCAGTCAGTCGATACATGGCGAATCCTGGTGGACAGCATTGGATAGTTGTGAAGAGGATTTTGAGATACATCAGAGGAACCTCAGATGTTGCATTATGTTATGGAGGATCAGAGTTTACTATCAGGGGCTATGTGGATTCAGATTTTGCAGGAGACCTTGATAAAAGGAAATCCACTACTGGTTATGTGTTTACACTTGCGGGAGCAGCTGTAAGCTGGGTTTCGAAACTGCAGACCGTTGTGGCTTTATCTACAACAGAAGCAAAATACATGGCAGCTACACAAGCTTGCAAGGAAGCTATTTGGATACAAAGGTTATTGGAGGAGCTCGAGCACGAACAAGAGAAAATTTCTATATTTTGTGACAGTCAGAGTGCCTTGCACATTGCAAAGAATCCAGCCTTTCATTCCAAGACAAAGCACATAGGAGTTTAGTATCACTTCGTTCGTGAAGTAGTGGAAGATGGAAGTGTGGATTTGCAGAAAATCCATACAAAAAAGAACCTAGCAGATGTTTTGACCAAGCCGATAAATACTGATAAGTTTGTCTGGAGTAGATCCTCTTGTGGCCTAGCAGAAACGTAGGCAACATGATTATGGCGAAGCAGAAAGGACGGTGTGGAGATTGATTGTTTTTCAATCTAATCTCCAAGTGGGAGAAATATTGAATATGTTCTAGAAATGTTGAAAATGGGCCCTCTTCTAGAAATGTTGAAAATGGGCCGAAATGCTTGAAGAGGAAAATGGAAAAAGAAATGTTTGAAGAAGAAAATGAGGAACACGGTTTTGAAAAGGAGGAACACGGTTTTGACTTTCTTGGCCATCATTTTGCTATAAATAGAAGTGCAAATGAAGAGCTTAAGCATTCTATTCAGAGAGCAATTTAGCATTTTGAGAGAGAGTTTAGAGAGCTTGAAATTATAAGCTCTTGTTATAGTGATTTAGAGAGTTTGGGTGTATTGGGGTTTTGGGAAGTGAGCTAAAATACTACAATACTTGTAACTCCTTTTCACTAGTAAAATATTTCCTTCTGTCTTCGTCCGTGGATGTAGGCTAAAAGCCGAACCATGTAATTTCTGGTGTCCTCTTTTTTGTGCTTGTTCTTTATTTTGTTACAATTTCAACTTACCTACGTGTCTGCTTCACCCACCAATTTCCTAACATTTAGCAGGCAGAAAGACAGAATATTGAAATTTATAATTCCACGCGTGGTCATTCGAAGAAAAAGTTCTTTGTGTAGAAGCTGACAAGCTGTTAAGTCTATTCAATAAGCTTGTTAAAAAATTGAAAAGTAGGAGTTGATACATTTGTTGTAAGTGGGAAGTTAATTTACTTCGGTTATTATTCTCAATCTAGAATTTGTAAATGAGAAGTATTCTCGCTCTCAATTAGATGTTGTTTTAACTGGTTAGGGTTTCTTTCTGTTTATTCTTTTAATTCAATACTTTCAAACTTTAAAGAAAAATGATATATATTTATATATATTCTGGGTTCAGAAATTTGGGTTCGTCTAATCCAAGGTCTGGACCCGAGTAAGTACGGGTTTACCTTTTTCCATCCGGATTTTGAATATTTTAAGGTGATGTTTGGTTGGGAGGAGAGAATGGGGGAGAGGAAAGTAATTCAAATTCTACTTTCATTTCCATTATTTGATTGCACAAAATATATAAGAATTTAATTTCTATTAGAATTTAATATCCCTTATAATGTAGAATTTGAATTTCACACCAAAGAGTGAAGAATTTAAATTCCTCTTATGTTGAAAACACAAGCTTCCAAAATTACCCTTCAACATTTCAACTTGTTTAATGTTATTAATTATTATTATTATTTATAATTTTATTTTATCAATTTAATATTATAAATAATTTTATATTAATCAAATTTAATGAATGATTTAAAAAATTTAATAAAATAAATAAACTTATTTATTTTATTTAATATGAAAATATATAAATATAAATTAACTATCGCCGGACCTTCACCGGATTTTCGCCGGAATTTTGCCGGACCACCACTGACACACCGGAACTTCGCCATACCATCGCCGGAATTTTCCGGAGCTCACCGGATCTCAGCTGGAACTTCGCTGGACCATTGCTGGAACTCGCCGGACTATTGTCGGAAAATAATCGGCCGGCGTTGACCAGCGTTGACTTATGTTGACCGACTTTTATTTATATTAAATTATATTTAATATTAAATTATATTAAATAGTTTAATATATTAAATTATTTTTTATTTCATATTAAATATAAATCATGAATTGTTTTAGAACTTTTAGAAATTAAAAAAGTTTGGTATTAATATTAAATTATATTTTATTACTAATTTAGATAATTTAATATTTAAGGCAAAGGATAAATTTGTCCAAATAAAAAAATTGCAATTCCTTTCCCTATCAAATTTTATGTCAAACCAAACAATGAAATTTAATTTTACTATTCTCTGCCACTCCTCTCTTCTCATTTCCCCTCCATTCCACTCTTTTCCTCTCCTCTCCTTTCTTAAAACCAAACACCACCTAAAAGTACTTGCTAGATTGAAGTTCATACCACATCATTCGGATTTGTCCGGATTCAGTACAGGTTTGAGTTTCCTTGCCATCCGCAAGTGAGCATGCATGGTTTTAGTTATACATTTATTTGGAATGGATTATGTTCTCAATATTTCTCTCTTATATATATATATATATAATTTTGTTTCTCTGCAATAAAAACACTGACATTCCCCCCCTTCCCCCCCTCCGGCCCAAAAAAAAAAAAAAGAAAAAGAAAAAGATGCGTTTTAAGAATCAAAATATATACTTTCACAAAGAAATAACAAGGATGAGAAAGTGTCACATAATTTGTTTAGGCCCAACCCACTTTGTAACCCAATGAACCCACTCCTAATTTGACAAACCCAAGAATATTAGAACTGAAGTAATTGAAAAGCAAAGTGGAAGCACATCTGAAATGCCAAAAATTATGAAATATGGATCACGGCAGAAATTTGGTATTACATTTTTGTCAACAATGTATTTTCCTTTCTACCTCCTGAAAAAGAAAATTTCATAAAATTGAAACCTCTATAGATTAAGAGTAGGACTATTGGCACCCCTCCAAATATCTCTTAGAACCCCTTTAATTATTTTACAATTTTAAACTTTATTAAAATTACATGATAGGACAATTCTAAGTAAAACCCAAATCAAAATTCAAATAATTTTTTTCCTTAAAAAAATCTAACATTATAGAAATTAAAAAAGTTGTTTTTTCCTCTAATTTTTGGGTGAAGAATTTACCATTGGTGATTGCAACGGAGAGAAGAAAATCGGTTGTTTTTTTTTTCTTTTGAATAGAAGAAATCCTATTGTTGAAATGGGGTTTAATAATAAAAATAAACAAAAATTAGAGAATGAGTTTTACACTAATAAGTTTTAATTAAGGGTATTTTTGTCATTGTGGAGGTGTTAAAAGAATTTTATAATTTTTAAAATACTTTAATGGGGTTAATTAAGAAAATGGGTGTTAAGAGATATTTAGAGGGGTGACAATAGTCACACTCATAGATTAAAACTAGTTAATCAGCAATTATTTTAATTTTCTATGAAGGTTTTTACACAAAGGATGCAAAATGGGGTATTACAAAGATATAATGGACCAAAATAGTAAATCTAAATTTTAAGGATAATTCTAAGATGGATCAGTTAATTATCATTTAACACACTTGAACCATCCGCAATTCTGGCTGCCTCACCAAAACCCAATACATTATTTGAATTTTGTAACATTCAAAATATTAATTCTAAACATCAAATGTTGAATAGCAGCAACGGAATCATACAAAAAAAAAATGATTTTGATTTGATAATGTAGCTTAGCAGCTGCCTATTCATTTACTTACTTGAAGACGGTGGTTTGATCATCTGAGTCTCGGTTTGCTCCGTTGGTTGCTTCCGTGTTCCAGTTGAGAATTGAGCTTAAATTCAGATTAAGAGAAAATATAAGTGGCATATGCCGGAAATAGAATTTAATTCAAAATGCTTGATTAAAAAGAAGTACTGTTTGTATTACGATCACTACTCGCATGTAGATTTCAAACTAGGAGGTACGATAGATAATTGTATAAATACTTATAAATTGATCAGCACCATTAACTCAATATTTCTTAGAGATAATTAACTTGCATCCATCGTGCTGGCATTTATGCTTGTCTTGAGTTAGTAAAAGTGAAAGTTTCCTAATTGAAAGAGAGGAAAGGGAAGATTCTATTCTCCAATTATTATCGACGTAGTTGAGAAGTAAAGACTAGAGATATGAAAACTCTCATGCAAATAGAGTATATATAAGAATGCAAAAGCCTGGATTTCATTTAATTTTGCAACATCAATTTCTTTCCTCTTTAATTTTGTCACAAAAAATTATTCACTGAACCACAACTCTAGCTGCTTCGTGGCGGCCATCACCATTCCTCTTCTCATTCATAGGTTCTTATTTTTTTCCTTCAAAAAAATTCTAATTAACGGATTTGTGTATTTATTTAATTTTTTTTCCAATATAACAAGTATCAGGCTTGATAGTTTTACTGATATGTATTATGTAGCTGAAAGAATGATAATTTTTACGTTTCTGACTTCTTGATTTCGCTTCAATTCTAATATTGATATAAACTTATAGAGTTTCAAACTTCTCACGATTCAACGAAACTCTATCAAAAGATTCCTGATCATCCTTGTCGTACTCTTACAGCTTCTTCATGATAGTCCTTGATTATTGTGCACTTTCGACAACACTACTATAGTGGTCCTAGACCAACCATACTCTAATACCAATTGTAGAAAACTAAAGAGGACTAAACTGCTCAAAATTAAAACTATTTGAGCATCAGAAGAATTTTACTAAACTAACGAAATTTGTTGATAATTTACCTGGCTCACTCTTCTTTCTCTCTTTTAATTCTTCATTCGCCACTTGATGCCTACAACAAAGAGGTTAGAGGTATTTATAGTAACCTAGAACTAATACAAATCGCACAAACTTTAAAGGAGGGAAAATATTCACACGTGAGAGAGAGAGAAGAAGCTGGCAAAAACTTACCTGAAAACCCAACCCAAACCTATGAACCTGACTCGGCCATATCTCTAAATTTCTTACCACCTCACCGGCGGTGGGAGGTAGCAAACGATTGAGCCGACCTTCACTTTCCTGCCATCACCATCACCAAAAGCTGATCAGAACGCCGCTGTCTGAAGCGTGAATAGTCACGGCCAAAACCCTTCATGACTGCCATTGATTCCACCGGAATTAGGCCACACCACCGGTTGGGTTTTACTCCTCACGTCACAACCTTTCATTTTCGACCATCCACAGCCACCGGAAGCCACCGATTCGCCGTCGGCCAATTCTTGAGGTGCTCACGATTGTCGAGCTAGATTTCGGCGTTATCACCGCGCATGGGAGCTTACCACCAATACCGTTTAACTCAGCTCAGCCAGAAGTGTCTAACCCGAGCTTCATGGTCAACGTTGCTTGAATTTCGGTAACTGTTGACCGACGAGGGCATTTAGGTAATCTCACATCTAAGGATAATTTCGTAATATCTCGCCTTGTCGATACTTTTGTAATATTAATTAAGGACAGTTTGGTAATTAAGGATTCCGAGGGTAATTCGATAGCTTACGATTTTGAAGTATGTTAATAATTTACGAATGCAAGAGTATTTTGTTAATTTTGTTTGGAGTTGTATATTAGGGACAAGTGTTCGTTTCAAGCTTTATCGCATAAATTTAGTCCTATTTCGCATTTACAGAAAATAATTATGTTGTTTCCTTGATTTGGAAGGATCCATGAGCGAGAACCAGTCTGCGGTCGTGGACGATAACCGAGTCAGAGCATCGTCACTATGAGTAGAATATACAAATTTTCATAGTTAATTATGATAGTAAAGCATGTTTGCGAAATAAGTATTTTAAATGTTCTAATTTAATAATTTCCTCTAAATGGATTTTATTCACGCATTAATATTTTATTAAAATGTTTGGTTAATGGTTTTTCGTATCGACTTTGAATAAAATATGATAGTATTTTAAAGAAAAGAAAAATGGATTTAGATGTGATAAGGAAAAGAAAATACAATTTGCACATACAGAGATATAATGAGATATATGAGCTATATGAGATGACATTCCATTCGTCTACCCATCATAGCTCTGAGGCATGATGGTAACCTGATAGTACGTCATTGCTTGTCGTCTTGAGGTCTGGGTATGACAAGATTATTTTCCTAGGTACTTGTTTAGTGACAGTTTTCAGAATTCAGTATTTGAGATTACAATGTTTTTATAACTTCCTTGATTTTATGTGGTATTATATCTTATGTTTATGTCAGTGTATGATTTATAATTAAATGAGTTTATTTAAGTTTTCTTATGGCAATTTGGTAAAGTTATTTACTGAAAGAATATAATTATTTTGAAGTAAGTTTATTTTCAAAAATTGTTATCCAGTCACTAAGTTTTATACTCATCCTGTTTTATTATATTTCTCCCCCCCCCCCAAGAGGTTATAGGTACATCAAATCGACCCAGCGACTATACATATTTTGAATTTTGGACACGTGATGGTGTTAGAAGATATAGATGATTTTTGTTAGGGCATTTTGATTATCTCATTTTTTTTTGGATTGTGTAAGTTTGCTGTATTATTCTTTTGAGATTAAGAATAAACTAATGTATGTTAATATTAGTTATAGTATAATCTTTTGATACTCTTGAGATATCTTGGATAAATCTCAGTATTCTGGTTGAGGATGTTGATCATTGGAGTTGGTTGTATATTCAATTATTTTAGGAGTGCTTGTTTTGCATATTTGCGGGTTGGGAGTGTTATATTTATAGAGGAGACTTTGCCGAAATTTAGGTAGAATCCTTACTAATTATATTATTATTAGTCCATTGTTTTTATGAAACTAAATAGACTCGCACTAGAAGTTCGGGAGGAGTCATTTCAGAAACCTCATTTATGGCTTTGCTTTTCACCTGCTGGACTTTCGACTAATTTTAACCAAATTCAAGTACAAAGTTGTTAATAAAGATTATAGAACAGTGAACATGAAAAATAAAAAAGAAATGGCTTAATGCAAACATATCTAAAATGGCAAAAATCATGGACGATGACTGATCCAAAAAATTGGGTACCCCTTTGCTATGTGTTGGGAAATTGATGGGTGAAGCAGACATGCAACTAAAATGGAATTGATAAATAATGAGACAATAGAATCATAGAGGACACCACAAATTACGTGGTTCGGCTTTTAGCTTACGTCCATGGCGAAAACAAAAGGAAAATATTTTACTAGTGATATGAGGATTGCAAGTATTGTAATATTTTTGGCTCACTACCCAGAACCCCAATACACCCAATCTATCACTCCTTAATCACTCAAGAGTTTATTAAACTCTTAATACTCTCAACTCTTTCTTTTAAATTTGAGAAGAGAACTGGAGGAATTGATGTTGAGGAGGGGAAATGAAGCCTCTATTTATAGGCTTCATTTCCTCTTTTTTTGTAATATTTTAATATATTTTTTGTTATTATCTTTTTCTTATTTCAATATTCGGTGCCTACCCTTGACATCGTTTCCTCTCAAATTTTGGTGCATCCAAAAATTCAACTTGCTACCACATGCATTTTGACAATTGCTAGACATTGGTTGTTAATTTGGTGATGAGCTTTTGACATTCTCTACTTGGAGATTTGATTGAGAACCAATTAATCTCCAGACCATCCTTTCTGATTCGCCATTGTCATATTGCTTATGCCTCTACTAGGCCACAAGAGGATCTACTCCAGATAAACTTATCAGCATTGATTAGCTTGGTCAAAACATCTGTTAGATTCTCCTTAGTATGGATTTTCTACAAATCCACACTTCCATCTTCCACTACTTCTCGAACGAAATGATACTATACCCTTATGTGCTTTGTCCTGCAATGAAAGGCTGGATTCCTTGCAATATGCAAGGCGCTCTGACTGTCACAAAACACAGGAATTTTATGTTATTTTTGCCTGAGCTCCTCCAATAACCTTTGTATCCAAATAGCTGTTAGCCTATATGGCTATAAATATTGATTTTGATGATAACAAACCACATGTATTTATTAAGTAAAGATTTATGAATTGTACTTTTATAATAAGAAAATGATGTTATGGAATTAAAGCATTTTGGACTAAAATGAAAGTAATTTCAAAATCTTTGATAGTGTTTTAAATTTCGGATTTGGACCTATTTGAAACTATTTAAATGTTTTTGGGTCATTCTATAATTTCAAAAGTTTGGGCGAAATCATAATTTCAAAAAGTTTGGGATTAACGAAGAATTATTTAGAAATTCTGAAATTGGACTTATTTGCAAAGGTTCATAACGTTTTGGGCCATACTACAGTTTTATAAAGTTTTGGGGTCAAACTAAAAATTTGGGAAAAATTTCACTGTAGCAGGTTACTGTAGCAACCGGCTATCCAGATTCTGAAAACCAGAAATCCGGATACGGCCAGCAAGCGTCCAGAACGAAAACGGCTTACCGGATTTGGAATCCGGTAAGCCGGTTAGGAAAAATTTTGAATTTTGCCTTAACGGTAACATAAATCCGGCTTACCGAATTCCATAAACGGCAAATCGGATACGCCTGGAATGTGAGTAACGGCTAGTTTTCGAGCTCAAACTATAAGAACTCAAATCCAACTCATTTTGAAGCTCTACAACAAGCAAAAACAAAAAGCACACGTGATATCTTGAGCTTACAACTTGCAAAACACAAATCATTGAATCATTCATTGTTCTTCATCTTTGAATATCTACTCATTGAGTGAGTTTGATTGTAACTTTCATTTCTTCATTTCATTTGTAAGAGTTTGAGTGTGTGAGACACTTGAGTGAAGAGATTGTGAGATAATCTCTTTGTTGTAAAGGTTTATTGACACCTCGAAGTCAATTGTAATCGGTTGAAGCCTCGGAAAGGCTTGGATAGTGAAATCCTCAAGCTTGGATTGCTTGGAGGCGTGTGACAAGAATGAAGCCAATATGGTAATTGCAGATTTGACGAAAAGGATTTCAACAGTGTTATCTCAACAACACCATCAACGGAAATCAAATATAGATTTCCAATCAATCAAGGATTCTCAGCTTGATTATACATAACCACCTTCAATCACGCTCCAAGACTTATGTAAATACCATAGCTAGACTAAACTCTTGTGTATAAATATCATTTGTGTTCTTTTGCAAATTACTCAATAAAGATATATACCTCTCAA
Organism: Citrus hindsii; assembly: GCA_004802465.1. Classification (NCBI taxonomy): domain Eukaryota; kingdom Viridiplantae; phylum Streptophyta; class Magnoliopsida; order Sapindales; family Rutaceae; genus Citrus; species Citrus hindsii. The sequence goes on from QWBT01001163.1 coordinate 303,767, forward strand.
CTTATCAAAAAGTGTTTTATGGTATCAGAGCCCTATGGCTTCAATTTCCCAAATGGTTGAACCCAAACTTTCTCTCCAAACATTCCACCAATGCTCCAGCCTAGTCTCTGTCAAACTTACTTCCCAAAACTATCTTGTATGGAAGTCCCAGGTTCTTCCGCTTATACAAAGCCTAGACCTTGAGCATCACATTAACGATGCTGGGACACCATCTAGTCAAGTTATTATTGATGGGAAGGAAGTTAACAATCCAGAGTTTTCTAATTGGAAAAACAATGATGGATTACTCATGACTTGGCTAAGGGGAATGATGACCGAAGATATTTTGAGTCTAATCATAGGCGTTCAAAATGCAAGAGATGTTTGGCAGTCCATAGAGGAGCAGATGCTTCCCGCAACCAAAGAGCAAGAGTCCTGGTTAAAGGACAGTTTGTACTCACTAAAGAGAGGTTCACTAAAGTTGGAAGATTTCTTGAAGAAGTTCAAGGGGATATGCGACAACCTCGCTGCAATTGGAAAACCTTTATCTGATGAAGATAAAGTTTTTCAATTGGCTCGTGCCTTGGGACCAAAGTATGCCAACTTCAAGACTGCAATGCTCACCAAACCTCCTTACCCAAGCATGAAGGAGTTTACAATAGCCCTTTATAACCATGAGCAGACAGTGATGGTATCAAAAGAGGAAGAAGGCAACAAACATACTGATCCTAATTATGCCTTTTTCGGTCAAAGAGGAAGGGGCAACAATTATAGAGGAGCTCGTGGCAGAGGGCACTCACAAAACAATGGAGGTCGAGGAAATAATAATAATCAATATCTGTGGGCTAATAATAATCAAACTCAGCCAACATATGGTCAAAGGTCCCAAAAGCCGCCACAACAGCCATCTCAAGTGCCAAAGACGGATGAAATCAAACAAAAACAAAAGGAAAAGCCAGGCACCATATTCTGTCAAATTTGTGGTAAAAATAACCATAGTGCTGCTGTTTGTTATCACAGGTATGACTATTATGGGCCTGAAGATGAAGTACCTCAAGCTCTAGCCGCTATGAATATCGAGGATCCAACGGATCAACAATTCTATGCAGATTCAGGGGCTACTGCTCATATGACCAACATAACAGGTAACCTAGTTCAATATTCACCATATGTGGGATATGATAAAATTTATGTAGGTGATGGAAAAGGCTTACATATCTCACATATTGGTAATACCATTTTAAAAACACCACATGGTAATTTAAAATTAAATAATGTTCTTGTGGTTCCACATTTAAAAAAGAATTTATTATCTGTTGCTGAGCTTACTAGTAGCTCTAAATGTTCTTTTGAATTTAATTCTAATGGTTTCATTGTGAAGAACAAGGAGAACCAAGTTCTAGCCAAGGGGCGTAGAAAAGGGAACCTTTATGCTTTGGAGGAGGTTCATGCTGCTGCTCTAAGTGCAATAAAAGGAAATTCTGAGGAGTTTAGTTTGTGGCACCAACGACTTGGACACCCAAGTTCACGAATTTTGCAAGCTTTAAAAAATGATAACCTTATTTGTTTTTCTAGATGGAATAAAATACCGAGTGTGTATGAATCTTGCCAATTAGGCAAAGCATGTAAACAACCATTTGGTCTCTCTAATAATAAATCAGAATTTCCCTTGCATAAAATACATTGTGATCTATGGGGTCCTTCCCCTATTAATTCATCTCAAAATTTTAGATATTATGCATTGTTTGTTGATGATAATACTCGGTTTTCATGGTTATATCCTTTAAAATCTAAAACTGACTTTCTTGACTGTTTTTTGAAGTTTCAAAGACAGGTTGAAAATTTGTTTGACAGGAAGATTAAAATCTTCCAAAGTGATGGCGGTGGAGAATTCAGTTCAATAGCATTTATCAGTCACCTTGAAAAATGCGGAATAATAAGACAAGTATCATGTCCTTATACTCCTGAGCAAAACGGTGTCGCTGAAAGGAAACATCGCCACATCGTAGAAACAGCTTTAACTATGATGTATCATGCGTCCTTACCAATGCATTTATGGGTAGAAGCTTTTCTCACTGCTATATACTTGATCAACAGAATGCCATTGTCTACTCTTGGAATGAAAAGCCCATATCAAACTTTGTTAAAAAAATTACCTGATTACAATGGTTTGAAGGTTTTCGGCTGCAGGTGTTACCCTTATCTTAGAGACTATAGAAAGAATAAGTTTGATAAGAAAACTTATCCTTGTGTCTTTATTGGTTATAGCCCGTTACATAAGGGTTACCGTTGCTTACAACCTCAAACTAAAAGCGTTTATATTTCAAGACATGTTGTCTTTGATGAAAGAATATTTCCATACAACTTCAATTTGTCCTCTAATAATATTTCATCTAATGTGCAGGAACAGGATATGATTACTTCATACCCAACATGTGATGAGTGGCTTACAAAAAATGATTTAAGCCGGAAAAAGGACCTTGAAGCACACTCAACTAATCTAGCCCCAAATAATGGCACGTTCTCTCAACAAATAATTCACAAGGACTCACATAATTTTAGATGTTGTGAGGAGATTGAAGGAGAGAAAAAATCCCCACAAGATGTTTTGTACAATGATGATATTGAAGCTCACCCAAAAAGTCTTATTGTGCACGAAGAAGTATCTAATAATATTCTTGTTTCTCATGAACATTCAGCCATCGATCGCGATGTCACTCAAATCCCTCCAGAACATGTCAGTGAAACATCTTCAACAAAGGAGCAAAGCCCATCAATTTTAGATAACCATCACAACTATCCTGATATTTCCAAACACCTGGTGGTTGACCTTACCTTACCTCTTAAACCAGTAAACCCATCCCAACAAACATCCTATGATACAAATGTACATCCTATGATCACTAGAACTAAACTTAAGAATAACCCCAACCTAGCCTTGCAAGCCCTTCGTACTAGCCATATTGAACCTAAAACTCTCAAGACTGCCTTAAAAAATCCTCTTTGGTTACAAGCCATGAAAGAAGAACTTCAAGCCCTCCATCAAAACAACACATGGACACTTGTACCTAAACCAGAAAATACTAATATCATAGGAACAAAGTGGGTTTATAAGATAAAGTACAAAGAGGATGGTTCCATTGATAGATACAAAGCTCGGCTAGTTGCGAGAGGATTTACCCAATTTCCTGGCTTAGACTATGCCGAAACTTTTAGCCCCGTTGTCAAAGCAACAACCATTCGACTTGTCTTAGCCATAGCCGTAAGTAAAAATTGGTTGATTAGACAACTTGACGTTCGAAACGCTTTTCTACATGGCTCTCTTAAGGAGACGGTTTATATAGAGCAACCTCCCGGTTTTCAAGATCCAATACATCCTACATATGTTTGCAAACTCCATAAATCACTCTATGGCCTTAAACAGGCTCCTAGAGCATGGTTTGAGTGCTTATCTCAAGTTTTGATAGGAATTGGTTTTAAAAGCAGCAAGGCTGACTCTTCTCTCTTTACTTTCCATAAAAATTCTGTTATTATTCTTATATTAATTTATGTTGATGATGTTATTGTTACAGGAAATCATGAAGGCATCATTTTTGAAATCATTAATAGCTTAAGCTCCCAATTCGCCTTAAAAGATCTTGGAGACTTAAGCTATTTTCTAGGCATTGAAGTAAAGAAATTTACAAAGGGCCTCTTCTTGTCACAATCCAAATACACAAAAGACATTCTGGCAAGGGCAGATATGCAAGATTGCACATCAATTCGAACTCCAATTGCCACAAGCTCCACAGCTTGCATTGATGATGATGAACCGGTTGACGCTACTGAGTATAGAGGTTTAATTGGGAGCCTTCAATACCTTACATTCACTCGACCTGACATTACTCATGCTGTTAACCGTGCTTGTCAGCATTTTCAAGCACCCAACAAGGCTCATATGCGGGCTGTTAAGCGAATTTTAAGATATCTCAAGGGCACCATCCATTACGGCCTTCGGTTTTTATCTCAAAGTTCTCTAACACTTTATGGTTTCTCTGATTCTGATTGGGCAGGTTGTTCAGCGACACGACGAAGTACAACTGGCTACAGCATCTATCTAGGTGCAAATTTGGTATCTTGGTGCTCTAAACGTCAAAACACAGTGGCTCGTTCGAGTACGGAAGCAGAGTACCGTGCCTTAGCATCCACTGCTGCAGAGATGACTTGGATTACATATTTGTTTCAGGATATTCGGCTTCCTATGACTCGAACTCCTTTGCTGCTTGGTGACAACATGAGTGCACTTCATCTAACCAAAAATCCGTTGTTTCATGCTCGTACCAAACACATTGAGATAGACTATCACTTTGTTCGTGAAAAGGTAGCTCAAGGTTCCTTAGACATCAGGCACGTTCCCTCTCATCAACAAATAGCAGATGTTTTTACCAAGCCTCTTAGCAAACAACCATTCCTTACACTTCGACACAAACTAGGAGTTCACTGCGTTGACCTTCCTAGCTTGAGGGGGGCTGACAAGAATGAAGCCAATATGGTAATTGCAGATTTGACGAAAAGGATTTCAACAGTGTTATCTCAACAGCACCATCAACGGAAATCAAATACAGATTTCCAATCAATCAAGGATTCTCAGCTTGATTATACATAACCACCTTCAATCACGCTCCAAGACTTATGTAAATACCATAGCTAGACTAAACTCTTGTGTATAAATATCATTTGTGTTCTTTTGCAAATTACTCAATAAAGATATATACCTCTCAACTTATCAAAAAGTGTTTTAGCGTGGACGTAGGCGGCGATTGCCGAACCACGTAAAAATTCGTGTGTTTGTTTCTCTTCTCCCTTACTCTTTAATTATTGTGCCTTTATTAAACTTATTGCTTTCAATTTTTATTAAGGCATTAGATTGCTTGTTGTGTGGATTTGCTAGGTTTATTTTTAAATTTCCAATTCACCCCCCTCTTGGGTTGCACACTTATATTTCAATAGCTTCCTTGCAAGCTTGTATAGCTGCCATCTACTCTACTTCTGTTGTAGATAAGGCCACAACGGTCTGCAGTTTTAAAACCCAGCTTACAGCTGCTCCCGCAAGTGTAAACATATAGATAGTAGTCTTCTGTAAAATCTGAATCCGCATATTCCTTGACAGTAAACTCTGATTCTCCACAAAATAATGTAACATATGAGGTTCCTCTAATATATCTCAGAATCCTCTTCACAGCTATCCAATACTCTCCACCAGAATTCGCCATATATTGACTGACTGCTCCCACTGTTTGTCCAATGTCTGGTCTAGTACATAACATAGCGAACATCAAACTTCCCACTACTGATGCATACGGTACTCGAGACATCTCCTTCCTCTCTGCTTCATTACTAGGACACATGAGGATAATTTGAAATTAATAGGAAGTGAGGTAGAGATTGGCTTACAATCGTGCATGTTGAAGCGTCACAATATTTCTTCAAGTAGTTCTTCTGAGAAAGCCAAATCTTTCGGTAATTTCTGTCTTGGTGAATTTGCATCCCTAGAATCTTATTTGCTGGTCCCAAGTCCTTCATTTCAAACTCCCTCGCCAACTGTGCCTTCAATTCTTGGGCTCGATCTTTATTGGGGCTTGCTACTAACATGTCATCCACGTACAACAATAAAATGATGAAATCATTATCTTTAAACATCTTGTAATATGCACAGTGGTCTAAACTGAGTCTGTTGTATCCAAGGCTAATGATGAAGGAATCACATCTCTTATACCAACACATTGGCGCCTGTTTGAGACCGTATAGAGATTTGTTCAACCTGCAAACCAAGTTCTCCTCTCTCTTTTCAGCAAAACCTTCTGGTTGGAGTATATAAATTTCTTTTTCAAGTTCTTCATTAAGTGCCTGTTTGGTATGGCTTATTTAAGAGCCATAAGTGCTTATTTAATCGTATAAGCACTTTTTAAAAATTTTTATGGTGTTTGGTTTTTTTTTAGTAGAGTTTTTTTAGCTTAAATAAGCTAATTTACCTCTACTAACAAAAGCCTAAAATTTGAGCTTTTGGGAGTAGAGGTTATAGAGCTTTTCTAAAAATATATAATATAAAAAATGTCACACAGTTTAATGGTTCAAAAGTGCTTTTTTTATTAACAACCAAACACCCAATGACTTTTTGTCCAAAAGCTCTATTGGTATAAGCTCTACTGCTATAAGCTCTACTGTTATAAGCTCTATTTAATAAGTTGTACCAAAAGGAGCCTAAGAAATACAGTTTTCACATCTAACTGTTCTAGATGTAGGTCAAATGTAGCACACATCGCCAAGACTATTTTGATTGTCGTGAGTTGAACCACTGGAGAAAATATTTCGTTGAAGTCAATACTTTCTTTCTGAGCATATAATTTCACCACCAATCTTGCACGATACCGCTCCACCTGGTCATTGCCATCACGTTTGATCTTGTAGACCCATTTTTTACCAATGACTTTTCTTCCATGTGGTAGTGGTACAAACTCTCATGTCTTGTTTGTGTAGAGCCTCAATTTCTTCCTACATTGCTGTCATCCACAAAGTAACATCTAAGCTGTTTAAAGCTTCATGGAAAGTTGATGGCTCTCCATCCTCTGTTAAAAGACAGTATGCAACATTGATCTCTGTGACATAATCCGAGTGCCACACTGGCGGTCGTCTCTCATAAGTTGACCGACGAACTTCTAGAGTCTCGGACACGACTAGTTTTTGTTCCTCATGCTCTAGTGCTACTTCAGAAGAGTCTGAATCTTCTGAATTATTTTCCACATATACCGGCACAGTCTCTGACTTTTCTTTTACAGTGTTATCTCTCCTTTGTAGTTGATCTTCTACAAAAATAACATCTCTGCTGATGACGATCTTGTGGGCAGTGGGGTCCCACAAATGATATTCATTTACTCCATTAGCATATCCCAAAAAGATACATTTTCTAGATTTTGGATTTAGCTTTGCTCTTTCTTGGGCATTGTACATCACGTACACAAGACATCTGAATGCATATAGGTGAGAGTAATCTGCTGGCTTTCCAGTCCACATCTCCATCAGAGTCTTCAACTCAATTATTGTGGATAGCGACCAATTTACTACACAACAGACAATTTTGGCTGCTTTTGCCTAGAATGAATTAGGTAGGCCCGCAGTCCTCAACATAGCTCTTATTCTGTAAGAGTCATGTTTATCCGCTCTGCCACTCTATTTTGTTGAGAAGTGTATGCCACCGTGAACTGTCTTTGAATACCTTCTTGTTTATAGAAAGTAAGAAATTTGTCGTCTGTATAGTCTCCACCATTATTTGTCCTCAAACACTTGATCCTTTTACCGGATTCAAGTTTAACATGCGCCTTGTACTGTTTGAACACTGGAAACACATCTGACTTTTTCTTGATTAGATATGCCTAGCATCTCCTGGAATAATCATCAATGAAAGTCACCAAGTACTTTACATATCTTATAGACATATCCGGCAATTCCCAAACATCAGAATAAACTAAGTCTAAAATGCATTTACCTTTGGCAGTGGATTTGTTGAATTTCAATCTATGCTGCTTACTTGTAACACAATGCTCGCAAAATGGTAAGTTCACCGATTTGAGCCTCGGAAGTAATTTTCACTCAGAGAGAATCTTCAAACCTTGTTCTAACATGTGACCAAGTTTGAGGTGCCACATTATCATTAATTCTTCTCCATTTGACGTGACATACGCATCAACTTCCTGTAGTGTTTCCCCTTTAAGCATGAACAGATTAGCACCGATCTTTTCTGCCTTCATCAATACAAGCGTGCCTCTAGCTATCTTCATAATATGATTTTCAACATGGGTTTTACACCCAAGATTATCTATTTGTCCTATAGACAATAGATTTTTCTTTAGACCATTGACATGTAATACCTCCTTAACTGTGCCAACTGTACCATCAAATACATAATACATAATACATAGCTGCCGTCTGTCTAGTTGATGGCCACTGATAATTATTGTTGGCAATTCTCTCCAAAATTTTATAAGCTTCAGTATAAGATTTAGATAACAAAGCTCCATTTGCTGAAGCATCAACCATTAATCTTGTACTTGGATTCAACCCATTGTAAAAGGTTTCCAACTGTATGCAACAAGGAATGCCATGATAAAGACACCTTCTGAGCAGTACTTTAAATCTCTCCCAAGCCTCATACAAACTCTCATCTTCAAGTTGATGAAAGGAAGTGATCTCATTCCGCAATTTTGCATTCTTGGTTGGTGGAAAATATTTCATTAAGAATTTATCAGCCAATTCATTCCATGTAGTGATGGAATCAGATGGTAATGAGTTCAACCATGCTCTTGCTCGATCTCTTGAGGAGTAAGGAAAAAGCCTTAGTCTTAAAGCATCTTGTGTTGCTCCAGCAATTTTAAAATCATCACTCACTTCCAAAAACAACTTAAGATGGAGGTGAGGATCTTCAGTTGGTAGTCCATCGAATTGACCCATTGTTTGCAACATTTCAAACATACTGGCTTAAGTTCAAAGTTTGCGGCTTCCACTTTAGGTCTGACTATTCTCCCACCATTTCTCGTGAAAACAGTACCGTATATATGAACGGTTCCGTATAAGTAAACAGTATCGTATACGTGAATAGTAATGTATACGTGAACAGTACCGTATACACGAACAATACCCTTTACGTGAACAGTATCCCGACTCCAAAAATACAACCAATGGCTCTGATACCACTGTTGGGAAATTGATGGGTGAAGCAGACACGCAACTAAAGTGAAATTGAGAAATAATGAGACAATAGAATCACAAAGGACACCAGAAATTACATGGTTCGACTTTTACCCTACGTCCACGGGCGAAGACAGAAGGAAAATATTTTACTAGTGATATGAGGATTACAAGTATTGTAATATTTTTGGCTCACTTCCCAGAACCCCAATACACCTAATCTCTCACTCCCTAATCACTCAAGAGTTTATTAAACTCTTAATACTCTCAACTCTTTCTTTTAAATTTGAGAAGAGAACTAGAGGAATTGATGTTGAGGAGGGGAAATGAAGCCTCTATTTATAGGCTTCATTTCCTCTCTTTTTTTAATTTTTTAATATATTTTTTATTATTATCTTTTTTCTTATTTCAGCATTCGGTGCCTACCCTTGACATCTTTTCCTCTCAATTTTTGGTGCATCCAAAAATTCAACTTGCTGCCACATGCATTTTGACAATTGCTAGGCATTGGTTGTCAATTTGATGATGAGCTTTTGACACTATGTCTCCGCAACCTGGTATATTGAAAGCTGCGGAGAAAGCTATGTGACTATGAGTGCAGCTATAACTGAGCAAGATGAAGCTAAGGGCATTGTGTCATGTGGATTTTAATTGAAAAGAAAAGAGTCCATATATATTGTGGAACCATGTCTGAGGGACTTTCCTTTTGATCTAGCCAATGGCAGGACATAAATTTTGTTTTGAAATAGGCTATAATAATAATAATAATAATAATAATAATAATAATAAAAGAAACCAAAAAACTTGTGGATGTTATGATATAAAATATGTAAACAATAGAGAGCTAAATCATCATGTTGAGCAATACTTGTTCCTCTTGGTGAGATAAACGACTTGTTCCTTTACGTAAAAGTCTGCATAAAGACTCTTGGGGACTCTCCAAATATTTCTTTTCATGATTGATTTATAATCTAGTTGTTTTCCTCTAATTTTTTTAATTTTTAATTTTAATAAAATTTCTCAGCATTCAACTCATTATGTTGAGCAAGTGTTGATCAAACTCTCTCTGATGGCTTCACCCATGGATGTAGATCTTGCAAAAGACTGAAGCACATAATATTGAGGGGCTGTGCAGCTGCTCTACCCCCTTTATTTTAAGAGAATCCTCCTAAAATAATGGGTGGAGCAGCACAGCTGCCCCAAACAGATCCTCAGTGTTCTTTGTGTGATTTCTTTGATTCTGCTTCTGATTCATTCATTCTTTTTACTGAGAGTTAGATTAGGGTTCTTGAGTCAATATTGAATCAATTTCGATCTTCAATTGTGAGTGCACAACTTGTTTGATGTAGTGAAGTAATCCGGCCAGAGTGCTGGTCTGGTGAAGCTTGATACACAGATCAACCTCTACACATAAATTTAAGACCACAATTGTTTAATTGTTTAAAATGTGTAAAGAATAAAAAGTGGCTTTGCTTTTTGTTTGGATACCTATTAGTATTAGTTTGGCCATTTTTTGACTAGCCCCTCTAGAATTAATTCATGAGTCTGCCATTCATGATGATCTAGGTTGGGTAAATTGTAAATAGATTTTCTATTATGGTATTCATTTTCGAGATTATCTCAGCATCAAATTTAAGGCCTTTTTATTTTAATTCTTGCTCTTTTAATAGCCTCCGTTTCAATCCTATGCCCCACTTTCAAATTTCTCTCGATCTCCAATTTACATGACCTTAAATTGGATTCACGTTTTGTGAATCTTTTTTCTTTTTTTTCTTTTCTTTCTTTCATTTATTTTTCAATAACACTGAGTTCTTACCTAATTACTTAAAATTTTGATTCTAATGGCTTATCAAAAATGGTGTGCAGAAACAAAAATGAATATAAAAAGTGACGGATCAAACTGAAGAAGTTCAGAGTTAGAGAGGTACTTAAATAACATAAAGAAATTTGGGATACATTAATTTTTAATTTATTGATTCAATATTAATTAACAATTTTTATAGGCATAAGAACAACTAAAATACTGATTCTGTTTTCATGATGATTAATTAAGATGATTGGCAATATGCTTAACAAAGTGCAGGAGAGACTACATGAAAGATGATGAGAGCATTGATCAAAATGGGACATGAAGATATATTGTGTGAATTTGTAAGCGTGCCTGTTACTTTTGTGCATGTTTGCTTGCACGAGATTCACGTTTGTTAGTTTATTGTGCTCCCTTCATGCAGGATTTATGGAGTTTTGAAACATTTAACTTATAAATTATCGTAATTATGATGTACGGTTCGAATCTCATACTTTTTCTACCACATCAAGCGATCTTATTAGTTGAACCTACACGAATACACAGGGAAGTAGTGAAAGAAGGAGGCTTACTGAGAAACAAGGATCATATATGAAAACGAGGCTCAGCTGCAAAATGGCCCAAAACCTCATTTGTGGCTCTGTTTTTCACCTGCTGGACTCTCGACTATTTTAACCAAATTAAGGAACGAAGTTCTGAACACTCAACAAGGATTATAGAACAATCATCAAGAAAAATGAACAAGAAATTGGGTATTAATTCCTCCGCTATATATCTGCGATGTGTACATTGAAAGCAGCGGTGAAAACTACTGTCATTATGAGTGCAGCTACAACTCTGCAAGACGAAGCTGAGGAGTGAGGACATTGATCGAGTTAAGAGTTTTAATAGAGAAGAAAAATGTCAATATTTTTGTGGAACCACATGAGGGACCTTCCCCTAGGGCTCTGGCCAATGGGAGGACATAATTTTGGATTTGACAAGTTATAATAAATTATTAAAAAGGAAAGAACCTACCATATATACTTCATATAATTAACTCGCATCTATCGTGCTGGTGCATTTATGCTTGTCTTGAGTTAGTAAAAGTGAAAGATTCCCAATATGAAAGAAAGTAAAGAAGATGCTATTCTCCAATTATTATCGACGTGATCGACAAGTAAAGCCTAGACATAGGAACCTCTCATGCAAATGCAGTATATATATGATTAAGAATGCAAAAGGCCGGATTTCATTTAATCACAGCACTTAATACTCTTTTGCAGCATCAATTTCATCCAAAATTATTCACTAACACTCTCGCTGCTTCGTGGCCGCTGCCGTCACCATTCCTCTTGACATTCACAGGTTCTTATTCTTTTTAAGTATTATAATTAACGGATTTGCGTATTAATTTAATTATTTTTTTCAATATAACAAGTATTAGGCTCCATAGTCTTTATTGATATATGTATTATGTAGCTGAGAAAACAATAATTTTTTCATTTCTGACTTCTTGATTTCGCTTCAATTCAAATATTGATAGATCTGTTCTTTTGCTTCTGGTACAGAAAAGCAAAACTCCAAGAAATTAAGTTTAATTCTTAACTCCGATATGGAAGAAGCCAGCAGATCATCAAACCGAGAAGCAAATGATCCAACCAACTTCTCCAGGTAAGAAAATAAACACTCTATATATGTGTGTGTGTGTATATATATATATATATCTGATTTTAGATATTTAGAATCGATTGATTAAAACTTTTGATCTTACAAAATGCAATTGATGGATTGCGTTTTGATTCATTTTCTATAATGAAAATTAAAGCTTAATGTCTTGAAGTATGTATTCCAAATTTAATTTATTTTTTAGGAGGCCCATAGTTAAATAAGCGTCAGTTTGGTTAAACATTTGTTACCAGTTATGAAGAGAATTAGTTAAACATTTGTTAAAATTTATTTTTAAAAGTTGTGTGAGTTATAGAAGAAGCCATATGTGCTTGGTAAATCTTACTGTTAAATTGCTATAATAATTCAAATGACTAAAATGGATATAATGTTGAATAAAATTTATTTACGCATTTATAAACATAGTAAATGATAGAGTGATGTTATTAGCATCCTTCAAAATCCTAATAAAACCCTCTTTTGCTTTTACATTTTTAACTTCTAGTAAAATGATTAAAAAAAAATCTTTCTTTCTCAACTCAAGCTGCAGATTTCTATTTAAAAGTTTTTTGTTTCCCCCGAGCTAAACTAGAAAAAAAAAAGAATATATTCATGTTGATGTCTCTAATAAACTAGAGTAATCATTTAATCGCTATTTTGCTTCAATCTAACCTATAGAAAACCAAACTTGAAGATTTAGTTACCATTCGAGCTAGAGTTTTCTATCTCCTTTATCGTTACCATTTCTTCTTGTCTGCATTTTTTCCGCAACTTACAATAAATTCGTTACTCAAAATCCTAAATGAAGGTTCATATATACAAATAACTTTAGAAGAAATAAATCATTTAAATTTTAGTTTTGTTGGGAATTTCATAAGAAATTTTTTCTATTGCATATACACACTTGATTAGCAAGTTTTACAAGTGTTAATTTGCTTTTTCAGGTTTAAAATCTATACAAATCATTCAATAATCAGTTTAGAAACTATCATCGAAGGAAAAAAATTCTTAATTATTTCTTAAGAACTGTATTAATTTCTAGGGTTCAAAATTTGATTGTGACTACAATTCTGACTTCACCATTAGTTATATGGTTGTCAAAATCATGGAAGCTTCTCTCTGAAAGTTTGTTTATTTGCCACGGGAGAGTCTATAGTTCCTTTTTTTTTTTTAAATCAAAGATCTATATAATGATATAGTATATCTTTCCATAAAGTTTTGTAGGTCTTCATTGGGAAGAAATAGGCAAGGTCATTTATGGAACTAACACATGGGTGTTATTAGTTAAAGTGTTACTTAATTTTTGTAGCAGGTGCTTTTAGAAAAAAGGGTTTTATAAGAGTAATTGAGGGGTGTCAATAGTCCCACTATAATTGATAACTAAAAAATATATTTTTCTTTATTAATTTTATTTTTTTATTTTGTTATCTCAATAAAATTATCAATAATAATAGTCTCTTTAAATGTAATGATTTTATTTCTTAACTGACTAATGATAATTTTGAATTTTTATTATACATGTAATTATATATGGGATTGTGTTTAATATGAAATTGATTACCAAAATCAGATTTTGAAAAGTTACTCTTTTTTTATTTTCAAAATCAGCTATAGGATAGAGTAATTTTGTCAAAAGTATTTTTTAAAAAAATTTACTAAATACTAAAAATATTTTTTCCTTTTTTAAAATCATTTTTTTGCCTTTTAAAAGCATCCCAAACGAAACCTAAATTTGAAAAGCAGGGGAAATTTTACAAGATGTTCGATATAAAAAAAAAAATTAGTTAGATTTTATCTGTAGTTAGCAAGGACAGAATTTGCCTTCAGTATTATATTCATAAGTGTTGCATTTTGACAAGTCAGATCATAGAAGACTGCGTTTTGCCATTAGTATATATTATTCCTCTGCCTTGTATATCTAGAGTTGTAATGATAGAAAGTCCACTCCAACATTATCTCAACCTCACACAACAGTAAATGCAAGTTGAACTAATAATAAAGTTGTCCCTAATTTTGAATTAATGACAAATTTGCCTAAAAATATTTGCTTGGAAGAGGTTGGGGTGGGGTTCATTGGAAGGTTGAATTTAATGTTTCGTGAATCCACCTCCCTAACTAGCTTATTATCCAGCAGGTAAATGTTAAAAATTATCATTAGTACAATTATTGTTCAGTCCTTTTCAACAACTCAAACTCTGCCACGCGGGACATTGCACAAGTCCTCAATGGTTTGTATACTATTTTATAAGAAATTCCTCACTTTAAAAAAGTGGAAAAAAATTAAAGGGAAGAAAAATTTCAATGCAAGTCTTTTTTTTTTTAATATATTAGAGTTCGTATTTTTTTTCCTTTTAGCTCTATCTCTTTGGTAAAAATTTGCACCATTTTTTGAGGAGCCCCCTCTAGTATTAATTCATGAGTCTACCAATATTGGTGATGATCTAGGTCAGTAGATTTTTAATCGTTTCTCTAAACTGGTATTCATTTTTGAGCTGTAACATTCTTTTGTGTTCTAACACTATGTTGTTATGTAACTGCTTAAACTTTCAAGTATAATGGCTTATCAAGAATGGTCTGCAGAAACAAAACCGAAGACGAACTCACGGTAACGGGGCCAAACATAAGTAAACAGACCAAAGATGCAGAGAGGTGGAAAGGTAATTAATAACATAAAGAGACTAACTTATTTTTATTTACTGAATCAATATTATTAATTAACTTTCCAAAAAATAATAACAATTATATAATATATAGATTCTGTTTTCATGGTGATAAATTCAGATGATCAAGAGAAGGATGAGTATTATGGTCGTTATTGGCCGCTATACAGAATGATAGAGAAGAATGATTGGCAAGGTGTGGAAGATTTCGTCACTAATCATCCCGATGCCTTGACCGCCAAGATTGTTGAACCGGGTTCAATGACAATATTTCACATGATTGTGGAGTTATTAATTGATGCTGAGTCTGATGAGGCCATATGCCTTCTCGATAAGCTGGCGTCAAAGGTCGATCCAGAAACACTAGCACGACAAGATAATCATGGGCACACTGCTGCAACTCTTTCTGCAGCAAAAGGAAATCTAAGGGCCTTAAAACTTCTAGTGAAGTATAACCCTGATTTAACAAATATAAGGCACGGCGAAGGCTTTCTTCCGGTTCATGATGCAGCATTATATGGTCATAAAGATACTTTTCACTATCTACTAGAGGTGACTCATGGTGTAGACATCTACGGCGGCAAAGATGGTGCGAATGTGCTTTCATTTCTCATCGCAGCTAATTTATATGGTCAGTATTATTAACCTAAAAGTTTCAAGCTAACACATATGCGATTGCAGATAAACCAATTCTCAAGTTATATCGTCCATGTATAGCTTGTTTTAACCAAAATTTTCTTTTAAAAACCCAAGGCTAGCAAGCTCTAAACCATAATTCATAAACATATGTTTTTGACAACTCTGATACGGAAGCTACTTTGGTGCGAATGTTTGAAACAAAATTCTGTGTGGACACAGAGTTTACAACATTATAAAAGTTGTTTACGAAAATTATAAAATTTGACATTCCGCACCTGAGTTTTCGCTGTGATACGTATTTTTGAAATTCCTTGACATGAACATTAATCAAATAAATTCCTTCTTTTTTTGTACCCATTCTTTAATAAAAAATTTTATTACTTTAATACCCATTAATAAAATAAAAATTTTAGATAAAATACTATAATTAATTCTTTTGTTTAAAAAAAATGTTTACACATAACGCAACCAACTTACTGAAACCCCAATAGAAATATATTAGAAGGGCAAAATACTTCGAAGATGAACCCATTATCATGCAATAGTTTGGAACTCTTGACCATATCGAAACGAACAACCTGTTCTTCTTGACTATCCACCGCATTAATTTAATTGATTACCTCGATTGTGTTAGTAATTTTATCGAATGCATATTTAATTGTTTAAATATATACATTTAATTTTTTTTTGGCTGCTTTCATATAATGTGATCCGCTAAACCAAATTCCTGTTTCTACTGTTGATTGCTTGGTTATACTTTCGTCATATTATCTTCGTTTATATATGTATATATATGATGATCGAATTATATAGAGATCAAATACATCGCCACCACTCTGACTTTGTTCATGAATCAGATGTAGCTTTAGATTTATTGAAGCGTCATCCAACAATTGGCCGTGACAGCATCGACTCTCGGAGAATTATTCTAAACACGTTGGCTCAAAAGCCTTACGCGTTTGCAAGTGGAAGTCGGCTTGGACGTTTGCAACGTTTAATTTACAATTGTAGCTGTCAACTATCCTTTGCGAACACACAAACACATCTATATAGTGATCTTCTAATGAAGAAGCCCTCATTTCAATAAAATGAGGAAGCACTAATTGGAAGATGACTCTATATAGATGTGTGTATATATACGCTGTTTATTTATGTGGCCTAACAAAACCTAGCAAATTGCAGGCATTCCTGTGGAAAAGGAACTTGTTCCTTCCATTCAGACCAACGATTATCATGACTTGGATGGAGACATAGAAAGCTTTATTGTGACATCAAAAATCCGCTCAAAAGAATCCACGCGTTTTGGATCTACTCAACAGATCACTACCACATTTGGTCGGTAATAATCTTATTCGTTTTGTTTTGATATATATATATATATATATATATATATATATATACTCGAATTCGTGATTCTGAACTGAAAGGTATTTGTTTTTTTTTATATATATGACAGGTGCAATGTTGCATAAATTGCATAGGATGCTTGGGAATGCCCTCATGCACCTATGTAAGTCTTGAGAGACTGTTCTATTAAGATATATTCATTCATTTGAATCCATTAATTATATCCTTCTTTTATTGACTCGAGTTTAATTAATTGCAGCCCCCAGCATCAAAGGTATACATGAACAAAAGTTAACGCACATGCGAACGGTTGAGATAGTTAGAATTATATGTGAAGGAGTGGTTTGGACAAACTTTCAAAATAGTGCACAATTGTCGGTAGCAATGTTGGCAGCTGCAATATTGGGGATTCCTGAGGTTGTCAACGAATTTATTATGGCCTATGATTCTTCTTCTAATTGGTCGAATCAAGATGGACATACGGTATTCGATCATGCAGTTTTATATCGTCGTGAAAAAGTTTTTAATCTCATACAAGGCGTAAATTTCACTACATTTTTATTCTCTTCACGAGACAAAGCTGGCAACAACATCCTGCATTTAGCGGGAAGATTGGTACCTTCAAGTGAAGTGGCTGGTTCAGCATTGCAGATGCAACGGGAGTTGCAGTGGTTCAAGGTATGACTTCTCATCTAACCATATGATATGTAAAGATGAAAGATTCAGGATTCTAGTCCATTAAAGAAAGGGGGATAAAAACCTTAATATAATTTCTATGTTTAAGAGTCCAAATTTGCGGTTTGTTGTACAACAAGATGTATGAAGGATGATATTCAAACAAAAAGAAAATTAACAGAATGCCGCAGAAACAAGATAATATAAACCGGTCGCGAGTTTATTGGCTTAATTAAATTTTAATAAAAAATTAGGTAAACGGGTGATGGTTTTAACTTGTTTCTATTAGCCTCTATCTCTCTAGCACTCATTTCAAAATGATTTTTTTTTGGAAATTCTTCTCGATATGCCTTTAATTAGTATCTTTCCGTTAAATACGTTGAGCTTTTCTTTCCACTAAAAAATCTACCTTGAAAGTAAGTTGTAGTTCTTGGATTTATGACTTTTAATTTCCTGCAGGCGATAGAAAATCTTGTCCATCCTTTCTTTCGCGAAGCTACAAATGATCTCAAGCAAACTCCTAGAGAGGTTTTTACAGAAGAACACAAGGAATTGGTTAAAGAAGGAGAAAAATGGATGAAGGAAACAGCTTCATCCTGCTCGGTTGTAGCTGCACTCATAATCACTGTAGTGTTTGCGGCAGTTTTCACTGCACCTGGTGGCAGTGACGGCAGGGGAATGCCAAATTTCTTACATGACCAATCTTTCATGATTTTTGCTATTTCAGATATGCTTGCACTCTTCTCTTCCATCACTTCAGTTCTAATGTTCTTGGGCATCCTCACTTCACGCTACGCAGAAGAAGATTTTCTTGTGTCGTTACCAAAGAAGTTAATTATTGGCCTCATCACCTTGTTCTTTTCTATTGCAAGCATGATGGTAGCCTTTGGTGCAACCGTTCACATATCTCTTTCTCATAAATGGAATTCGGTTATCATTCCAATTGCCCTTGTTGGATGTGTCCCTATCACCTTGTTTGCATTGTTGCAGTTTCCTCTTTTGCTTGATATGTACTCATCCACTTATGGCCGCAGCATCATCATAGAAAGCAGTTGGAGAGAATTAACTAGCTGCCAGATAGTTGCTAAAGGTAATTAGAAAAACACAGTTATAAAAGCTGATTAAATAGGGCTATTGTCCCACTGTGTAACTAAGCCATTTCTGTTGATTTTTCTGATGTTTGTTCTATAATAATTGTTGAGTGTTTAGAACTGTTTATTTGAATTTGGTTGTTAAAAGGCCATTCAATTGAGGAACTGAACCTTAGAAAATTTCTTCTGTTTGTTTTGATCTCATTTAGATAATAATTGATCTTTGACCATATTTGATTGATTGAGGAGGATCTATTCATCTGACTCTAATCATATCTTTACCTTTAAGATCAATATTTATTCCTGTGATCTTCATTTGATTTCTAAAACTGGCAATTAAAAGTTGCTAGAAATATCTTTGGTCGTAAGGTGACTAATGGTGCCTACTTCCTCAACAGAAAACAGCCTCACAATGGCTTTTCGTTTAAAAAAAAAAAAAAAAGGCCAAGAACAAAGCTCTTAGGCACTCAAGAAGGTTACGGAGAAACAAGGATCATGAAAATTGAGGCCTAGATCAAAATGGAATCGAAAAACCTCATTTAAGGCTCTATTTTTCACCTGCTGGACTACTGAATAATTTAATTACAAGTTGAAAAATAGAAAGTTCTAAGCACTTGACAAGGATTATAGAACAACCATCATGAAAAATGACCAAGAATGGCTTAGTGGAAGGATACCTAAAATGGCAAAAATCATGGAAGATGATTGAACCAAGAAATTGGGTATTCTTTCTGCTATATATATCTCTGCCACCTGGTACATTGAAAGCTGCGGTGAAAACTATTGTGATTATGAGTGCAACAACTGAGCAACATGAAACTAAAGATGGATTATCAATATGTCATGATAAAAAATGGATAAACTATATAGCGTTAAAACAATAAAATAGATTGAATTTCCACTAAGACCGAAATTGTTTTTGGGTGATAAGAACCAGTGTAAAAGCCTTTTAGAACAGTGTAAAAGTTCATCCCGCTCCTTAATAAAGTGATATATATATAAATTTTCTATTGAGGGTTCCCACATTTTATTAAAGTGTGGAAATTCTCAATGGAAAATTTCACAATTGTGAAATTGTTTACGCCATTGTTAGAGCCTTTTACAATGGTGAGTAAGTCCATCCATTACTTTAATAAAGTGCTAGAAGCTGCACTTCATTAAAGTGTGGAAACTCTCATTGAAAATTTTTTAATATATATACACATGTATGTATGTATGTATGTATGTATGTATGTATGTATGTATGTATTTATTCCATTTGGTATTGCTACCTAGCAAACTATAACTTTTAAGTCACAGTAATACATTATTACTTTACCAAGGCTAGATAATTATACTTTTTTTTCCTTAAATGGATGAGAAAATCTCGAATTAATTTTTAAGCCCTCTATCTTGTTTAGAAGGGAAATTATCATTTTACTACTAAAGTTTTACTGATATATCATGTTAGTACCAAGGTTTGCCGAAAAGTGCATTTTACTACCAAAGTTTTGCAAATAAAGTTGTAAAAACCACTCGGCACGTGGGAACATGATAGCACATAATTTTTAGCCTCTACCTTCCCAATTTTAAACTTGAGTGGCCAAGTAAATAGAATTCCTTGAAAACCACTCGGCCGGACCCTTAAAGGTAAATAAATCACCTAAAATCCCAGGAATGTTCATGAAGTGCTACCAAGAATCAATAATCAAATATGCAAACTCCCAGAAGGTCTTTATCGAAGAACACAAGGATGGTCAAAGAAGTGAAAGAATGAATGAGCGAAACGGCTTCATCTTGCTCAGTTTAGCTGCACTCGTAATCATGTAGTGTTGGCCGCAGCTTTCACTGTACCTGGTGGCAGCGATAGTGGAGGAATTCCAAATTTGTTACTTAAACTAGCTTTCACGATTTTTGCCATTTCAGATACGCTTACACTCTTCTCTTCCATTACTTCAGTTCTGATGTTCTCGGGCATCCTCACTTCACGCTATGCAGAAGAAGATTTTCTTGTATCGTTACCAAGGAAGTTAATTATTGGCCTCACCACCTTGTTCTTTTCTATTGCAAGCATGATGGTAGCCTTTGCTGCAACCGTTTTTATATCTCTTTACCACAAATGGAATTTGGTGTTTATTCCAATTGCCCTTGTTGGATTTGTCCCTGTCACCTTGTTTGCACTGTTGCAGTTTACTCTTTGATCTCATTTTAGGTTCTGATTGATCTTTGCTTCTTAATATAATATTTGGATTGATCTTTAGTAACTGTTGTGTATTCGGTGAAGCAATAAAAAAAGGTTAAAACGACAGAATTGATGCGTTTTTGGTGGCTTATGAATGATTAAAGCAAAACGACATGTGAAGTTCGCGTTTTAACAAGTGTTATGTTTACTTGCAGAAAAGACACACAGCCTTGCCGTTTTTAGTTTAATGAAGCATAAGCATTGCACGTGATCAGAGAAGGTTGTTATGAAACCGTTAATGCACGTGACTCTCAGCTGCGTATCTGGAAAATCCTTGTTCCCCCGTGGACGTGGGTCAATGAAGATTGACTGAACCACGTTAATAGCTGTGCTCTGTGATTCTTGGCTGAGTTTTTAGTTTCTTTCCTCGTTTATGATCTGAGTTAATCATCATCATCTTTCTCATTCGTTTATTCTTTGTTAAGCAATTAAGATTGTCTGTAAAGCATCTTTTTGAATGTGATTAGGGGTGTTGGGGAGTGTTTCTTTAAAGCTTGATGTGAATAGCTTTGAAGCACTTCAGTTATATTCTTGGTTGAATATGGTCCACAAGACCAACATTTTTCATTCCACCAAAAGACATATATGATTCTCTTAGTGGATGAAAAACTTAGAGAAACAAAATAATTTTGATTCTTGTTATTCAATAGTGCTCAAAGGTCCAATCTGTCAACATTTTGAATGACTTAAAAAAGTAAAATAGTCAGATGCAATATTCTGGAGACCGATCATGCATCTATATTTTTCATTCCATAACAGTCCCAATTCTTTACATAATATCATTTTATAACTACTTCGATGTTTTGCTTTATATGGATGTCATGTTTGATTGAGAAAGATCTATTCCTCGTATTCTAATCATGACCTTTACCTTTAGAATCAATATCGGTTCCTACAATCTTCATTTGATTTCTATCATCCCCTAAAATTGGATATTAGAATTTGAGAGAAAAAATTTTTGGACTACCAACTTTTCCATATACATCATGAGCTAAGTTGGTTAAAAAATGAAAAGAACCTACCATACTTGTTAGAGATAATTTACTTCCATCCATCGTGCTGGCATAAATGCTTGTATTGAGTTAGTAAAAGTGAAAGTTTCTCAATATGAAAGAACGTAAAGGGAAGATACTATTCTCCAATTGTTATCGACGTGGTCGATAAGTAAAGCCTTGAGATACGAAACCTCTCTTGCAAATGCCGTACATATAAGAATGCAAAAGCCCCGATTTCATTTAATTTTGAAAAATCAATTTCTTTCCTTTAATTTTGTCACCGAAAATTATTCACCACCACCATTCTAGCTGCTTCGTAGCCGCTGCCAGTCACCATTTCTCTTCTCCTTCACAGGTTCTTATTTTTTCTCCTAAAAAAATTCTAATTAACGGATTTTTTTTATTTATTTTAATTAACTTGGTGTTTACTAATAATTATTCTTCAGTGTACAAAGTATCGGGCTTGACAGTCTTTACTGATATCTGTAGCATGTAGCTGAAAAAAAGATAATGTTTCTATAATGTTACGGACGCTGTAAACCAAATGTATAAGTCCTTTAAAATGTTTTGTATGAATTTAACTTAATTAATCAATTATAATTATTATGAATTTTATCTATTTAATTTATTTAAGTTTCTCCACTTTTTTTTTCTGACTCGAGTGACCTTCAAGTTGCCCTTTTTTGGTCCCTTTTTCTGTCCTGCAGCAGTAGCGTTGTTTTACATTAGTAAAGCTAGCAGTTTATTAATTTTTTTTTTAAGTTTTTAAAGATTAGTCTCCCCCACCCCCCAACCAAAAAAACAAAAACTTGATCACTCTACAGAATACATTCCTCAGCCAATGGTTGTTTACTCAATGTTATAGAAGCAACCCAGGTCTCCGTAATTGCTCAAGGATTATTTTCTCTACATTGTTTTTTTTACCTTTTTTTTTAATCTGTAATTACTACATGGGTGATTAATAACCAACGTTTGCAATTAAGAAAATAAACCGCTCACGTTTTGCTCTGTATTATTTAGCACTTTTTAGTAGGAAAGCGAGCATCATATTAATTTTAGCCTTCTAAAATTTTTAATAATAAATTAATTCTTGTTTCATATATAAATTGACTATTCAATTTATTATTTTGACTCACAGGGTGGGAACCCCGCGGGTGATACTCAAGTTATTTGTGTTTATTAATAAAATATGCAGGTTAAGTTTGCTCTTCCCATCTTGTGAGTCAAAATTAGGAAACAAAGTCTTCGAATTATTTAATATTGAGGTGTTATAATTTTTAATCGCAGTTATTGTAAAAAAAATAATAATATAAATTTTAAATTATATTATTGTTATTAGCAAGTCACTTATTGTATCTTTTTTATCAAGTCACCAATCATTGAATTGATTCAGTTTTAGCACGCTTAATTACAAAGCTTATAGATTAAAGTTTTCATATTCCTTTGAAAACTAATTGTAAATAAAAAAGAATGAATACAAAACCATTTAACTTCATCCATTCGTAGTCCTAAGAGATATTCATTGGCCCCCATAAGGTCTACTGCCTTATAATATAATTTAAACTCAATTATTTTTTTATTTGGCAAAAATTAGCAAATTATCATCACGAAATGCCCATTTCAGTGAACTATCTTTTATAATATATATATATATATATATATATATATATATATATATATATATATATGGCAATTCCAATGAAATGATATTTTGAATGAGGAAAAGACTCTATTAGACATTTAGACCGGGTTGCAGTTCTGGCACATTTTGTATTTGCTCTCATTCTTCCTGAAGCTCAGTTATGATCTTACCTAATTTGTGGACCCATCTTACCTTCCACGTGATTTTGTTGGTCGTTCTTATGTACAATTATTTATTCTGCGGACCCAGTCATGCACCCACCTTTCGAATATGCAATATAATCGTAGCCGTTCATCTTACTTAATTCTGTGAACGAACAAAATTCCGCCGTCGATCCTATATGTAACTACCAACCGTGCATTATTACAAAAATCTTACCAATTATGAAGCACCGACTCTTAGGGCTGGAAATTATGATATTAGGTCCTTCTTTTTATTGGATCAGGACGAAATTATTATTGAATAAAATCTGAATCTTTCTTTGATTGTATCAATTTGTTGTTGACATCTGCTAATTTAATAGCATGTTTAATTTGAAGAAATAAAATAAGAGGGGAAATAAATAAGGAAAAAAGAGATCAATTTTAAATTAAACTAAACAATGAAATTGAGAATGACTTTATTTGTTTACTCATTTTCTGATCTCTTGCTCTAAGGAACCGGAATTTTAAGAAAAGGCAGTCAAATCGTAAAGATTGAGGAGCAAAAAATTTTGTTCTCCTTTTTAAATAAAAAATTTTAATTTTTGATGAATTTTTAATATTAAATTGGACGTTTGCTAAATCGGATCAAATATATTAGATATTAAATCTTATTTTTAATGGATTTAATTAGGTTTTGTGCATTTAAATTATGAAATTGGACAAGAATTGCGTGTGATTTTAAAATAAATTTGAACTTGAATTCGATGCATTCAAATAATCAAAGAGACAAATTTATAATTTCAATTTCTAAATAAAACATATTCTTTAAATTTTGGGAGCTGTTGTGGTGGAATTGTTACACCATAAAGTACTGATGATAACTGATAAATCATAACGTATGTACAGATTTAATATTTATTGCAACTGCTCCCACTATTCTCTCAGCGGCTCTGCCGCTAGTCGCATTCTACCCACATTTTATCTTGCTATTATGCGCCACATTTACATAAGATTGTATCAGTTTATTATGCATGCCTATGTTATTGACATCCGCTGCAAAGTTTTTTTTTAAAAAAACACATCTAATCTTTGCTTCAATTCAAATATTGATATATCTTTCTTTGCTTCAGGTATAGAAAAGAAAAACACCGAGAAATTAAGTTTAATTCCAACTCCAAATATGGAAGAAGCCGGCAGATCATCAAACCGAGAAGCAAATGATCAAAGCAATTTCTCCAAGTAAGAAAATAAACGCGCCAACGGAGCAACCACTGTCAGTATTACTGAAAAACCTTTTTTTAATATTTTATATATTACAATGAAAGCCCAACACATAGTATCAATGTTCAATTAATGTCTGATATATCTCTTTCTTCTCCATTCTTTCTTCTTAACTCTCTTTCGGTTTTCAATCTAGCTAGTGCAATCTTCAAAGCACCTTAAGGTACGTATAGTTCTCACCAGTCACATGATCATTTTCTTAACATTCTGAGCTACTTGTATTAGGGGTGTTGGGGAGTGTTTCTTTAAAGCTTGATGTGAATAGCTTTGAAGCACTTCAGTTATATTCTTGGTTGAATAAGGTCCACAAGACCAACATTTTTCATTCCACCAAAAGACATATATGATTCTCTTAGTGGATGAAAAACTTAGAGAAACAAAATAATTTTGATTCTTGTTATTCAATAGTGCTCAAAGGTCCAATCTGTCAACATTTTGAATGACTTAAAAAAGTAAAATAGTCAGATGCAATATTCTGGAGACCGATCATGCATCTATATTTTTCATTCCATAACAGTCCCAATTCTTTACATAATATCATTTTATAACTACTTCGATGTTTTGCTTTATATGGATGTCATGTTTGATTGAGAAAGATCTATTCCTCGTATTCTAATCATGACCTTTACCTTTAGAATCAATATCGGTTCCTACAATCTTCATTTGATTTCTATCATCCCCTAAAATTGGATATTAGAATTTGAGAGAAAAAATTTTTGGACTACCAACTTTTCCATATACATCATGAGCTAAGTTGGTTAAAAAATGAAAAGAACCTACCATACTTGTTAGAGATAATTTACTTCCATCCATCGTGCTGGCATAAATGCTTGTATTGAGTTAGTAAAAGTGAAAGTTTCTCAATATGAAAGAACGTAAAGGGAAGATACTATTCTCCAATTGTTATCGACGTGGTCGATAAGTAAAGCCTTGAGATACGAAACCTCTCTTGCAAATGCCGTACATATAAGAATGCAAAAGCCCCGATTTCATTTAATTTTGAAAAATCAATTTCTTTCCTTTAATTTTGTCACCGAAAATTATTCACCACCACCATTCTAGCTGCTTCGTAGCCGCTGCCAGTCACCATTTCTCTTCTCCTTCACAGGTTCTTATTTTTTCTCCTAAAAAAATTCTAATTAACGGATTTTTTTTATTTATTTTAATTAACTTGGTGTTTACTAATAATTATTCTTCAGTGTACAAAGTATCGGGCTTGACAGTCTTTACTGATATCTGTAGCATGTAGCTGAAAAAAAGATAATGTTTCTATAATGTTACGGACGCTGTAAACCAAATGTATAAGTCCTTTAAAATGTTTTGTATGAATTTAACTTAATTAATCAATTATAATTATTATGAATTTTATCTATTTAATTTATTTAAGTTTCTCCACTTTTTTTTTTCTGACTCGAGTGACCTTCAAGTTGCCCTTTTTTGGTCCCTTTTTCTGTCCTGCAGCAGTAGCGTTGTTTTACATTAGTAAAGCTAGCAGTTTATTAATTTTTTTTTTAAGTTTTTAAAGATTAGTCTCCCCCACCCCCCAACCAAAAAAACAAAAACTTGATCACTCTACAGAATACATTCCTCAGCCAATGGTTGTTTACTCAATGTTATAGAAGCAACCCAGGTCTCCGTAATTGCTCAAGGATTATTTTCTCTACATTGTTTTTTTTACCTTTTTTTTTTAATCTGTAATTACTACATGGGTGATTAATAACCAACGTTTGCAATTAAGAAAATAAACCGCTCACGTTTTGCTCTGTATTATTTAGCACTTTTTAGTAGGAAAGCGAGCATCATATTAATTTTAGCCTTCTAAAATTTTTAATAATAAATTAATTCTTGTTTCATATATAAATTGACTATTCAATTTATTATTTTGACTCACAGGGTGGGAACCCCGCGGGTGATACTCAAGTTATTTGTGTTTATTAATAAAATATGCAGGTTAAGTTTGCTCTTCCCATCTTGTGAGTCAAAATTAGGAAACAAAGTCTTCGAATTATTTAATATTGAGGTGTTATAATTTTTAATCGCAGTTATTGTAAAAAAAATAATAATATAAATTTTAAATTATATTATTGTTATTAGCAAGTCACTTATTGTATCTTTTTTATCAAGTCACCAATCATTGAATTGATTCAGTTTTAGCACGCTTAATTACAAAGCTTATAGATTAAAGTTTTCATATTCCTTTGAAAACTAATTGTAAATAAAAAAGAATGAATACAAAACCATTTAACTTCATCCATTCGTAGTCCTAAGAGATATTCATTGGCCCCCATAAGGTCTACTGCCTTATAATATAATTTAAACTCAATTATTTTTTTATTTGGCAAAAATTAGCAAATTATCATCACGAAATGCCCATTTCAGTGAACTATCTTTTATAATATATATATATATATATATATATATATATATATATATATATGGCAATTCCAATGAAATGATATTTTGAATGAGGAAAAGACTCTATTAGACATTTAGACCGGGTTGCAGTTCTGGCACATTTTGTATTTGCTCTCATTCTTCCTGAAGCTCAGTTATGATCTTACCTAATTTGTGGACCCATCTTACCTTCCACGTGATTTTGTTGGTCGTTCTTATGTACAATTATTTATTCTGCGGACCCAGTCATGCACCCACCTTTCGAATATGCAATATAATCGTAGCCGTTCATCTTACTTAATTCTGTGAACGAACAAAATTCCGCCGTCGATCCTATATGTAACTACCAACCGTGCATTATTACAAAAATCTTACCAATTATGAAGCACCGACACTTAGGGCTGGAAATTATGATATTAGGTCCTTCTTTTTATTGGATCAGGACGAAATTATTATTGAATAAAATCTGAATCTTTCTTTGATTGTATCAATTTGTTGTTGACATCTGCTACAAAGTTAGAAATCGGTCTTAATTAATTAGATGTGTTTCTCATTTGAATTATTTGGGGACATGTATAATACATGTCAAGTTCTCTAATAAGACGTTAGTAACTTTATTTATCTATTTTTTTTTTATTTTTTAGTATCTCTCTTTACATATGTTTAATAGCATGTTTAATTTGAAGAAATAAAATAAGAGGGGAAATAAATAAGGAAAAAAGAGATGAATTCTAAATTAAACTAAACAATGAAATTGAGAATGACTTTATTTGTTTACTCATTTTCTGATCTCTTGCTCTAAGGAACCGGAATTTTAAGAGAAGGCAGTCAAATCGTAAAGATTGAGGAGCAAAAAATTTTGTTCTCCTTTTTAAATAAAAAATTTTAATTTTTGATGAATTTTTAATATTAAATTGGACATTTGCTAAATCGGATCAAATATATTAGATATTAAATCTTATTTTTAATGGATTTAATTAGGTTCTGTGCATTTAAATTATGAAATTGGACAAGATTTGTGTGTGATTTTAAAATAAATTTGAACTTGAATTTGATGCATTCAAATAATCAAAGAGACAAATTTATAATTTCAATTTCTAAATAAAACATATTCTTTAAATTTTGGGAGCTGTTGTGGTGGAATTGTTACACCATAAAGTACTGATGATAACTGATAAATCATAACGTATGTACAGATTTAATATTTATTGCAACTGCTCCCACTATTCTCTCAGCGGCTCTGCCGCTAGTCGCATTCTACCCACATTTTATCTTGCTATTATGCGCCACATTTACATAAGATTGTATCAGTTTATTATGCATGCCTATGTTATTGACATCCGCTGCAAAGTTTTTTTTTAAAAAAACACATCTAATCTTTGCTTCAATTCAAATATTGATATATCTTTCTTTGCTTCAGGTATAGAAAAGAAAAACACCGAGAAATTAAGTTTAATTCCAACTCCAAATATGGAAGAAGCCGGCAGATCATCAAACCGAGAAGCAAATGATCAAAGCAATTTCTCCAAGTAAGAAAATAAACGCGCCAACGGAGCAACCACTGTCAGTATTACTGAAAAACCTTTTTTTAATATTTTATATATTACAATGAAAGCCCAACACATAGTATCAATGTTCAATTAATGTCTGATATATCTCTTTCTTCTCCATTCTTTCTTCTTAACTCTCTTTCGGTTTTCAATCTAGCTAGTGCAATCTTCAAAGCACCTTAAGGTACGTATAGTTCTCACCAGTCACATGATCATTTTCTTAACATTCTGAGCTACTTGTTTGTTTACACTCACAAACACACAAATAAAAAATAAATAACTCCACCTGTAGTTTCTCTCTCCCCGTTTGCTTTTGTAGTTTTCTTATCAATTAGTTTGCACAAACTTAAAATATTAATTATCTTCTTTTTCTTTTTCATATTGATTATTCATGTAATCTATCTATTTGTTTCAAGAACTTTTGGATTTCTTTTAGAAAAATTAATTATCGATGATATGCGCCCCACCAATGAACCCAACTTTAACTTTACCAAGGCAAACTTCTGGGTATTTTTATATAAGGTTGAGGTGAAATTAGAGTAAACTATCTATCATTACTCTTCCTAATAATTGTTTAGCATCATTATGTCACCGTTAAAAAGGCAAAATTACCAAGGAGGTAGGTGAAAAAAATAATACCCAAGGAGAAGCCTTGTTGTCAAGTAATTCATGACGATGTTGTTTCCCCTCATCTTACTGAGCTAGGTCAATTTATGGATTAAAAACATAACATGTTTTAACAGTTAGTTTACTGATTATTTAAAAAATAATAATATTTTAATATTAAGTGGAATATAACTGAAAAATAAGATTTAAATGATTTTGGAAGAATGCCAATAGTCCAACTCATCCGCAAAATTCAATCTATGATCGCCCTTACTCGAAAAAATTTTCTGCTAAGCCTACCAGAGCTATCTTAATCGGCCCATAAGAGTCGTTATTTTGGATTGGACAAAGGGGAACAAAACGCTAGAGGATCTTAAAAGTCTTAAATCTGCCCCACAAGGGTATTATGTGATGAGGTGGGGTTATTTGTATCTAATTCATACTTTAAAAGCCCATTTGCTCAACATACTGATGTGTTGACTTTTGAAAAAGAGAGCTTCAACAAAAGAAATTAATTAATTTTAAGATTTTAATAAGTGTTTAGAGTAGAAGTTAATCTTTTAAAAATTTAACATCCTACAACACAGGGATGGCAATAAAATGTGGATTCGGTCCACATTTCAAAGATTTGACAGATCTAGATCCAGAAAAATATAGTTCTATATATTAAAAATGCAGATCCAGATGCTAAGAATTAGAATCCGCAAGGATCTAAATTTGGATATGGATATAAGTGCATTTAAAAAATCGAATATCCAGATTAGGTTAAATTATATACTAAATTAAATAAAAAATTATTAGTCTTTTTATGTTTGATTTATATGTGGTAAATTGTGGATTTAGATGTTGTTTTATGTTATTCATGTTGAATTGTTGATTGTTAAATTACGATTGGATTTTATTTGATATTATTCAGTCAATTGTTGAATTTTAATTTTTACAGATCTGAATATTCAGGATATCCTTACAGAGCTTGACACATTTTTGTGTTATGTATAAGTCTTTAATTATTTAATTTTCTTGTTTATTTTTGGTTGAATCAAATTCAAGACTTTTCAGGTAGTGTTTGAAGGTAAATACGAAGTAAATACATTTGATACTCCATAAAAGATAAAGATTTAAGAAAAAAAAAAGTGGGTGAAATAGGGTATTTTTGCGAGGTTATTTGCACCCATAACCACTCTCTACATTCATAATTTCAAATAATTTTTTGACTGCCTAATTTCCTAATAATACTTTATAAATGTCTTTTATATATTCTCCTTACTTTATAAGTAATTAATTAACATAATTTCTCGCTCTTCAACATCATGAATCTAGGTCATAAACTTCATTAATCTTGATCATCATCAATTAACCATTAATCTAAAGGCCACAAAATCGTGTCAAAAGTTGTGGAAAATTAAGGGGCCATATATCGTTTCCATTTTTAAAAGTTAGTATTTAGTGTTACGTTTGCCAATAAAAAAAGAATGCATTTGAATGTGTGTGCTTATAGCCTGTGGGTGTTGAAGTATAATGATGTTTAATTATAAATCTTAAAAAAAATTGTTAAATCTGTTCTTTTGCTTCTGGCACAGAAAAGTAGAATTAGGTTTAATTCTTAACACCAACATGGAAGAAGCCAGCAGTTCATCAAGGCGAGAAGCAAATGATCAAACCAACGTCTGCAACTGCAAGTAAGTAAATCAGTACTCTATATGTATCTAATATTAGATATGTAGAATTGATTTATTGTACTTTTGATGTTACATAATTCAATTGATGGATTGCATTTTGATTCGTTATTTATAATGAAAATTAAAGCTTAAAGTCTTGAATATTTTGTGAATATATAGAAAATTTCCAATAAGATCCCATACTTTACTAACGTGCGAATGTAATTGAGTTTTTAGAAGGCCTGTAGTTAACCAAAGATATTGAGCTCGCTCTAACCCCTCCTCAAACTCACACAGAAATAAATAAAAATTGAGCTCATAATAAAGTTACCCCTAATTTTGAATTAATGATAAACTTACCCAAAAGATTTGCTTTTGATGGGATTGAGGTGGAGTTTAATGGTAGAATGCATTTAATTTTTCGTGGATCCACCTAGCGTAACTAGCTGAAAACTATATTCTCCTAGTGACCGTTGTTAAGAATTATCACTATTACTGTTGTTCAATCCTTATTAACATTTCAAAGTCTGCAACGCACCCGAGTCAGCAATGGTGTGTGTATATTATTTCACAAGACTCAATTAAAGTGGGGTAAAGTTAAAGGACAAAAACAGAAATTTTAATGCAAGTGTTTATTTTTCCTTTTAGCTCTATCTCTGTTGGAAACAAAATTTGCACCATTTTTTTATTAGGAGAAATTATCTCTACACTACCTTTCTTTTACTGTATGCACATGAGTATATCTAATTTTTATAAAATTTTGACACATACTTTGCACTACTTTATTTCTAAACTTGTATTAATTAACCACTTTGACTCCCAAAATAACTATTTTACCCCTAAATAAATTAAAAATACTGTATTATTCTATAAAATATTAAAAAAATATAAAATTATAATTATAAGAATACCCCTAATTTTGATAAAACAAATAAATCTCAAAATCTAAGATGATAATTTTTAAATGAAACTATAATTATAAAAAAATATCATCTTGTAATTATAATTTTTTGTAATTTTAATTTCACTTAATTTTTGTAATTAAATTAATTATAGGAAAGTTTACAAAAATTAACATGAAAAAAATCCCTATAATTATTGTAAACTTCCCTATAATTAATATTAAGAAACTTTCCTATTCAAATGGAATGAAATTATGATTACAAAAAATTAACGTAATAATTTTTAAATTAAGTTATATTTATAAAAAATTAACATACTGAATTTAAGATTTATTTATTTTATTAAATTCAGGGGTATTCTTATAATTAATTTTATTATTTTTCAAAATTTCATAGAATAAAATGGTATTTTAATTCATTTAGGGATAAAATGGTCATTTCTAAGTGTCAAAGTGATTGGTTAATACAAGATTAAAAAAAAGGTGGTGCAAAGTATATGTTAAAATTTTATGGTAATTAAATATACATATGATGAAAGAAAAATGATGTAGAGATAAATTCTCTTTTGACTAGCCCCTCTAGAATTAACTCTTGAGTGATGATCTAGATGACTAGATTGTAATAATAACTTCTCTGATATGTGATCCATTTTTGAGCTTATCTGCAGAAACAAAAACGAAGATGAAATCACTGTGACGGAGCCAAAAATAAGTAAACAAACTGAAGGTGCACAGAGTTCAATAGGTAAAAAAATAATTAACATAAAGAGATTAATTAATTGTTAATTTACTGATTCAATTTCAGTATTATTAATTAATTTTTCAAAATAATCATAACAATTATATAATTAATAAATTCTGTTTTCATGGTGATTAACTCAGATGGTCAAGGGGAGGATGAGTATTATGCTCGTTATTGGCCGTTATACAGAATGATAGAGAAGAATGATTGGCGAGGTGTGGAAGATTTCGTCACCAATCATCCCGATGCCTTGACCGCCAAGATTGTTGAACCGGGTTCAAAGACAATATTTCACACGATTGCGGAGTTATTAGTTGATGATGACTCTGATGACGCCACATGCCTCCTCGATAAGCTGGCGTCAAAGGTCGATCCACAAACTCTAGCACGACAAGATGACCGTGGGAACACTGCTGTAATTTTTTGTGCAGCAAAAGGAAATCTAAAGGCCTTAAAAGTTCTACTGAAGTATAATCCTGATTTAACAAACATAAGGGACAGCGATGGATATCTTCCGGTTCATACTGCTGCGTATTATGGTCATAAGGATACGTTTCAGTATCTACGAGAGGCGACCAATGGTGTAGACATCTATAGAGGCAACGATGGTGCCATGGTGCTTTTATTTCTCATCGCCGCTAATTTATATGGTCAGTATTTTTTACCTATAAAGGTTTCAAGCTGGAACATACGATTTACATATAAACCAATTCTCAAGTTATACTGTCCATGTAAAGCTTGTTTAGCCAAAATTTTCTTTTTAAACCTCAAGGCTAGCCAAACACTAAACCATAATTCATAATTAGTATACGTTTTTGAGGTCTGGTGCCAATGACCGTATGAAATTTCATACGGAGTCTAACATTGAAAAAGTAGACATTGGCCACCTTAGAATTTCCCCCCAATACGTATCTTTGAAATTCCGCGCACATAAATTTTAATCGAGTATCCGTTGAGTTAGTAATTTTGTCGAATACATATTTAATAGTTTAAATATACACACTAAAATATTGTTTGCTGCTTTGATGTAATGTGCTCGCTAAACCAAATTCCTGTTTCTCCTGTTGATTGCTTGGTTATACTTTAGTTTTATACAGAGATCAAATACATCGCCACCACTCTGACTTTGTTCATGAATCAGATGTAGCTTTAGATTTATTGAAGCTTCATCCAACGATTGGCCGTGACAACATCGATTCTCGGAGAATTGTTCTAAACACCTTGTCTCAAAAGCCTTACGCGTTTGCAAGTGGGAGTCGGCTTGGACGTTTGCGACTCTTAATTTACAATTGTTGGTGTCAACAATCCTGTACGAACACACACACATCTATATAGTGATCTTCCAATGAAGAAGCCCTCATGTCAATAAAATAATGAAAGCACTAATTGGAAGATGGCTCTATATATGTGTGTATGTATACACTGTTTATTTATGTGGCCTAACAAAACCAACTTAATAAATTTGCAGGCATTCCTTTGGAAAAGGAACGTGTTCCTTCCATTCAGAGCAACGACGATGAAAATGTGGATGGAGACACAGAAAACTTTACTGTGACATCAAAAATGCACCCAAAAAAATCCACACCTTCCGGATCTACTCAACAAATCACCGCCATATTTGGTCTGTAAAACTCTTATTTGTTGTGACGCACACACACACACACTAAGTCTTCTCGAATTCATGATTCTGAATTGAAAACTATTTGATTTGTTCATGGATATGACAGGTTTAATGTTTCATAAATTGAATAAGATGCTTTGGAATGCCCTCATGCGCCTAGGTAAATCTTAAGAGACTGTTCTATTAACGTATAGTCGTTCATGGGAATTAATTTATCTCCTTTTTTTATTCACTCAAGTTTAATTAATTGCAGCCCCCAGCATCAAAGATATACATGATCAAAAGTTAACGAACATGCGAACGGTTGAGATAGTTAGAATTATGTGTGAAGGAGTGGTTTGGACAAATGTTCAAAGCAGAGCACAATTGTCGGGGGCAATGTTGTCAGCTGCTATATTGGGGATTCCTGAGGTTGTTAATGAATTTATTATGGCCTATGATTCTTGTTCTAATTGGTCGAATCAAGATGGACATACCATATTCGATCATGCAGTTTTATATCGTCGTGAAAAAGTTTTTAATCTCATACAAGGCGTAAATTTCACTACATTTTTATTCTCTTCACGAGACAAAGCTGGCAACAACATCCTGCATTTAGCTGGAAGATTGGTACCTTCGGGTGAAGTGGCTGGTGCAGCATTGCAGATGCAACGGGAGTTGCAGTGGTTCAAGGTATGATTGCTCATCTAACCATATGATATGTAAAGATGAAAGATTCGGGATTCTAGTCCATTAAAGAAATGGGGGCAAAAAAGAAAAAAAAGAAAGAAACCTAAATATAAGTTTTATGTTTAAGAGTCAGAATTTGGGGTTTAACAGAACGCTGCAGAAACAAGATAATATAGACAGGTCCGAATTTATTGGCTTAATTAAATTTTAATGAAAATTAGGTAAACCGGTGATGGTTTTATAATATTTCTACTAGTGCTTCTATCTCTTTAGCACTTATGGGATTTATAGAAGCATGGAAATGAAAAAAATAATTCTTCAAAATTTTGTTTTTGGGGAAATTCTTCTCGATATGCCTTTAATTAGTATCTTTCCATTA
This sequence comes from Citrus hindsii, assembly GCA_004802465.1. NCBI lineage: Eukaryota > Viridiplantae > Streptophyta > Magnoliopsida > Sapindales > Rutaceae > Citrus > Citrus hindsii. The sequence continues at coordinate 339,135 of QWBT01001163.1, forward strand.
AATACATTTAGCTTTTCTTTACACTTAAAAATCTACCTTGAAAGTAGGTTGTAGTTTTTGGATTTATGACTTTAATTTCCTTCAGGCGATAGAAAATCTTGTCCATCCTTTCTTTCGCGAAGCTACAAATGATCTCAGGCAAACTCCTAGAGAGGTTTTTACCAAAGAACATAAGGAATTAGTTAAAGAAGGAGAAAAATGGATGAAGGAAACAGCTTCATCTTGCTCAGTTGTAGCTGCACTCATAATCACTGTAGTGTTTGCAGCAGCTTTTACTGTACCTGGTGGCATTGACGGCAGGGGAGTACCAAATTTCTTATATGAAAAATCTTTCATGATTTTTGCTATTTCAGATATGCTTGCACTCTTCTCTTCCATCACTTCAGTTCAGATGTTCTTGGGCATCCTCACTTCACGCTACGCAGAAGACGATTTTCTTGTGTCGTTACCAAGGAAGTTAATTATTGGCCTCATCACCTTGTTCTTTTCTATTGCAAGCATGATGGTAGCCTTTGGTGCAACTGTTCACATATCTCTTTCTCATAAATGGAATCTGGTTATCATTCCAATTGCCCTTGTTGGATGTGTCCCCGTCACCTTATTTGCATTGTTGCAGTTTCCTCTTTTGCTTGATATGTACTCATCTACTTATGGCCGCGGCATCATCATAGACAGCAGCTGGAGAGAATTAGCTAGCAGCGACTTGGTTGCTATAGGTAGCTACAAAACACGGTTATAAAAGCTGATTCAATGGGGTTATTATCCCACTGTGTAACTGATTCATTTCTTGTTGATTTTCCTGTTACTTTTTCTATAATGATTGTTGAGTGTTTAGTGCTGTATACTTGAATTTGGTTTATAAAAGACCATTCTGAGGATGGTTCGATTGAGGAACTGAATCTTAGAAAATTTATTCTATTTGTTTTTATCTCATTTAGATAATAATTGATCTTTGACCATATTTGTTTGATTGAGAAGGATCTATTCATCTTATTCCAATCAGACCTTTCCCTTTAGGATCAATATTTATTCCTATGATCTTCATTTGATTTCCATCAACAGGCAATTAAAAGTTGCGATGAAAAATTTTGGACTACCAACCTGTCTGGGATGCTCGAAATCTTTGGTCGTAAGGTGACTAATGGTGCCTATTTCCTCGATAGAAACCAGCCTCACAATGGCTTTTTGTTAACAAAAGCCAAGAATAAAATTCTAAAGCACTCAAGAAGGTTACGGAGAAATAACTAAGTTTAATCCCCCAAGATCCACTCCTAACCACTTAAATCTCAGAATTACACCTGTAAAGATCAAGCTTAATGCAATTGACTCTTAACTATTCAAGAATGGTAATCAAAACAACAAGAACAGAAACAAAATTACACAATTTGACAGTAGAAATTTATAGTGGTATGGCTTCAAGCAAACCTATATCCATTGCGAAAAGAGAAGCAAGATTTCAATAATTTCAGTTTTTCAAGGTTCAGTGTTGCAGAGAGTGTGTGACAGGATCACCATATTTTAATAACCACTCATGAGGCCTTATATACAGAGAGATATTCATCTAGAAATGTCCGCTAACAGCCAGCTCGCATATTTCTGGGTTTGTTATCAAAACCCACAAGCTTCCCGTGCATATAACGGCCTTAACAGCTCTTCGCACCAGTTGATTGGACATGTGTCAATGCTTCATCCACTCTGTTATGTAAAACAGCAAATGTAGCTGTTGAATTTGATAAGTGATGCCCGTAAAAAATCACGTGTGTCACCTAGTCTTCCAGCTGACAATACATAAATGTCAGAAGTCCCTCCGAAGCTCTACAAATGGCATGTCATACATGCAAGAGCAACATGTCATAAAGGTCTGGAGAATGTAACCGACTTGTCATTCTTGATCGCAAACCCAGAATTGAGCTTGATCCTTCAACAAAAAATGACCAAGAAATGGCTTTAGTGGAAGTATATCTAAAATGGCAAAAATCATAGAAGATGATTGATCCGAAAATTTGGGTATTCCTATGCTATATATGTCTCTACCATCTGGTACATTGATAGTTGCAATGAAAACTACTGTGATTATGAGTGCAACAATTGAGGAACATGAAACTGAAGATGGTGTTAAGTACATAAAAGCACCAGGTCGGCCATGCTACTATTTCCGCCCATGCATGGATCAGGTCGGCCATGCTACTATTTCCGTCCCGGCATGGGTCACCTCAGCAAAATGGTATGAGCAGAACACGGGGATAAACATGAGCCAACCAGAGACGAATACCGGCCAGGGTAATGTACCGACCAGAATCATATACCGAACCGACACCAACTCCCCAAAAAAGTGGGAACACGATCCCACAGAATCACGGTAGTTGCGCTTTTTCCAGAACCGTTGCGGGAGACGCGAGATCCCACGTTTGCCCACAATGTAGCAGTTAAAGTCCCATGAGGGGCTACCACTACCCGAGAAAGGGGGGATGAAGGGTAAATGAAAACGTGGGACAGCGGCTATAAAAGGAGAAGAAATCGATGAAGAAAGGAGACAGAAAAGCGGAGAGAGGGAAAACGCTGCCAAATTGCAACCAGACTATTTTCTTACCAATTTCGAAAAAACTTCTTGAATCCAAATTGCACTGTTTTCCCGTAAACACCTTGTGCTAACTTAGGCATCGGAGGGTTTACGCCGGCAAAACCACCGGCGTCTCTGATCTGTTTTCGGTGAACGCAGGTCTAGTAAGAGAAAGGAGGGTGATTCCAACCCCAGTGGTTCGAGCAACAGTTGATAACAGAAACGTTGGTGAAAGAATCTGGTCGGTCAAAGGGCGAGCAGATTTCAGCATCAACAGATGGTTTATCAATATGTCATGGTAAAAATATGCATAAACTATAGAGAGTTAAAACATAAAATAGACTAAATAGTCTTAACACCTCTGTGAAATTAATCCACTTCTTTTGGGTAAAGCCTTTAGGTTTAACACCTAGTATTCCCTCTTTAACCTTATAAATCGACTTACACCATTCTAATTTCTCGTTTGCAAGCCTCTCTATTGGATCCAAAGTATGGTTTTTGATCAATGACTACATTTCCTTATCCATGGCTTCCTACCATTTCTATTATCTATCACTTTTAGCAGCCTCTGAGTAAGTCTTTGTTTTGTCAATTTCAATCTCATGTGTTGTTGTTAATGCAAATGTAATCGGATCTAGATATGCATACCTCTTAGGTTGCTTTATTACCCTTTTTCTCTCTATCTCTCACCAGCTAATAGTCTCCAATTTCTTGATCACTTGTTTGCTCATCTTCTGATTCAGAAATGTCCATATCAGATTCTGATTCATGTTAAGCTCTTGGTTTCCAGTTTGTGTTAGAAGTTGACAACTCTGCCCCAAAACGAGTCTTCTAATCTCTCATGTTGGGTTTTGGAACGGATAGAGAAACAAATGGAGACTCTCGCGACCATACTGTATGAGCTGAGGGATGAGCGCAGAAGGGATTGTGAAACCCCCGTGGGAAGAGATGATGTTGGAGCAGAACCCAGCCTCCGGACGCGTAGAGTCGAGGAAATCCCTCCGCCGGCAGACCAACCTAACGGGGTGCATCCCCACAGAAGCACTGGTCGGGTTCCAGGAGAGCGAGTAGATGAAGGGAGGGACCAGCCTCTCCCCGGACGGGTACTGGAAGTCAACGGCCGGGGGGCCAGTGTTGATGAAGGAGAGCTCAGACAGCGGTTACACAATGCCGAGCTGGAACGAGACCAGATAGCTGCACGTGATCCTGACCGTGCCGTAGAATTGGAGGGGGAGGTGCGCAGACTGGCGCAGGTAATGAAGGAGATACAGTGCAAGAGAAAGCCCCCGAGCTGGAGGATAATGCTGGATGAAGAATCTCCGTTATCAACCGAGATCATGGGTACAGTAATCCCAAGAGATTTCCGCTTCCCCGACCTCAAATACTCCGGTCGAAGTGACCCTCTGGTGCATATTGAGCGTTTCAACGACATGACGGGGGTGCAGGGGTTGACACCAGCTTAGAGGTGCAGGGTGTTCCCGCTGACACTCGAGGGGCGAGCCCGAGAATGGTACCGCAAGCTACCCCGAGGAGGTATAAAACGGTACGAGCAGATGTGCCAAGAGTTGGCCGAACAGTTCCGAGGAGCAGTAGCCCCAGAGGACGATATGATGGAACTGATGGGGATGAAACAGGAAGAGCATGAGTCCCTTCGGGATTTTGTAAAGCGATATCATCGGGCCGTGCTAGATCTGGTAGCTTTTAATCACCCGCAGGCGTTGAGGGGACTAAAAGAAGGTGTAAGAATCGGCCGGTTGTGGTATAACTTAAGAAGCCCCTTGGTGCAGAATTATTCGGCGGGGTATGACCAGGCGAGGCGAGATATAGAAATCGAAGAGGAGAAATCGGCAAGGATAAAGAGTGAACTGCTGGAAGAGCTGAGGCGAAAAGAACGGAGAGCCCCAAATGGGAGCGGATCGGGAAAGCGAGCTGGGGAATCATCAGTTATGGGCGGAATATCAGCTCGGCCCCGCCCATACTCCATGGCTCAGAGACCACAACAGTTCCAACACAGCCGGGCCCAACCTCCGCGCCCCCCATTCCCGGAGCGGCAACGAGAATTCAGGCAGAGGGATACACACCCTTATCACAACACTCCCAGAGCGTTACATGCAATCAGTTCCAGGGCTGGGCGACCAGATCAACTAGCGACCATACCAACCCGAGACGATATTCATGATAGCCGAGCAGTTCAGCTGGTAGACCAGAGCTTGGCATATAGACAGTATACTCTATTAAAGATCTCCATGGAGGAATTGTATGAGAGGATCGAGGGACGAGGCCTGCTGTACCCTCCAGCCCCTATAACAAAACCGGCTCACCGACGGGATAAGAGCAGATTCTGTAAATTCCACGACACTCACGGTCACAATATCGGCCAATGTCGTGACCTGAAGATTCAGGTGGAGGATTTAGTAAGGAACCGGTACTTGGACGAGTATGTAGAGGGAGTGTCCCCGGTCATTGAATCACAGTATACGCGGGATGAAGAAGTTCAGAGGGGTCTGGAATGTGAACAGCCGACCATCCATGTGATAGCAGGGGGGCCAACATTGGCCGGGGATTCGAACAGAGCACGGAAGAACTATGGGAGATACGCCATGACTAGCAAAGAGGTGCTTCTAAATTTGCCAGCAGCCAAGAGGGCAAAAGTGCGGCAAGTTCCCATTATGTGGACGGAGGATGACGAAGATGGTATTTTGTATCCTCATGAGGATGCACTGGTGATTAAAGCATTGGTGGCTAGTACCGAATTGCGGCGAATACTGGTGGACACGGGCAGCTCAGTTGACATTCTGTTTAAGTCAGCCCTAGATGATATGGGGATTTCAGACTTAAAGCTGGAGTGGACGAATACATCCTTAAAAGGATTTGGAGGGGGACGGTTAACTCCCATGGGGATCATTGAACTCCCGATTACTGTGGGGACAAAGCCGTTTGAAAGAACGGTGATGCTGGACTTTGTCGTGGTAGAGGAAAGAAGCCCTTACCAGATGATATTGGGGAGACCGTTCATGAGGATAAGCCAATACGTTATATCAACGCATTACTTGGCGCTAAAGTACAGAGTAAATGAAGTGGTAGGCGTAGTAAAAGGCGACCAGAGGATGGCAAGGAGCTGTTATGCTACAGCAGCCAAGGAGACACTACAGGTTACTTCTCTGGATAATCGAGGAGATTCTAAAAAAGGTCGCCAAGAACCTGTTGAAAAGCTAGAAGAGATTGTTGTAAGTAGAAGCAACCCGAGCAGTGTGGTTAAGATCGGATCAGGACTGGTCGGGACAGCAAAAGGCGAGCTGGTAAAGTGCCTACAGTCCCATGCAGATATATTCGCCTGGTCTCACGAGGACATGCCAGGAATTGATCGCAGGGTAGCTTGCCACAAGTTGGCAATCAAGAAGGGGGCGAGGCCGGTGAGACAGAAGAGGAGATGCTTTAACCAGGAAAGGTACGAGGCCATAAACACCGAGGTGGAGAAGCTGTTGAAAGCAGGATTTATAAGGGAGGCCAAGTACCCGGAGTGGATTTCCAATGTAGTACTGGTGAAGAAGGCCAACGGGAAATGGAGAATGTGTGTGGATTTCACAGATCTTAATAAGGCATGCCCGAAAGACAGTTTTCCTCTACCAAAGATAGACCAATTGGTGGACTCGACAGCGGGTCACAGTCTGCTCAGCTTCATGGATGCCTTTTCGGGATACAATCAGATACCCATGGACGAGCAGGATAAGGAAAACACCACCTTTTATAACTAACATGGGTTTGTTTTGCTACAGGGTAATGCCTTTCGGCCTGAAAAATGCCGGAGCTACCTATCAAAGGTTGGTGAACAAGATCTTCAAGCCCTTGATCGGTCATACTATAGAAGTATATGTAGACGATATAATCACGAAGTCCAAAGAACCGAGGGATCACGTGAAACACTTGGAAGAAACCTTTGAATTGCTGAGGAAGTATGAAATAAAGCTAAACCCGGAGAAATGTGCATTTGGGGTTAGCTTGGGTAAATTTTTAGGATTCCTGGTAAGCCATCGAGGGATCGAGGCCAACTCGGAAAAAATACGGGCGGTAACAGAAATGAGGTCCCCACGAACAGTTAAGGAGGTGCAGAGCCTTACAGGGAAATTGGCAGCATTGAACCGATTCATCTCGCGGGCCACAGATAAATGCCACCCTTTCTTCCAAACCATAAAGAAAGGAAAAAAGATGGAGTGGACACCAGAATGCGAGGAAGCATTTGGGCAGCTGAAGGAATATCTGACCCACGCCCCATTACTATCAACTCCGAGAGAGGGCGACCAGCTGTTTCTGTACTTAGCAATCTGTAAATGGGCTACCAGCTCGGTATTAGTCAGGGAAGAAGAAGGAAAGCAACACCCGGTATACTACACAAGCAGGGCCCTGGTAGATGTGGAAACCAGATATCCATTGATGGAGAAGTGGGCGTTGGCTCTAATAACGGCAGCACGAAAACTCCGACCATATTTTCAGGCCCACCAGATTGTTGTGATGACTGACCAGCCCCTTCGGCAAACACTTCAAAAACCAGATGCATCTGGTCGATTAGTAAAATGGTCCGTGGAGCTAAGTGAATTTGACCTCTCCTATAGGCCCCGAGGAGCAATCAAAGCCCAAGCTCTGGCAGAATTTATGGTTGACCGAGCTGACCCAGGGGAAGAAATTCGGGAGGAGCAACCAATAGAGCAGGAAAAACCAGAGGGGGTGTGGTTGGTAATGGTTGACGGATCATGTAGTGAGCAAGGATCCGGAGTAGGAGTTGTAATACGGAGCCCAGAAGGAACCGAAATAACGTATGCAGTGAAGTTTGAATTTCAGCTCACAAACAACCAAGCTGAATATGAGGCCTTTATCACCGGACTCGGACTTGCACACGCTTTAAGAGCAGAGAGGGTAGAAATTCGAGCAGATTCCCAATTGGTGTGTAATCAGCTCAATGATCAGTTCCAAGCAAGGGGAGAGAAGATGGGTCTTTATTTGAAGAAGGCGAAGCAGATGGTTGGGCTTTTCCAAGAGGTGGAGGTAAAGCAGATATCCCGGAATGAGAATTACCGAGCAGATATGTTGGCTAGGATGGCTGCAATTGCAGATCCAAAATTACCTAAGTCGGTTCCACTAGAGGTAAGGACCTCGCCAAGTATAGAGGAGGAAGCAGAGGTGATAAGAGTAAGTACTGGAGAATCCTGGATGGACCCGATTCGCGCATATGTCCGCGATGGAGTTTTACCAGAGGACAAAAGGCAAGCAAGAAAATTAAAATGCCGAGCAGCGAGGTATACGCTACTAGATGGAGTACTGTACCGTCGAGGGTTCACCTTGCCCCTTTTGAGATGTTTGGATGACGAGGAGGCGGATTATGTGCTGAGGGAGATTCATGAAGGAATATGCGGCAATCACTCGGGAGCAAGAACTTTAGCCTTCAAGGCACTCCGGCAAGGATACTTCTGGCCAACCATGCACCAGGATGCGAAAAGGATGGCAAAGAACTGTAAAACATGCCAAAGCTTCTCCGAGGTTCCTGCGCAACCCCCAGAAAAGCTGACCACTATGACATCCCCGTGGCCCTTCGCTCAATAGGGAATCGACTTGATTGGTCCGTTACCTAAGGGCCGAGGAGCGGCGACACATGCAATTGTGGCAATAGACTACTTTACCAAGTGGGTAGAAGTGGGAGTCCTCAGCCAAATCACGGAGAGAAAGACAACGGATTTTATTTGGAAAAATATCATCTGCAGATACGGGATCCCCTACGCCATCATTACAGACAATGGGAGGCAATTTGACAACAGCAACTTCAGGGAATTTTGCCGAAATTTAGGGGCGGACCTGAAGTTCTGCACCCCCGCACACCCCCAGACAAACGGACAAGTGGAAGCAGCCAACAAGGTGATAAAGAAGCTCCTGAAGACTAGATTGGGAGAGAAGAAGGGATCTTGGGTTGACGAACTACCAGGAGTATTATGGGCCTACAGGACAACTCACAAAACCGCCACAGGGGAAACCCCGTTCGCTTTAGCTTTTGGTCATGAGGCGGTAGTCCCAGCAGAAGTTGGAGTGGGGACACATCGGACGGAATATTTCACCGAGGAGCAAAACGACGAGCAAATCTGCTTAAGTCTGGACCTGCTGGAGGAGAAAAGGGAAGGGGCATCGCAGAAAGTGGCCCAGTGTCAACAAAGGGTCATGCGTTATTACAACAAAAACGTACGCGTGAGGCAGTTCCGAGCAGGAGATTGGGTACTTAGGAAGGTGAACCAGAACACCAGGGATCCTAACCATGGCGCTCTTGGCCCAAAGTGGGAAGGCCCGTACCGGGTGATACGAGCCACTGGACCAGGAGATTATAAATTAGCGTACCAAGATGGACGAGACGTGAAGAGGTCGTGGAACGTCGAGCACTTGAAGAAGTATTTCCAGTAAGCAAAATGCTCTACTAAATCCTCAATCTAACAAGTTATTTTTGTTGAATGCATGATGGCCTGATGCACATGCATATATTCTGTGTTTTTGTAATACATTCAAGTTTCAATAAAGATGAATCCAGCATGAAATCCCCTGCTAGCAAGCCCAATAAAAATTTTACTAAGGCAAGTAAGTGCCTGCTTCTGCTCGGTCAACGAAAGACCAGCAGCTAATTTCTCAAAAACTTTACTAAGGCAAGTAAGTGCCTGCTTCTGCTCGGTCAACGAAAGACCAGCAGCTAATTTCTCGAAAATTTTACTAAGGCAAGTAAGTGCCTGCTTCTGCTCGGTCAACGAAAGACCAGCAGCTAATTTCTCAAAAACTTTACTAAGGCAAGTAAGTGCCTGCTTCTACTCGGTCAACGAAAGACCAGCAGCTAACTTTACGAAAATTCTACTAAGGCAAGTAAATGCCTGCTTCTACTCGGTCAAGGAAAGGCCAACAACAAACTCTACGAAAATTTCTCTAAGGCAAGCAAATGCCTGTTCCTACTCGGTCATCAATAAACCAGTAGGTAATTTTACGAAAATGGTGATCAGGCAAGTAAATGCCTATTCCTGCTCGGTCCACTAAAGAACCAGCAGGCAAAATTAGATAAATTGTCAAGTCAATTTGCAAAAAACAATCCATGAGCAAACACCAGACAAGAGAGCCAATGGAAAGCATCTAGAAATTTTATAAATGTTCAATTGTTTACAAAACTAATGAAAATTTAAAGTCTATACAAAAATAGACCTAAGGATTAGGAGGGTCAACGGCTTCAGCAGGTGAAGGATCAGCTATCTCAGGAGGTGGAAGATCAGCAATACTGGGAGGAAGCGGCATGGACCCTTGTCCCACTTCAAAAGCACGTCCCCCAGCTTCCCCCTCCTGCACCCCATCCAAAGGAGCCTCCACCTGATCCTGCTCACCCTGCTCCTTATCTCCCTGGCCGGCCTCAGCCATATATCTCTCCACTCCAGCCTCCAGTTTGGTCATGTCCAGTTCGGGATATTCTTCCTTAAGCACAGACATGATGCACTTATAGCTGAAAGCAACCCCAGAGTTGTACTCGGCATCCAGCCGATCATCCACATCAGCGGATTTGCCCCTCGCCTCCGCCAACTGCTCATTCAGGGATTTGATTTCTCCCTCAAGGGCAGTCCTCAAAGTATCTCTTTCGCTTTGGGTAGCCTGAAGATCAGATTTCAGGTCACCCAACTCACCCTCAAGTTTGGAGGAAGTGGACTCAGCAATCGCAATTTTCTCCTCCAGCTCCGTAACCTATTTGTTCAGCTCGGCCAGCTTCTCCTTGGAGCGATCAGCGGACTCAACTCTCTTCTTCAAGTCCTGGTTGTCAGCTTGAAGCTTCCGCTCATGGCGCGTGATCCTGTTCTTGTAACAAGAAACTATGGTAGCCAGCTTGAAGGAGACCCTCTGGACGGAACCAGCCAATTCATTGAGACTCATGCTCTCAATGTCCTGGACCATTTCGGTCCCACTGACTTCCCATAGTCCCTCTGATAAGGGGTCAGGTAATCACCCTGATCACGAGCCGGAAGAGGGGAGGATCGGTCCCCAGAGCGTGTGCTGACTTCAGAACTCTTGTCAGTAGTTTTCTTCCCGACACTCTTACGAGGTGGAGGAGGGGGCAGAGCAGGAACAGAAGCCTTAGAAGGGCCAACACTGACTTTCTTCGGAGGCGGAGGAGGGTTGCTGGAGCTGCTCGGAGCCCGACCACGCTTTCTGGTCATCGCACTGAGGATCTTGTTGTCCATTCCAGCTGCTATGTCCACTAAACCCGAACCGACCAGGCTTGTTGGTGACAGAAGGTCTTGACAGGTAGACGCGTTCACAAGAGCAGTCTCCACCTGAAGCAAAGGTCGGTCCTCGAGTCCCCCGATCAAACCCCACGACTCTGAAATAGCAAAAAAGGTTAACGAACCCAATAAGTGGCAATTTGATTAATAATTTAGGCAAAAAATGAACGACCTGGGGTGACAAAATGCGTTGGAAGGTAAATATCACCACCCAACGAATGAGCTGCAGGACACCAGCTTCCCCCAGCAAAGAAGAATTTGTTCTTCCAATTTTTGCACGAAGAGGGGAAGCCGGTGATTGGTTTCCTCTTCGCAGAGCTCGACATGAAATAATACCAGCCTGCTTCTTTCGGGCTGCTCCTCAGCTGGTATAGATGCTTCACTTCAACAAGGGAGGGCTCCTCTGATCCACACCTCTCCCACAGCACATACATAGCTAAGAGAACCCTCCACCCGTTGGGATGTAGCTGACCTGGGGCCAGGTGCATACCACCCAGTATCTTCACAAAATAGCGTTGAAGGGGCAGCCGAGCTCCTAATCTGAAACTCTCCAGGTGCATCGTCACATACCCCCGCGGAGGCCGGCTAGGAACATCACCTTTCCCAGGAATCACCAGGAGAACCTCCTCAGGAATGTTGTAAAGGTTCCTAAGCTTGAACAGATCAGTTTGGGTGGTGGCACAAGCTATGTAGTCAATATGATAAGAATCCGCCTCTACTCTATGACCAAGGTTCCTTCTCCGAGGGGGTCCACTCAGTCCGGAACTGCTCCCCTCACCATCACCAACTCCTTCGGGGACCCCAACCCCGCCGAGGCTATGGTCATCACCAGAGCCCGACGCAGGTCCACCTCTATTCCCTATTAGTTCAAGTTTGGGGGAGGGAGAAACAGCCAAGGGGCGTGGGTACTCAAGGGTATCCCTACCATGGGATGGGCCTACACTACTAGAGGGGTGTAAAAAATCAGTGGGTATGGACAGTTTAAGGTCTGAATCCCCTACTTCTTCGTCACTCTCATCAACAATCAACTTCCTCTTCCGATTTGACATACCGGAATCCCAAAAGAAAACAGAGAAAACTCGAGTATATGGACACAAAAAGGGCAACACAGAACCCAATCAACAACAACCAAAGGAGAAGTTAAAAGCAATACCTGGATTGAACTGGCACTGATGGCGCGGCCGGGATAGAGAAAAAACCCAGCAAATGGATACTCCAGACACGCGAAGTGTAAGCAAAGTTCAGAGAAGGGGTTAGTTAACGACGGGGAGATGAATAACAAAATGATGAAGATGTAAGTCTAGGGATTTGAAATGAAAAGGGGAAAATGAAAGCATTTAAATTATGGGGATGCCAGCTCACTCACCGGATATCGAGGACAGATAGCCCGTCGTTTCAAATTTCAAATACGAAGAGTCTGGAGACGCCACGTCACTAACCGTTACAAGAGGCCAGGATAGATGTAAGCCCAGATATGCAACGAACATGTTCATTTAGGCCCATGCTCAGGTCGGAATCTCCCCAGAAAAAAAATGGTACCTCAGGTCCGTCCCAGTAAACAGAAGACCAGATGAGAAGCTCCCCGGGTGGATGAGATTTGATTATCAATTTCTACTCTTAACTCATTTCACTCACCAGACCAGAAACTGGGGGACTGGTGTTAAGTACATAAAAGCACCAGGTCGGCCATGCTACTATTTCCGCCCAGGCATGGATCAGGTCGGCCATGCTACTATTTCCGTCCCGGCATGGGTCACCTCAGCAAAATGGTATGAGCAGAACACGGGGATAAACATGAGCCAACCAGAGACGAATACCGGCCAGGGTAATGTACCGACCAGAATCATATACCGAACCGACACCAACTCCCCAAAAAAGCGGGAACACGATCCCACAGAATCACGGTAGTTGCGCTTTTTTCAGAACCGTTGCGGGAGACGCGAGATCCCACGTTTGCCCACAATGTAGCAGTTAAAGTCCCATGAGGGGCTACCACTACCCGAGAAAAGGGGGATGAAGGGTAAATGAAAACGTGGGACAGCGGCTATAAAAGGGGAAGAAATCGATGAAGAAAGGAGACAGAAAAGCGGAGAGAGGGAAAACGCTGCCAAATTGCAACAAGGCCATTTTCTTACCAATTTCAAACAAACTTCTTGAATCCAAATTGCACTGTTTTCCCGTAAACACCTTGTGCTAACTTAGGCATCGGAGGGTTTACGCCGGCAAAACCACCGGCGTCTCTGATCTGTTTTCGGTGAACGCAGGTCTAGTAAGAGAAAGGAGGGTGATTCCAACCCCAGTGGTTCGAGCAACAGTTGATAACAGAAACGTTGGTGAAAGAATCTGGTCGGTCAAAGGGCGAGCAGATTTCAGCATCAACAGATGGTTTATCAATATGTCATGGTAAAAATATGCATAAACTATAGAGAGTTAAAACATAAAATAGACTAAATAGTCTTAACACCTCTGTGAAATTAATCCACTTCTTTTGGGTAAAGCCTTTAGGTTTAACACCTAGTATTCCCTCTTTAACCTTATAAATCGACTTACGCCATTCTAATTTCTCGTTTGCAAGCCTCTCTATTGGATCCAAAGTATGGTTTTTGATCAATGACTACATTTCCTTATCCATGGCTTCCTACCATTTCTATTATCTATCACTTTTAGCAGCCTCTGAGTAAGTCATTGTTTTGTCAATTTCAATCTCATGTGTTGTTGTTAATGCAAATGTAATCGGATCTAGATATGCATACCTCTTAGGTTGCTTTATTACCCTTTTTCTCTCTATCTCTCACCAGCTAATAGTCTCCAATTTCTTGATCACTTGTTTGCTCATCTTCTGATTCAGAAATGTCCATATCAGATTCTGATTCATGTTAAGCTCTTGGTTTCCAGTTTGTGTTAGAAGTTGACAACTCTGCCCCAAAACGAGTCTTCTAATCTCTCATGTTGGGTTTTGTGATGGCAGGTTTACAATGAGTTAAGTTTTGAAGCATCTTAGACTCATTAAACACATTATCTCTACCGATAATAGCTCTTGATGACTTTAAATCAATGCACTAGAGTTTGTACCCCTTCACTACATCAGGAGAGCCAAGAAATACACACTTTAAGCCCTACTTTCTAGCTTTCCTTGCTTAGTGTGTGAATATGAAGGCAAACCAAAGACCCCCAAACCAAAATAGTTTGTTGATCTACCAAACTAACGCACAATAAGTGTTTAAGGTTGCTTAGCAGATCGAGTAGCTTTCCCCAGGAGGGAGGGATAATTTTATGAAAAAGGGATGGATAAAGGAAAAAAGGAGCATGTCCTTTGTAGTTGGAAAAGGGGCTTCTATTCAGCATATAGCAAGCTGTAGATAGCTGTAGATAAAGCTTCTGCTCATAATGTCATCGATAACTTTGAATGAATAAGCATGTATCTTACATCATCAATCAAAATTCTATTTCATCTTTTTAGCTAATCCACTCTACTAAGGTATGTATCTCATTGTTTTGTGTCTCACAATCCCATGCTCAATACAATAGCCATCTCACCTCTTATTCCAAAACTCTAAATCGTTATCAGTCTTCAACCTCCGAACCTTTCTATTTGTTTAATTCTCAACTAATATTTCCAAGCCTTGAACTATTCAAATACATCATCCTTGCTCTTGAACATCTATACTGAAACCATCCTTAAAAAGTCATTAATGAGAGATAAGAAGTACTTTGTCCCATCTAAAAAAGTTGTCTGTGTTGGTTCCTTTGATACATAAACACCATAACTAAATTTGACTCTAGAAGACTTGTCGAGGACATATTCTTCGTAGAAACCTTTGGTCTCTATCTTGTCCTTCCTAAAACCCCCCGTTTTGACATCTCTTTAAACCACTTTCACTCATATAGCCTAATCTCAAATGCCACAATATTGTTCTATCTAAATTCTAGTTTGACACCTCACCATCACCTGTAACAGTTGACCCTTGAAGGACATGTAGGCCATTGTTCATATCTCCCTTCATTAGCACAATTGACCTTTTTATTACCCTTAAGGTACCAGATTCAAACTTAATTAAACATCCCATTTTATCAAGCATACTAAGACAGATAAGGTTTCTTTTCAATTCAGGCACATGTCTAACATTCTTTAATTGCCTAATCATGCCATCAAACATTTTAAGCCTAATTATGCCTGTACTAACTACCTTATAGCTAGTATCATTACCTGTTACATGTACCCCACCATCGCAGGCTTTATAGTTCACGAACAAACTCTTATTAGGGCACATATGGAATGAACAACCAGAATCTAGAATCTAATTACTTATTGTTTGGCCATCTGTAGTCATAAGAACTCTAGTTGAGTCATTGCCATTATATTATTGACCCTTTGATGCATAGTTTGAATTTTTCTTTTTCAACTTTTCTCTGAATTTACAAACTCCTTTTTCTGGAGACACTTTTTTGGATATCCAAATAAAAACAATTGGCAGAGCCTTTTCAATCACACTTCAAAGAAAAATCGTTTTGCATCATCTAAAAGTAGGGCATCAATCTATAGTTTACGAAATACACAATATAAATAAAATTAAAAAATTCCAAGTTTTCAATATGACTTGAAAGACTTGAAAGAGAAATTGGGAATCGATCGTATGGCATTTATTTTGATAAATTATATTTACATACGAAAATGACATGCATTTAATTTTTTTTTTTAAATGAAGATACAGTTACAAATTACTCTCGAGCGGTATCAGAGACCCCAGTTGCTTCAGCAATGAGAAAACCACCATTAGTTGTGCGCTGAGAATAATAAAGAATGGCGTGTGGCTGTGCAATGTTGTTGTATGATCTAACTCTTGTCAACGGGGCCAATACTATTCTGTAAAAATAAATAAATCCAATATTTCTTGCTAATTAAAATAAATTCTCACAGAAAAAGTTAATAAATTACTAACAGGTAACATTTATGACTAAGATCTTTTCTCCAGAGTTTCTCAAAAGAGTAATGTTAGGTATCCAAGTATATAAGTCTTAATTTAAATCCTAACTAATATGATATTCATCCATTGGATAGCAGTTACGTAATTTTACAAGTTATGAAAATCTATCATCTAATAAATTAATGACACATAGCAATAAGATTCAAGTTGGGAGTCCAATGTTTAGATCCCTAGCATTATTGTCGTTAAAGATATAAATAATAATAATGTTCTCATAAAAATATTAGAAGAAAAAAATAGTAGCCAAAAATTGAGTAAACGAATAATTAATGTTCGATAAAAAATTATTAGGTAAAGGAACCTGTGAGAGAGATTGAACTGTCCCATTCTGTAGGGAGTGAGAAGAGGAACGGTGGTGGTGGCGGCTGCTCCCATTGATGCAATCTTTCAACTCTGTCTTGCCTCAATCTCTTTCTCTGCTTATAGCTTCTTCTCCCTTCAACATCTGATTTTATAGAAAAGACGAGCATATAATTCAAATTAGAAAAGTCTGAATTTGAATCTCCTGCGATAAAAGTAAAAGAAAATTTAAAGAGAGGAGTGATGTATGCAATTAGATTTTTCATCTAGCGAGTAACTTGCACTTACCCTCCATCTGGCTCGTAATTAATGAGTCCAAATTATATATCAAACAGTCAAATATGAAACGCGAACTAATACAAAAATTGAAAATTCTGGAAGTATAAAATTAAATAACGGTCTCTTTTTTCCATAAGATTTCCACCACGTGAATGAAAAAAAAAGAAGGTAAATGTTTGTTAGTCCTTACATTTTTAATTAAGTGTTTATTTAATTTTAATATTTAAAAAAATCACAAGATACCTTTATTGTTAAATATATTACACTCCAACCCATACGTTTTTTTTTTTCTTTATAGTAATTTTTTAAGTATATCAATTAAAAGAAAACAATGATAATTTATCAAATCAACTTTAAAAGTAATATAAAAATTTACACAAACTTTATATTATTATTTTATTTTAAGATTAATTTGATAAATTAAATTTTATGAAATAATTATTAGTAAGATTATTATAAGGATATTAAAAAGTGCTTTAAGTTCGCTTGTATTAATTTATTTATAAATAATTATTAGTATAATTGTTGCACAAGTACAAAAAAATTAGTTCTTTTGCACTGATATTTATTCTTTGATTTACTAATAAATAATTATTCATTAATTTGCTAATCAAAATTTTTGTTGATAAATTAATTAATGTCAAGAATATTTTCGGAAAGATATAATTGTAAAAGAAAAGAAAAAGTAAGGGTAATAATGTAACATATTTTACTATATGATGTTTTGAGTTATTTTTAAAAATATAGGGACTGAATAATCACTCAAGTAAAAAATAAAGGGACTAAACGAGAATTTACCCTAAAAATATATTGAATATTCAATTATGAAACACCAAACTAATATATTTATTTGAATTTTCAGAAGACTAATATTGAGGGGGATCTTTAACTTTTTTCCTAAAATCAATATACATTATTTATTCTCTTACTGTTTCTCTAATACCCTAAAACTCTCCTTGCACTAAAACATTTAAAGGAAAATAAGTAAAAGAAAAATATCTTCTTATTGATTTTTTATTCACCGAAACACATTTTTTTTAATACTTAATTTTTATGTAAATGTTGTTTATATAATTTAATTTAATTTATAATAAATATATATAAAAATAAAGGTAATACGGTTAAAAGTTATTGATCATTATAAAAATAATAAAAGATAAATGATGATACGGAAGTACTGACAATCACCCTTAAAAATTAATGGTGCTCTTTTTTTCAAAGTAACAAACGTTCAATAATCGACTGAAAATTGTGAGTTGTTTATTTTTTTTATTTTCTTACTTGTAGATGCTAAACGCTTTGATCGTTTGTTAAAATAAGGATTTCAAGCAATATACAGTATTTCTTTGTAGCATAAAAACAATTTATTGCATCAAAACAGAGTAAAACAGTAATCAAAGTACACGCATATTTATATATTTTACCTGCTTCAATGGCATTACGAGCAGCAAGTCTAAAATCATTGACAATTTGGGGGATTTCTTCTGCTCTCAACGGTCGAGGAGATGACCAATCTTGCCCGTCTAGGCCAGGTGTCACTCCCTTATTGGTACTTGAGATCGGAGCTTTTCCATTTGGCAGAAAGCCTATGTTTAAATATTACAAGTATCATTTACAATTGGCATTATCGGAGACAAATTTTAAAAAGTAGTTGTTAACTAAATAAATCATTACGTAGAGAAATTAAAAACATTGTATTGATTTAGAACCATTTCAGATGAATGATTCAATCTAGATTTAAAATAAGGATCAATTTATTGGCAAGATTAGGTTTATCTTGAAAAGAAAAATTGCACATTAGTATTTTTAATTTTTCGCATTCAGATCAAGCTTAAAATATAAATCCATGTCAAACTCACAAATTGGCAGTACACTATAAAAATATTTAAAAATATTCTTTTTTTTTGTTTTTAGTTAAAATAAAGAAAAATGTTCTAATTAGAAAAATTTGTCAACTACTTTTTCTTTTTAATGGAATGCACTTAAAAATAAAAAATAAAAAGTCTTTCTAAATTAGATTTGGGTTTCATACCAAAGGTAGATACTCGGCCTACGTGCCAAAGCTGACAAAAGAAGATTCCACCCTTCTGATGAACAGCATCCACAATTGGTTTCCAAGCTTCCACTTGCTCTTTTGTCCAAATTCCAGGAGTGTTTGGATACCTTCAATTTATTTAAATTAAGTGGTTATTGTCAAAATTGATTCTCCAAAATGTGCTTCTTTTGCTACATGCAACGTAAAATGAATTTCTAAATTTTAATTGAGCAGTGGTATCCATCCTAAATTTTTAACTCAAAAAATTATTCTAAAGGATGTGGCATTCATTAATTGTAAATTTATTAATTGATTAGTGAGATAATACAATTAATTTATTTGGATCTTATAAAAAATCACTAATTACTCAAAAAATGACACATCTTAGTCATACAACCCATTTTCTACTTTAACAAAGGAATGCTGAGAACATCCATATTGTGTTTTACAATTTTCATTTTTCTTGTGTTTAAATTTATTAAATATATTGTGCTAAAAATAGTTAATTAAAAAAGAAATTACATAAATTAATTTTAAATTATTTTCAGTAAATCAGTACATTTTAATTAAAGTGTTAGCAATTAAAAATTAATTATTTCTTTATTAAAAATAAATACAAAATTATTTGAAAAATAATACTAAAGGCACATTAAATTTTTTTATGATTTTTTTCCTTTGCTCTGTTTTTCGATCGTCTGATTTTTTCTTTTTAAACTTTTCTCTGAATTTACAAACTCCTTTTTCTGGAGACATTTTTTTGGACATCCAAATAAAAACAATTGGCAGAGCCTTTTCAATCACACTTCAAAGAAAAATCGTTTTGCATCATCTAAAAGTAGGGCATCAATCTATAGTTTACGAAAAATGCATAACATAACTAAAATAAAAAAATCGATCGTATGGCATTTATTTTGATACATTATATTTACATACGAAAATGACATGCATTTAATTTTTTTTTTAAATGAAGATATAATTACAAATTACCCTTGAGCGGTATCAGAGACCCCAGTTGCTTCAGCAATGAGAAATTAGGTGTGCGCTGAGAATAATAAAGAATGGCGTGTGGCTGCGGAATGTTGTTGTATGATCTAACTCTTGTCAACGGAGCCAATACTATTCTGCAAAAATAAATAAATCCAATATTTCATGTTAATTAAAATAAATTCTCAAAGAAAAAGTTAATAAATTACTAACAAGTAACATTTATGACTAAGATCTTTTCTCCAGAGTTTCTCAAAAGAGTAATGTTAGGTATCCAAGTATATAAGTCTTAATTTAAATCCTAACTAATATGATATTCATCCATTGGATAGCAGTTAAGTAATTTTATAAGTTATGAAAATCTATCAGCTAATAAATTAATGACACAGCAATAAGACTCAAGTTGGGAGTCCAATGTTTAAGATCCTTAGCATTATTGTCCTTAAAGATATAAATAATGATATTCTCATAAAAATATTAGAAGAAAAAAATAGTAGCCAAAAAATTAAGTAAACGAATAATTAATCTTCGATAAAAAAATTATTAGGTAAATGGCGCTGCTGCCATTGATGCAATCTTTCAACTCTGTCTTGCCTCAATCTCTTTCTCTGCTTATAGCTTCTTCTCCCTTCAACATCTGATTTTATAGAAAAGATGAGCAAATAATTCAAATTAGAAAAGTCTAAATTTGAATCTCCTAGTCTAAAAGTAAAAGAAAATTTAAAGAGAGGAGTGATTCAAATTGATGTGTGCACTTAACTTCCATCTGGCGTGTAATTAATAAGTCCAAATTATATATCAAACGGTCAATTATGAAACGCGAACTAATTAATACAAAAATTGAAATTTCTGGGAGTATAAAATTAAATGACGGTCTCTTTTTTCCATAAGATTTCCACCACGTGAATAGAAAAAAAAAGAAAAAAAAAAGATAAATGTTAGTTAGGCTTTATATTTTGAATTAAGTGTTTATTTAATTTTATTATCTAAAAAATACCATAAGATACCTTTATTATTAAATATATTACACTCCAACCCATATGTTTTGCCTTTCTTTTCTTTATAGTAATATTTTTAGGGATATCAATTAAAAGAAAAAAATGATAATTTATCAAATCAACCTTAAAAGTAATATAAAAATTTACACAAATTTTTATATTATTATTTCATTTCAAGATTAATTTGATAAATTATTTTTTATGAAATAAGTATTAGTAAGATTGTTATAAATAATTATTAGTAAAATTGTTGCACATGTACAAAAAATATTAGTTGTTTTACACTGATATTTATTCTTTGATTACTAATAAATAATTATTCATTAATTTGCTAATTAAATTTTTTGTTGATAAATTAATTAATGTCAAAAATATTGTTGGAAAGATATAATTGAAAAAGAAAAGAAAAAGTAAGGGTAAGAATGTAACATATTTTACTATAGGAATATTTTGAGGTATTTTAAAAAATATAGAGACTAAATAAACACTTAAGTCAAGAACAAAGGGATTCAACGAGCATTTATCCTAAAAATATATTGAATAGTAAGTTATGAAACACCCAACTAATATATTTATTTAAATTTTTAGAAGACTAAAATTGAGGGGATTGTCAATTTTTTCCTAAAATTAATATACATCATTTACTCTCTTTATTGTTTCTCTAATACCCTAAAACTCTCCTTGCACTAAAACATTTAAAGGAAAATAAGTAAAAGAAAAATATCTTCTTATTCACCGAAACACATATTTTTTTAATACTTAATTTTTATGTAAATGCTGTTTATATAATTTTATTTAATTTATAATAAATTAAAATAAAAATATATTTAAAAATAAAGGTAATACAGTTAGACGTTATTGATCATTATAAAAATAATAAAAGATAAATGATAGCCTTTAGCTTTAGCCTCTCCACGCATGCTATTGTTAAGCCCCCACTCTACAAACTTCCCAAGAACTTTACGAACAACACTAAACAAATCAAGCAATCTGCTGACAGAACGGAAATGAGAGCTCCACCGAGTAGTGTTGTGCAAATTTTATTAAACTCGCAAGCGCACGAATCTATTGTAGAATAGACTAATAGTGACGAGTGTCGATCCCATGAGGAGGTTGATTTTAATTATATGTAGAATTAATTTTGTATGAGGGTGGTTGGATTTGTGGTGAAAGTGACTTAAATTATCCTAAAATTTGAATTAAAATGGCGAGAAGAAATTGAAGAGAAAACTATTATGATTGAAGCGCTTGGGCATCTGGATCCGTATCAACATGCACCATGGGCTAAATATTCCTTATTAATGCCAATTAAATCATGAGGGGAGTTTCCACACCTTATGAACCACGCTCTAATCAATATGGTGCTAAGGGCTTATCGTGCCAAATAATAATAACCTTGTACTATGAAGCCAGTGAAACCAGGGCGGTATCTAGACAAGATTATTATTATTTATCGACGAAAAGTCAAAACATCCACAAAAATTAGAGGGGAAGAGAAAATAATTTTACCAAATAAAGCCCATGACACATGTTGAGACTTCACCTTCAACCCAAGTTTGAAAGAAAATTAGCTACTCATAATTGAACTAGGGGCAAAATGGAAATTTATTAAAAACATAGAAAATACAAGATGGAGAAGGAATTACAGAAAATGGTGCCCAAAAATGGATTCAGAGATATCAAATTAGGGGGGGAGGCCCCCTTTTTATAGATACATTGAGTAAATCATGGCCATCGGATTAAAAACAGTTTGGACGCTCAGGATTGCGCCACATCATCAATCAACAGTACGCGGTTTGACCACGTGGTTTGAACAGTAACATGATTTTACCCGACTTGAATAGTAACGCGGTTTGGTTGAAAATAATCCTGTGTATATGCATGTACCATACGCGCAATTTTTGGTCCACTAACATGCTGCCACGTCACCAATCAACAGTGCATAAGAATTTTAGTCCAACAGGATCGTGACACCTTATCAGTCAATGCCACATCATCGGTCAATGCCACGTCATCGATCCGTCTATGTGAACAGTGTCGTGAATAGTAACGTAGACAGTACCGTACATGTGAACAGTGTCATTTTTCCTTTTATGCTCCTCCTAAGGTTTTCGACCGTCCTGAGTTCAAAAGTGATGTCCGTTTTGCCGTCTGATCTCTCGTTCATTGTGAAATGACTATAATGCCCCTAAAATATATAAAATACTTAATTAAAATAAAACACACGTAATTAAATCACAAGAAGGCTAAATACATAAAAGTAAGGGTGTTAGTAAAACTTGAAGTATAAAATGACGATTTTCTACTTTATAAATATACATTTTCTAATACTCAACAAGTAGCTCCAGGTCGTTGCAAAGTATGAATTTGATTGGCCCCTGTACCAATTTGAACTTCTCCTGAAGCTATCAAATCTATTATTTCCGCTTCCCAAATAGATTTTAACTCAGAAAGCCGTTTAGCAGATGAAATCAGAACATTTACAATAAAACCCAATGTTGAAAAGAAAAGGCATACATCTGGCACATCATTAGATGCTGCAACTAAAGCAAGTTGTAATTGAAGTAGAAGCTCTGCACGTTCATTTTCCTCTATATTATGACCCAACGTTGTGAGTTATGAAAATAGAGTCTTCAAGGTATTGATGTGGTCGGTTACCATTGTAGATTCCGCCATTCGAAGAGTATAGAGTTTTCTCTTCAAGAAGATTTTGTTGTGTAGTGACTTGGCCTCGTACAATTTTGTGAGAGTATCCCATATTTCCTTCGCTGTATTTTTCTCTGCCACACTGGATAATACTCCATCTGCAAGTGCCAAGTGTAGATCAAAAATAGCATTGCCATCTATCTTGTTCCACTTGTCATCAGTTATCTCCATGGGCCTTTCTCCAATTGCTGCCAAGCAATTATTTTTCCTCAATACAGCTTTCATCTTCAATTTCCACAACGAAAAATTATTTTCGTTAAACTTCTCAATTTCATACTTTGCCGCCATTTTGTTGATAAATACCGCACACAAGTTAGTGTACCACCTTGAATAGTTGTGAGTATGTGTGAGAATGCATACCAGGAAAGTTTCCAAGAAAGACTGGAGGGGTCACAATGGTCCCACTTAAAACCCAGACTCCTTAAGCTCTTATCGCCTTTGTGACAGAACTTTCCTAGACATGTACAAAAACCACACAGTTGTTTTACTGACACCACTATTCCCTGCTTTGCACCGCAAAATTCTTGGATCGCTCCCACCGTTTCACGTAAACAGTACCGTATACGTGAACAGTACCGTATACGTGAACAGTGTTGTATACGTGAATCGTACCGTATACGTGAACAGTACCTGACTCCAAAGAATACAACCAATAGCTCTGATACCACTGTTAGGAAATTGGTGGGTGAAGCAGAACCGTAGCTAAAATAAAATTGAAAGAAAAATAAAGAACAAGCACAATAGAGGATACCAAAAATTACGTGGTTCGGATTTTAGCCTACATCTACGGGCGAAGACAGAAGGAAATATTTTACTAATGAAAAGGAGTTACAAATATTGTAGTATTTTAGCTCACTTCTCAAACCCCAATACACCCAAACTCTCTAAATCACTATAACAAGAGCTTATAAATTCAAGCTCACTAAACTCTCTCTCAACTGCTAAATTGCTCTCTCTTAATGGAGTGCATAAGCTCTTCATCTGCACTTCTATTTATAGCAAACTAGTGGCCAAGAAAATCAACTATTTTAGCCCACCAATTATGGCTTCAATTTCGTCAATCCGCGTGGCTTCAATTTGTCAATCTAGCTTTATGAATTTTGTGGGCTATGTCCTCCATTTTCTTTGATTTGCTGGCACCAAAGTCAAGTACCAAATTTGGTGCTGACTTTTAAGTGCTTGCTTTGACATTGTGGCTTGCACTTATTCATAAAAATTGGTCGTTCAATTGGATGATAACTTTCCTAGAAAGAATTAAATTTAGGGTGGGTCTATTGGGACCCATTATTTTACCCATTAAATCCATTTTCAATTAAACCCAGTGCTTAATTTGGACATGTGAGTTTTACAATATAAACCTGATAAAATCTCAATAATAACCTCACTTAAAAGTTCATTTTCTTATAATTTTATTTTTTCTTTTTAATTCCCACCATTAATTGTTATTATTATTTTTCTTTTCTAACTCCCAGTATTAATTCCTACTCTCTACAAAGCCAATCTTTGTCTAAAAGCGAATAATGCTTTTTCTTATTTCATACAAATCCCAATTGCTTTTAATAGAACTGAAAAGATGCTTTATTCGTAAATTCAATGACAATTTGATGAAAAACCATTGTTTTTTCCCCCTTATGTCCATTGCTGTTTTGCTTGGAAATTCTCTGTAATTTTGATAAGTACTGGAATTACTTTAATATGAAATAGCGTCCATATAATTTAGATTTAAAATATTTAACTGCATCATAATTGGTTTTGAAAATTGCATTGAATAACACACGGCATATTAGAAGTCAACCGGCGATTACCTGTGTTAGGAATTTAGATCTATTAGAAATAGATATAGATAATTAAAAAAATAATTAACAACTTAATTTTTTCCGGAAGTACTATTCACGGTTACTGTTCATGACTACTGTTCACCGTGATTGTTCACTATTACTGTTCACGAATATTGTTCATCCGCATCAAAAATATTAATTTTCAAAAACATAATAAAATGCAGAAAATAAATGACACGGAAATTTTACGTGGTTCGGATTAACCAATCCTACATCCACGAGGCCACGCCTAGATGAAAAGCAATTCACTAAGTTGAGATGTTACAACTTATGGATTTACCAAACTTAAGACTCTCACTTACAGTTTATCATCATACAATTTACTCAACCTTAGACTGAATCTGCTTCTCTTGAATCGTTGCTACCCCTCTTGATTCACGATCCTCAAGGCACTTCGCAAAGTGATCAATAGCAATTCTTCAATTCTTCAATTCTTCAACGTCTAGTGATCCAAGATCCACATAGACTTTCCGCAGAGATGAACAGAAGATAAGAAAACAAATCAACACAACATGATGCGCCAAATCCGGATTCTCTAAGGAGGAGGCCGAATTTTGCTTCTCTGCTTTATGCTCTGTGTTGTGCAATCTTCAATTGTGAAATACCTCTCTTTAAATAGACACTAGAGTTTCACCAAAATAGCAAGTCTTAAAAGATTTTGATTCTTTCCAAATAAGAGTTTCTTTCCTCTTATAATTCCCATGAATCTGAATAGGAATAAATCTGATCTTTTTGCCTTGCTTGTATCCTAAGAAATATCTAGAGCATTTAATGAACTTCCTGTTTGAGCCAACTTCTTACTCTAAATAGATCTCATGCGCCAATTACAAAATCTCACTATTAATTAACTTGCTAAATTAGACATCTAATTAAATTAGGAAACAAATATTCCTAATAAATTGGAATCTCACTAAATTAGGGAATTAATAAATTAATCCCTATTACAAGATATGCAATAAATAAATTTTCAATTTAACTAGACTTGCCATAAAATGTCAACTCTATAAATATTGGACTTAACAACCTGGACGTTTATTATTCTTTGTATTGCCTTTCCTGACTGAAATTTGAGGTTTATGTAAAAGTAGCTTTTTTTTGGATTATTTGTTTAATTCTCTTGTCCTTGCATGTAACTCTATTAAAGGATAAATTAGTAATTAAAAAAATTTTGAAACGATTTGAAGTGTAAATTCATGGGTTTCAATAACGTCACCCTTAAAGTTATTTGTAAAAGTGAAATAAGAGTCGGTAGAAATAATTCAATATTTTAAGTTGCTTATATTTAAAAAAGAGATTTAAGGGGTCTTTGGATTTTGTTTCTGATTATATACAATTGGATACAGTTACACGTTAAATCACTTTCTACATAAAATCTTTTTTCAATTGATCAAGTCACACACACACACACACTCACAAAGATCATTTAGTAGTTGAGATGAGTTTGAACATTTTCAATCCCTTATTTTACATTGCTTGGCTTTCTCAAATCAATGTTTTCATGTATCCACGAGGCACCAACTCTCTTTCTATAAATAAAAAATTAAAAAATTTGTCCTCAATCTTCCAAAACTCATGGGTCAAAACTTGTTTAGAAATCAAATGTTGTATTCGTTTTGCCTTTTTGGCTCTAAGTTTTATATTTCTTCATAGAAGAAATTAAGTTCAATTGTTGACTCTAACATGGAAGAAGCCAATAAAGAGCAAACGGAGAAACAAATTATTAAAATAACCAACTAGTCCAAGTACGAAAATAAAATAAAACCACTCACATTTTGCCTTGTATTATTGAAAACTTGTTATTAGAAAGAAAAAAAAGGGCATCAATATTTTAGCCATTTAAAATTTGTAATAATAAATTAATTGGCTTTCAAATATAAATCATAATTGACTATTCAATAATTCAGGTGGGAATTCCCTTCATGATATTCTAAACTCCAGTCACATCGTGCTGGAAAAACTGATTAATCAGTAAAAGCCAAATACTATTTTCTTTAATAAATATTGAGGTTATGTTTTAATAATAAATAAATAAAATAGGAAATAGAAGTTACATGCTCTATCACAGATTATTAATCCACTATATATTTGAATTTCCATCTCATTTTTCTTCACTCTTTCTTTCTAACTCTCTTTAAGCCTCTAGTGCAATATTCAAAGTGTTTCAAGGCACGTACTTGTAGTCCTCATCAGTCATGATCGTTTTCTTATCATTTCGAAATATTGTTTACATAATTATCGTCTTCATAACAGCTTAATTAATTTATATCTTTTTATCATACCTATGGAGTTACTAAAATTATGTATTTTTCGCTAAAGAAATAAATACGAAAATATTTTTTAAGGAAACATATGCGTGTTAATTATAAAATTGTACATATTACTGTGTTTTTAATTAGAGTAGACTATTTTTTAGAGTAAATAATTTTCTATTATTTTGTATTTATGTTAATTTGAAATAAGAGACTAAAGTAAATGGTTTTATTTTTAATTGTTGAAAACTTATGATAGTAAATATTTGTGCTTTTGAGACCAAGTCTTATCTCCAACTGGTTAGCGGGATAGCCTTATCAAGACTTTGGTACCAAATTCTTTTTTGTCTCCTAGGTCCATGGACCATTTTTTTACCATTAAAGTTGTCTTATAGAAGTTCAATTTAATTATCTTAATTATAAAGAAAACTAAATACCCTCAAAACTATTTTAACGTCCATAAAATCTTATGATTCTATACAAAACTCAACTTTTCTGACCTTATAATTTTGCTTCAATTCAATGATTGATAAATCTATTCTTTCGATTGTGGTACAGAAGAGCAAACACCAAGAAATTTAGTTTAATTCTGAACTCCAACATGCAAAACAACAGATAAATGATCAACAACTCTGAGTAGGTATCTTTTTCGAAGTTCGAGAGTCGATTAACTAGAAATCAAATGTTGTATTTGTTATATAATTTTTGGCTCTAATTAATTTGTATTCCTAGTATATTGAGATGAAGCGAGTTGACTATCAAAACTGTGAAGCGGGTTCCAAACGATTAAGCACTCGATCTTCTTCATTGTCTGCAAAAGTATTGAATACGATTCCGCCAACTTTCTCACTATCTTTCAGCTAAGTTCAAATTTTTAGGGTAAAAGCTTGTTTAGTCCCTATATTATGAGGTTAGTACCTATTTAGTCCCTATATTTTTAAAAATACCTCAAAACATCCCTACTGTTAAATATTGACACTCATGCCATTATTTTTTATTCTTTTTAACTTACTTTTACAATATTACACTCTTACAATAATGTTTCTTTTTTGGATATTAATAAAAAATTAAATTATCAAATTAAACTCAAAAATAAAACAAAAACAAAAAAAGTATATATTAATTTTTGTGGAAGCTCACGTATGTCTAAAAAATTAATATTGTAAAAAATTACATTATCAATTTTTTTAGAAAAATTAATATTTTAACTCAAGAGAGTGTTCCACAAAAATTAATATATATATTTTTTGTTTTTTTAGCGTTCAACTGGTAATTTATTTTTTTCTTTTTAATAATGTCTACAAAAATTATTATAATAGGATAATATTATAAAAATAAGTTAAAAGGAACAAAAGATAATGGCAAGAGTGTCAATAATTTAATGGTAGGGATGGTTTGAGGTATTTTTAAAAATAAAGAGACTAAACTGATACTAACTTCAAAATATAGGGACTAAACGAGCTTTTACCCAATTTAAATATTTCTAATCTTTTGATTCTTTGCAACAATACGGAAGTGCAGTGAGGAAGAGATTAATGCTATGTTTACTTATCAGTAATTGGAATGAGCTGGAATCAAAATGGGCTAGAATGAGAATGAGCTGGAATGGGAATGAGAAATGAGAATTAGAATAAGTTGTTTACTTGACTTACGGGAATCAGAATCGGAATCGGAATCGGAATGGACTGAAATCTCATTGATACGTGTATTTTATCTTGGAATCGGAATCGAAATGAGTTAGATTGTAACAAATTACTAAAAAGTATTTAATGAATTATTGTCATAATTATTCTTTCATATTTTAATTATAGTGATTATTTATTAAAAAATTATTATTATTATTAATTATTGTCATTAATACATTAATTAATTGTAAAGTTTTTTTAATTAATTATAATAATATGGTAATTAATTATAATAGTTATATTAATCATTATTATAAAAATATATTAATTATTGTGATTATTTATTCAAAAACTATAATTATTAATATATTATTTTTAATAATATATTAATTAATAGTAACAATTATATTAATAATTATTATAATAGTATATTAACTAATTAACTATCCATGAATCCAAACCCTAAGCATTTTCCTCAATTCTTTCTTGCTTTACCCACGAGCTTGCAAATGGAAAATGCTTTTCTTTTTCCTTTTTTTCAATTAACTTAATAACATTAAAAAGAAAAAATTTGGCTAATGGCCTTGGGTTTTAAAATTAATAGCTTGGGCTGTGAATTTGTTTAAGCCCAACACCAATTAACTAATATATTCATGAGTTATTATACAAATAACTTGTATAAATATGATTATAAGTCAAGGTGCTCCGCTTAGTTTATCATCTTATTAACTTTTGTTTAACAAAAAGGTTGCCAGATTAATAAATGGTGCAACAATTGATTCAACTAAATCTTGGCCAATGAGTAATTAAAAAAATTGCCAACAAATAAAAGTAAGAATTCCAGATTATATTATTCCAATTATGAATGACAGAATGGATCTCCATTAACATGTGACAGTAGAAGATTAAATAATTCACATTTTGCATATTTAATTTTTAATTTTGTTTATGATTTAAAAAATTTGTTAATTAATTTAAAATAAAATTATATCCATTTCCTACATATAACCAGCAACTTGAATATTAATTACCTATTAATTATCAAATAACGAGTTACTTACCTACTAAATTGAATCAATTGTGAAGATTAAAAGATTTAAATCTAAAGGTTCATGACATCCTCATTACACCATGGGTTTTTTGCTCCTCAAAATTCTCCCTTGAAAGTAACTTGTAGTCCCAGGATTTATGGTTTTTAATTTTCTGTAGGCGGTAGAAAGTCTTGTCCATCCATCTTTTCGAGAAGCTATAAATCTTCAAATGCAAACTCCCAGAAGGTCTTTATCGAAGAACACAAGGATGGTCAAAGAAGTGAAAGAATGAATGAGCGAAACGGCTTCATCTTGCTCAGTTTAGCTGCAGTCGTAATCACTGTAGTGTTGGCCGCAGCTTTCACTGTACCTGGTGGCAGCGATAGCGGAGGAATTCCAAATTTGTTACTTAAACTAGCTTTCACGATTTTTGCCATTTCAGATACGCTTACACTCTTCTCTTCCATTACTTCAGTTCTGATGTTCTCGGGCATCCTCACTTCACGCTATGCAGAAGAAGATTTTCTTGTATCGTTACCAAGGAAGTTAATTATTGGCCTCACCACCTTGTTCTTTTCTATTGCAAGCATGATGGTAGCCTTTGCTGCAACCGTTTTTATATCTCTTTACCACAAATGGAATTTGGTGTTTATTCCAATTGCCCTTGTTGGATTTGTCCCTGTCACCTTGTTTGCACTGTTGCAGTTTCCTCTTTTGCTTGATATGTACTCATCCACTTATGTAATCATCTGTACATGATTATCCATGATGGATTTATCCATATTCATATCCAATAATTAATATTGGATATGGATATGGATTTTATTCACACAAATATGGATATTCATAGATGTTCATGGACATTAAATTTATATTTTTAAATTTTAAAAAATAATATAACATAATAATAAAGTAAAAATTAATTAATGATGTATTACATTAAAAAATTCTTTTTTATTTCCTAAAATCATTAATTTTAAAAGTTAATTAAAATTATTTTAAAAAAATTTGAAAAAACAATTGCAGCTTAGTCCGTCGCATGAGCCTTCGTCACTTCACTTCAGTGAAGCAAATTATCGAACACAACACGAACATGATGTACAGAACAGCAGCGAAAACCAAAAATCTAAATTCGCCATCCTCTGTTCCCTAATTTTTCTTCTCATACCTCCATAAGCAATCTTACCATCCATCAATGGCAGAAGAAGCAGAAGAACAAAACACGGAGACAACCCGGCCCGAATTTCCCGTTGGCCGGGTCAAGAAAATCATGAAACTCGACGAAGACATCAATAAACTCGTGTAATTTTGCTGCTGCTTCTCCTGCTACTGTTGCACCTGCGGTATAATTGTACTTATACACCATTAGATAACGCAACTTTTTAAGATTCCTGATCTCTACTGGTAGTTCTCTCACCAGACTATTTTTCTGATCCAAAATCTCTAAACCGAGAAGATTTCCAATCGACTTGGGAATTTTTTTTACATTTATATTTTTCACACTCCTTCAGGAAGGTAATCTACAGGAGCATCTTCCAGATCTAGTACTTTCATGAGCTTGAAATTGGCAATACTTGCATTCATGAAAGAGTCGGGCAGCTTGTCTACATTGAAAAGAAAAACAGAACGGACCTTCGAGTGCTTGATGCTCTCTAAAGCACCATCATCAATACTTCTCTGCACAATAAGTCGGCATTAACATGAATAACATTATTGCTTGCTCCTGATCCGTTACTGCATATCAAGAGTTTGCACCGAGTTGACTCACCGCATTGCTTTATCAACTCGTCTCGTATCGCTGCTTTTTCCAAGCCCTTCCTCGGAGCTCCCATAAAAGTGAAAAGCTTGTCTACATTAAAATCATTTTTTTCTTTTTACAATTGTTTGTTTATTACATTTTTTATTTTTTATTTTATAAAATTAAAACTTTTTAAAATTGTGTTGGGTTAAATGGATATCCATTGGATAAAAATAATTATATATATCCATTCATATCTATGGATATAATTTTAAAATATTCATTTCAAGATCCAAAAAGTTTTGGATGGATATTATCCGATCCAATTGGATGGATATTATGGATATCCATTGTAGAGCGATCCAGTTGCCATCCCTATATACAAACCAGCTGGAGAGAATCAACTGGCCACGACATTGTTGCTAAAGGAAATTGCAAAAACAGAGCTATAAAAGATTATTAAATGGGTGTAATGTCCCACTGAGTAACCAAGCTATTTCTAGTTGATTTTTCATGATGCTTGTTCTATAATCCTTGATGAGTGTTTAGAGCTGTGTACTTGAGTTTCGATTGAGGAACTGAAGCGTAAAATAGTTCTTCTGTTTGTTTTGATCTCATTTTAGGTTCTTATTCATCTTTGCTTCTTAATATAATATTTGGATTGATCTATAGTTGCTGTTGTGTATTCAGTGAAGCAAATCAAAGAGGTTAAAACGACAGAATTGATGCACGTTTTGGTGGCTTATAATTAAAGCAAAACGACATGTGAAGTTCGCGTTTTATTAAGTGTTATATTTACTTGCCGAAACGACAGATAGCCTTGCCGTTTTTGGTTTAACGAAGCATAACCATTGCACGTGATCAGAGAAGGTTGTTATGAAACCGTTAATGCTTATGACTCTCACGCGCGCGTCTGGAAAATCCGCTGGGTTTGTGATAAGACTGTTTTGCACAGCTGGTTTGTGAGTGTGATTCAGAGAGACCTAGAGCATTCTAGTGAGAGAGTAAGCTTGACAGAAGGAAGCTTTCTTGTTCCTTGTAGCGTGCTCTGTAATCTCTGTGTAAAAGAAACTTGAAAAGAATCAATGAAGCTGATGAACTTGTTCCCCCGTGGACGTGGGTCAATGAAGATTGACTGAACCACGTTAATAGCTCTGCTCTGTGATTCTTGGCTGAGTTTTTTCTTTCCTCGTTTATGATCTGAGTTAATCATCATCATCTTTCTTATTCGTTTATTCTTTGTTAAGCAATTAAGATTGTCTGTAAAGCATCTTTTTGAATGTGATTAGGGGTGTTGGGGAGTGTTTCTTTAAAGCTTGATGTGAATAGCTTTGAAGCACTTCAGTTATATTCTTGGTTGAATAAGGTCCACAAGATCAACATTTATCATTCCACAAAAAGACATATATGATTCTCTTAGTGGATGAAAAACTTAGAGAAACAAAATAATTTTGATTCTTGTTATTCAATAGTGCTCAAAGGTCATATCTGTCAACATTTTGAATGACTTAAAAAAGTAAAATAGTCAGATGCAATATTCTGGAGACCGATCATGCATCTATATTTTTCATTCCATAATAATCCCAATTCTTTACATAATATCATTTTATAACTACTTCGATGTTTTGCTTTATATGGATGTCATGTTTGATTGAGAAAGATCTATTCCTCGTATTCTAATCATGACCTTTACCTTTAGAATCAATATCGGTTCCTATAATCTTCATTTGATTTCTATCATCCCCTAAAATTGGATATTAGAATTTGCGAGAAAAATTTTTGGACTACCAACTTTTCCATATACATCATGAGCTAAGTTGGTTAAAAAAGGAAAAGAACCTACCATACTTGTTAGAGATAATTTACTTCCATCCATCGTGCTGGCATATATGCTTGTATTGAGTTAGTAAAAGTGAAAGTTTCTCAATATGAAAGAACGTAAAGGGATGATACTCTTCTCCAATTGTTATCGACGTGGTCGATAAGTAAAGCCTTGAGATACGAAACCTCCCTTGCAAATGCCGTACATATAAGAATGCAAAAGCCCCGATTTCATTTAATTTTGAAAAATCAATTTCTTTCCTTTAATTTTGTCACCGAAAATTATTCACCACCACCACCACCATTCTAGCTGCTTCGTAGCCGCTGCCAGTCGCCATTCCTCTTCTCCTTTACAGGTTCTTATTTTTTCTCTTAAAAAAATTCTAATTAACGGATTTATGATTTTATTTATTTTAATTAACTTGGAGTTTACTAATAATTATTCGTCAGTGTACAAAGTATCGGGCTTGACAGTCTTTACTGATATATGTAGCATGTAGCTGAAAAAACGATAATGTTTCTATAATGTTACGGACGCTGTAAACCAAATGTATTAAGTCCTTTAAAATGTTTTGTATGAATTTAACTTAATTAATCAATTATAATTATTATGAATTTTATCTATTTAATTTATTTAAGTTTCTCCACCTTTTTTTTTTTTTTTTTCTGACTCGAGTGATCGTCAAGTTGCCCTTTTTTGGTCCCTTTTTCTGTCCTGCAGCAGTAGCGTTGTTTTACATTAGTAAAGCTAGCAGTTTATTAATTTTTTTTAAAAGTTTTTAAAGATTAGTCTCCCCCACCCCCCAACCAAAAAAAAAACTTGATCACTCTACAGAATACATTCCTCAGCCAATGGTTGTTTACTCAATGTTATAGAAGCAACCGAGTTCTCTGTAATTGCTCAAAGATTATTTTCTCTACATTGTTTTTTTTACCTTTTTTTTTAATCTGTAATTACTACATGGGTGATTAATAACCAACGTTTGCAATTAAGAAAATAAACCACTCACGTTTTGCCCTGTATTATTTAGCACTTTTTAGTAGGAAAGCGAGCATCATATTAATTTTAGCCTTCTAAAATTTTTAATAATAAATTAATTCTTGTTTCATATATAAATTGAGTATTCAATTTATTATTTTGACTCACAGGATGGGAACACCCCGCGGGTGATACTCAAGTTATTTGTTTTATTAATAAAATATGCAGGTTAAGTTTGCTCTTCCCATCTTGTGAGTCAAAATTAGGAAACAAAGTCTTCGAATTATTTAATATTGAGGTGTTATAATTTTTAATCACAGTTATTGTAAAAAAAATAATAATATAAATTTTAAATTATATTATTGTTATTAGCAAGTCACTTATTGTATCTTTTTTATCAAGTCACCAATCATTGAATTGATTCAGTTTTAGCACGCTTAATTACAAAGCTTATAGATTAAAGTTTTCATATTCCTTTGAAAACTAATTGTAAATAAAAAAGAATGAATGCAAAACCATTTAACTTCATCCATTCGTAGTCCTAAGAGATATTCATTGGCCCCCATAAGGTCTACTGCCTTATAATATAATATAAACTCAATTATTTTTTTATTTGGCAAAAATTAGCAAATTATCATCACGAAATGCCCATTTCAGTGAACTATCTTTTATAATATATATATATATATATATATATATATATATATATATATATATATATATATATATATATATATATATATATATATATATGGCAATTCCAATGAAATGATATTTTGAATGAGGAAAAGACTCTATTAGACATTTAGACCGGGTTGCAGTTCTGGCACATTTTGTATTTGCTCTCATTCTTCCTGAAGCTCAGTTATGATCTTACCTAATTTGTGGACCCATCTTACCTTCCACGTGATTTTGTTGGTCGTTCTTATGTACAATTATTTATTCTGCGGACCCAGTCATGCACCCACCTTTCGAATATGCAATTTAATCGTAAATTGCATAAAGTACTGATGATAACTGATAAATCATAACGTATGTACAGATTTAATATTTATTGCAACCGCTCCCACTATTCTCTCAGCGGCTCTGCCGCTAGTCGCATTCTAGCCACATTTTATCTTGCTATTATGCGCCACATGTACATAAGATTGTATCAGTTTATTATGCATGCCTATGTTATTGACATCCGCTGCAAAGTTTTTTTTAAAAAAAATCACATCTAATCTTTGCTTCAATTCAAATATTGATATATCTTTCTTTGCTTCAGGTATAGAAAAGAAAAACACCGAGAAATTAAGTTTAATTCCAACTCCAAATATGGAAGAAGCCGGCAGATCATCAAACCGAGAAGCCAATGATCAAAGCAATTTCTCCAAGAAAGAAAATAAACGCGCCAACGGAGCAACCACTGTCAGTATTACTGAATAACCTTTTTTTAATATTTTATATATTACAATGAAAGCCCAACACATAGTATCAATGTTCAATTAATGTCTGATATATCTCTTTCTTCGCCATTCTTTCTTCTTAACCCTCTTTCGGTTTTCAATCTAGCTAGTGCAATCTTCAAAGCACCTTAAGGTACTTATAGTTCTCACCAGTCACATGATCATTTTCTTAACATTCTGAGCTACTTGTTTGTTTACACTCACAAACACACAAATAAAAAATTAATAACTCCACCTGTAGTTTCTCTCTCCCCGTTTGCTTTTGTAGTTTTCTTATCAATTAGTTTGCACAAACTTAAAATATTAATTATCTTCTTTTTCTTTTTCATATTGATTATTCATGTAATCTATCTATTTGTTTCAAGAACTTTTGCATTTCTTTTAGAAAAATTAATTATCGATGATATGCGCCCCACCAATGAACCCAACTTTAACTTTACCAAGGCAAACTTCTGGGTATTTTTATATAAGGTTGAGGTGAAATTAGAGTAAACTATCTATCATTACTCTTCCTAATAATTGTTTAGCATCATTATGTCACCGTTAAAAAGGCAAAATTACCAAGGAGGTAGGTGAAAAAAATAATACCCAAGGAGAAGCCTTGTTGTCAAGTAATTCATGACGATGTTGTTTCCCCTCATCTTACTGAGCTAGGTCAATTTATGGAATAAAAACATAACATGTTTTAACAGTTAGTTTACTGATTATTTAAAAAATAATAATATTTTAATATTAAGTGGAATATAACTGAAAAATAAGATTTAAATGATTTTGGGAGAATGCCAATAGTCCAACTCATCCGCAAAATTCAATCTATGATCGCCCTTACTCGAAAAAATTTTCAGCTAAGCCTACCAGAGCTATCTTTTTTTTTTTTTTGAAAAGAAATTTCTATTAATTCAGAGAAGATAACAGATACATGACTTGTAGAGGGTAGGAACCCTTCCATACAACAGTTTCGCATTTCTCTAATGCTAATTTAGCTAGAGAATGGGCAATGGCATTGCAAGATCTATGTGTATACACAAAACTAACATGATCGAAGCTTTCTATCAATTTCTGAATTTCCAATACTACCCAATAGATCTCGGATTTGCTGCCCTGTCTGTTGTTTACTAAACTAACTACTTCTTGCGAATCTGACTCCAAAATTACATCTTTCACATGCGCATCTTTTGCCACCTGCAAGCCCCATTCCATAGCTTCTGCCTCAGCATAAGCTAAACTTCCATGGAATTTTGAAACCTTGATCGCAGCTGCTGTCACTTGCCCCGTTTCATCTCTAATCACAGCCCCCAGCCTAGCAAGATTCTTTTCTGAGTTGGTGGCGGCATCAGTGTTGATCTTAATAAAACCTTCTTGAGGGGGATTCCATCCCAGCTGAGCCACTTTCTGCTGCTTTCCATGGCTTACATTCGCTGAAGGCTGCACTCTCTTATAAGCCTCCATCACAGCTTCAGCTTTAGCCACAACAGATTGGGGGTTCTCTCGCTTGCCTTTGAACAGCCATTGGTTCCTTGCATTCCACTTCGCCCAGAGAATCGCGGCAAACAAATCTACATCAGCTTTGCTTCTCAATCTTTTCACGCCATGCAACAAGCTCAAAATATCCTGCCCAGGGGCTGCTTGAATATCATTATAAAAAAGGGATAGTCTCCAAACCTTCTTGGCTGCTTTACAATCAACTAAGGCATGAAACATATTCTCTATTCCCATTTTACAAAGCTGGCAAGTAGGCTCTTGGACAATCTTCCTCTTCCATAAATTCTCAGCTGAAGGAAGTAAGTTTTTGGCTGCCCTCCAAACAAATATTCTGATCTTCTTCGGCAGAGCAAGAGACCAAATGATATTCCACTCATTTTTCGAAGACTCCGAGCTTGAAGGCATGGCTGGAAATCTAATTTTCAGAGCTGTCTGGTAACCGCTTCTGACAGTATATTGGCCACTCTTTCCATAATGCCAAATGAGTTCATCCTCCCTTGATCTTCTCGGCAGCGGAATTTAAGTTATTACATCAGCATCCATCTTATCAAAATGCCTGTATATCAGCTCCTCATCCCAACAGTTCTCACCATTGATTAACTCTGAAACTAGAGCCTCACTAGGCATTGTTGGCTTAATCACAGGCTTGAAAGTAAAAGGTTTTGGAATCCAGTTAGCCTTATGTATATGGACATCTTGACCATTTCCAATTCTCCATCTAGAGCCCGCACAAATGATTTGTCTTCCCCACAAAATACTCCTCCAAATATATGAAGGATTTGAGCCAAGCTTCGCATTCAAAAAATTGGATGAGTGGAAGTACTGCGCTTGCAGGACCCTGGCCACCAAAGAATCGGGGCATTGCTAAATTCTCCAGCCTTGCTTCGCTAATAGAGCTTGGTTGAAACTTGCAAAATCCCGAAATCCCATACCCCCCTTACACTTGGCCTGACTCATTTTCTCCCATTTCGACCAATGAATACTTCGTCTCTCCCTGCTGGATCCCCACCAGAAATTGGCCACTATTCTTTGAATGTCTTCACAATTCCCCAACGGAATCTTAAACACACTCATAGCGAATGCTGGAATGGCTTGCACAGCTGCTTTAATCAACCCCTCTTTGCCCCCACAAGAGAAAAATTTATGCTACCAACTTGAGATTTTGTTAAGAACCTTCAGCTTGATGTCATTGAAGAAACCACTTCTCTTTCTCCCAACCATAGCAGAAAGGCCTAGGTAATTTTCATGCCTGGACACAATGTTGAGATGAAATATGTTTCCAATTGCAGTAGCTTGTGCTTGCTGGACGTTGCCACTAAGAAAGAGGGAGGATTTCTCGAAGTTAAATATTTGCCCAGATGCCATAGAGTAACAGTCCAAGATCATCTTCAGCTTTTGGCAATCGGCAACTGGAGCTCTGCAAAAAACAAGACTGTCATCCGCAAATAATAGATGCGAGATCTTCAACTCTTTTCCAAAAGACAATCCATGTATAAGTCTTTGCTGCTCAGCTTGCTGCAACAGGGAGGAAAATGCCTCTGCACAAGTAATAAACAAATACGGGGAAAGGGGACAGCCTTGCCTTAACCCTCTTTGAGGTTTGATAAAGCCCCTAACCGATCCATTAATGATAACCAAAAAAGACACCGAACTAATACACCTCATTATTAGACTAATCCATTGATGGGAAAAGCATAGGCGTTTCATAATTTGCTCAAGAAAACTCCACTCCAATCTGTCATATGCTTTGCTCACATCAAGCTTTAAAGCCACCAAACCATTTCTTTTGCCCTTACAATGTCTTATCTTGTGAAGGCATTCATAACCAACTATAATGTTGTCAGTTATCAGCCTATGAGGAATAAACGCACTTTGCGTTGGGGAGATGATTTTGTGCAAAATTTGTTTAAACCTATTAGCAATTGATTTAGCAACAATCCTATAGATAACATTACACAAGCTTATAGGCCTAAACTCTATGACTTTTCTAGGCTTCCTAATTTTTGGAATCAAAGCAATATAGGTATGGTTGATAGGAGTTACAGAACCTTGTGAATTAAGGATGTGCAGGCAAGTAGCAAGGACTCCATCTTTGACCATTTGCCAATGCTTTTGGTAAAAAACTGCTGGCAATCCATCCGGACCCGGAGCCTTGGTTGGGCACATTTGGCTCAGAGCATCCATCACTTCCTCAGCTGAAAAGGGCTTCTCCAACATCTCATTCATATCTTCCGATACTCTCGAGGTCATGCCTTCCATGGCTGCTGAGATTTGCTCTTGACTTGGTTGAGTTGTTGCGAAAAGATTGTTGAAATAGCTGCAAAATTCCTGCTCTATCTCTTTTGGCTTCTCAGTCCATCTTCCCGAGGTGTCCTCTATCCCCCATATTCTGTTTTTCTTCTTCCTCGACGACGCCTTGTTGTGAAAGAACTTTGTATTCTTGTCACCTTCCTTGAGCCAATCCGCTCTTGAGCGCTGCTTCCAATAGATTTCTTCCTCGATGAGGATGTTTTGAATTTGCTTCTCCACTTTCTTAGGGCTCGTTTGGTATTGTTTCTGAATTTGTATGTTTTGAGAATAAAAATGAAAATGAAAATGGTGTTTTGCAGTTGCTATATTTCGAATTTAAATATACGTCTGGTATCATTTTCTATATCCTATATTTTAAAACTGAAAACAGTAATATGCGTTTGGTAGACACAGTTGAAAATGATAAAACAAAAAATATGCATTTGGTAATACTTTTTCCAAAAACAATTTTTACTAAGCATTTACATTATATTTGTAGTCATAAAATAATTATTTAGCTAATACATACATAAATACAACAAAATAATTTAAACAAATTTATTATTAAAAAATTATATGATGATAAAGTTTTAGAATTAACATTAATTAAAAAAAAGTTTGATAATAAACTGAAAGCATGCATGGTATGAATTAGAGTTAGTGCAATTTAACATGAAGCTTGCTTGTGCAAAATTATTTTATATAGCATTTGCAGTTTCAATTTCCAATTCCAAGGTTCTGATTCCATGCTCCCAAACACAACAATAAATGTAAATCCAATTACACATCTTCTTGGAACAACTTTTTGTGAAGTAAGTGCCAAATTTTTTTTTTAGAATATTCATTCTGAAAACACATTAGACACGGAATTAGAAAGCTGTTTAACTACTTTCCAGAAACAATATTTGATCTGCCAAAAGAAAAAAAAAAACTACTTCACATTGACTCACCAATCCACTCCTCCACTTTCAATCAAAAATTCCACAATAATCAATAATTATCAGCACTAGCAGGAAAATTACATTACACGTTCAGTAACTCACATAACAAAGATTCCCAAGCAGCCCTGGAACTGGGCTGTCATTTGGAACTGGGCAGGCCGGCGTTCGTATTTTGTGGCAACGGCCACAACGGAGAGAGAACGACACACCAAAGGACAGCCGCGGTAGAGACGAAGTTGCAGCGACGGCAGAGAAAATGTTGTTGGAGGGAGAAAAGGAGAAAGCACTGCTGCCGTGACTAGACCGAGGATGGCCGGGGGGGGGGCGGTTGACCAGATCGAGAACGATGAGAGGGGGGAGAGGGTTGCTGCCGAAGAGAATGGGTTTTGTTTCTTAATCTATTTTTGAGTTTAGTTTGTAATATTTAGGAAACATGTTAAACACGATTTCATGTTTGTAGTTATAACACTGAATCTGAATTTGTTATTTTGTGATTTGTTTTTGAATCCATCTCACCAAACATATATTATGTTTGCATTATGAAAACAAAAATGAAAACAATGGGTAAAAAACGATACCAAACGGGCCCTTAATTTCTACTCCATTTTCAAATTGCACCTTTCTAAGCTTTAGCCCCTGCAGCTGGACCCTCAGCTCCTCTAATTTCTTCTCCCGCCTTCTAAATTCCCCTTTGCTCCAATACAACAGCCGAGCCATCGATTTTTTCGCTGAGTTCCGAAACACTTGCACTGGATTTTCACTCCTCCAATTGCCGAACAGCCTCCATTCTTCCTTAATGATTTCCTTACATTCATCATACGAGCTCCACATATCCTCGTAATGAATTCTTGAACGGTGCCTTCCATTATGAATCATTCCCCCATTCCTCTCTTGAACTTCCATCAACACAGGGCAGTGATCCGAAAACCATGTGCCAAGGTTGCTAGCTTCACCGTCCACAAAAATTTCACTCCACTCTTTGTTACAAACAAATCTATCTAACCTTTTTTCCACAAAACCCTGCCCATATCTCCCATTACTCCATGTAAACGGATACCCCTTAAACCCAATATCCTTTAAATCACAATCCCTCAAAGCTTCGCTAAAACCATTGATTAAATTCACATTCCTATTATTTCCCCCCCTTTTCTCACCCGGATGGAAAACCTCATTAAAGTCACCAAAACACAGCCAAGGGCTAAAAGACAAACCTGCCAGCCGTCTCAGAAGCGTCCAAGTATGCTTTTTTTTGCCCCATTTCTGGATGACCATACACTCCTGTAATCCTCATTCGTCTACCAGATGTCGTTAGTATTTCAGCATCGATATGGTGCGTGCTGAAAAACTTGATTTGCACCCTACTTCCAGAGCTCCAGAGCAACGCTAAGCCTCCACCTCTACCACTATAATTTACCGCGAAGCAATTATCAAAATTTAGCTTATTCGCAATCCCGTTCATTTGCAAAACTGAAACCTTTGTCTCGCACAAAAAAACAATTTGAGCAACATGCAAAAGGAGGATTTTTTTCAAGGCTTGAAACGCCGGGGATTCCCCAAACACCGAACGTTCCAACTGATAATTTTCATGGTTGTCGGCGGGGCTGACTGCCAGCCTCCGCCGATACTTCTGCAATGTTTGATTGCATGACTTCCATGTCTTCCAACATCAAAAGCTCTTTACTCATCTTGGCCCCTGTTGTTGGCGGGAAATGATCAAGATTATTAAGCTCTGGTTTGCTGGAGCTAGTTAACTTCGTTTTTTTCGTGGGGTTTTGCTTGAAAGTTTCCTTACTTGGCCTTTTCTGAGTCCCAATCTGAGATTTGGATTCCCCCTCTCCTAGAATTCGGGCTTGTCTCTTCCATTTCCGCTTATTGGGCCTTAATTGTGAAATTACCAGCCCATCGTCTATTTCAGCTTCCTCCCTTTCTCATTTGGTTTACTTGCACCCTTTCCCTCTTTTATGTTTCCATTTCCCGCCTCTAATTCCTCTTTTCTAGGGACTGTACCATTCCCCGAGCCCTCAGCTTGCTTGTAGTCGTCTACCTGCTTTTTTCCCATCGATTCTATCACTTCCTCCATTAAATATTGTTCACCTACTCCCTCCACACCACTCCTCTTGTCATGCTCCCTGATTTGCCCCATTTCTGCCCCAATGGGTTCCGACCCGTTTACCCTTGATGGGTTAGCTTGCTTCTGCCTTTGCTGTTGAGAGGAGCTGTGGTTCTCTGAGCTTTCAGCTTTGTCTTCCGATTTACCCCCCTATAGCTCCATTTCTCCCTCTTTGGATATCTTCTTGCTTGGCTCCCTACCGTTGTTGCTTTCATCCAATTCCCATATGGTAATTCTTCTCTTTGTTGACTCTTGTACTTTTCACACTCCTTGAATTGATGGCCAATAATCCCACAACAAAAACAAAAGTCTGTCAATTGTTCATAAACCACTGGCATTGGGATGTCTGGCTCACCTTCTTATTTGAGGAACAATATTCTCTCCAGGGGCTGTGTTATGTTGACTGAAATTCTGATTCTAGCAAATTCTTCAAAGCAATCTCCATTATCATTTGTTTCAACCTCCTCTACTATCCCAATCTTTCCGCCTAATTCTTGAAGAAAATCTTTTTCCATACAAGCAATTGGGACGTTCGGGATCTGCACCCAAAAGGATGTCCAGATAAAGGATTGTTTTGTGACTTCCCCGATCCCTTGGGGCTCAGTTAGGACTATTAATGCCCTATCAAAGTGCCACGGACCCCCTGATAATACCCTTTTTTTGTCTGTTTCTTCTGCAAATCTGAACATGAAGATATTATTCCCCAAGCTCTCAATTTTGACTTCTTTGAACGTACTCCACACCTGCTGTAACGCAGCCTTGAGCCCTTCTTTATTAACTCCTCTCGAGAGAAGGACTTTACCCATTAAACATCCTGCTAGCATTCCTTCTTTCTTAGTTTTCAAGTCCACCTCCAACGTCACTCTAGCTTTATCTTCCTCTCGGATAGTTATTGCTTTGCATTTTCGAATTAATTCGTCCGTATCCATGGCAGCTAATGAATGAGGGTGAGCACACAAATATAACTACGAATCCCTTCCTCCGAGAATACTCTCTGCTTCCCCAGAGAGCCTAGCCAAACGCACTATAGCTACAAAACTAAAGATGATGAACTCCTTTACACTCCCAAGGAGTGAACACCCGGGTCCTTATGACCCCTCAATACTTCCATTCCAGCCTCTCTATTCGAGAGAGAGAGCTTTACAAAGGAAGACCCTTCACCCTACCAGAGCTATCTTAATCGGCCCATAAGAGTCGTTATTTTGGATTGGACAAAGGGGAACAAAACGCTAGAGGATCATAAAAGTCTTAAATCTGCCCCACAAGGGTATTATGTGATGGGGTGGGGTTATTTGTATCTAATTCATACTTTAAAAGCCCATTTGCTCAACATACTGATGTATTGGCTTTTGAAAAAGAGAGCTTCAACAAAAGAATTAATTAATTTTAAGATTTTAATAAGTGTTTAGAGTAGAAGTTAATCTTTTAAAAATTTAACACCCTACAACACAGGGATGGCAATAAAATGTGGATTCGGTCCACATTTCAAAGATTTGACAGATCTAGATCCAGAAAAATATAGTTCTATATATTAAAAATGCAGATCCAGATGCTAAGAATTAGAATTCGCAAGGATCTAAATTTGGATCTGGATATAAGTGCATTTAAAAAATCGAATATCCAGATCAGGTTAAATTATATACTTGAAATTCTAGTTATGCAACCCAAGAGGGGGGGTGAATTGGGATATTAAAAATTATTCAATTTTAAAACAAAACTCAATGCAAATCTAGAACGGATTTAAAGCAATAACAAATAAATCAATCAACCACAATAAAAAGATTAAGGGAAGAGAAAACAAACACAATGATTTTTTACGTGGTTCGGCAATCCCCGCCTACGTCCACGCCTCCAAGCTCACCGGGCTTGAGGATTTCACTAAGCTAGCCTCCCAAGGCTTCAAACGCTTACAATTGACTTC
Organism: Citrus hindsii; assembly: GCA_004802465.1. Classification (NCBI taxonomy): domain Eukaryota; kingdom Viridiplantae; phylum Streptophyta; class Magnoliopsida; order Sapindales; family Rutaceae; genus Citrus; species Citrus hindsii. Next base: position 383,733 of record QWBT01001163.1, read on the forward strand.
CAAGGTGTCAATGGACCTTTACAACAAGAGATTATACCGAATCTCTTAACCCAAGTGTATCCCAACACTTACAATCACTCAAAGAAAAAGATTACAAATTGTTTTTCTCTCACACAATATCTAGGATTACAAATCAATGCCCAATGTGTGAATAGATGAAAAGAGAATGTGTTTAAAGCTCTATGAAGATTGTATTCTCGGATATAAGCTCAATGGTAGTGTTGTGATCAGTTCTTGTTTGAATTCAAATGAGCTTATTTATAGCTGCAGCTGAAAACTAGCCGTTATTGACTTTCTGCACACTGTCGGATCGCCGCTAACTAGATGTCGGATCGCCGTTTGACTGGTCAATATGACCGTTGGGGCTGATTTTCAAATTGTCGGATCGCCGTTATCTAGATGTCGGATCGCCGTTTGTGTCCAGAGGCTACACTTCAGTTATGGTTACTATCGGCGAGCCGTTTATCAAAATTGTCGGATCACCGTTTTTATCTAGAGGCTACTGGATGATATCGGTGAACCGTTTATCGATCTTGTCGGTTCGACGTTTATGTCCAGAGACTGCCCTTCAGTTCTGGTTGATATCGGCGAGCCGTTTAGTAACATATCGGTTCGCCGTTTAGGTCCAGAGGCTACTGGTTGATATCGGCGAGCCGTTAATCACACATGTCGGTGTGCCGTTTACGTCCAGAGGCTAATCTCCATTTCTGCTTGAAATCGGCGAGCCGTTTATTACACATGTCGGTGTGCCGTTTACGTCCAGAGGCTAATCTCTATTTCTGCTTGAAATCGGCGAGCCGTTTATTACACATGTCGGTTCGCCGTTTTCCATAAAAACTGCTGCAGTGAGCTATTTTGCAAGAAGACTGTTTTGACTCCAAATCTTTACTATTCTTTATGAGGCTTGTTAAAGATAGAGAAAATTATGTTGAACTCTTAAGAGATTTGTTATCATCAAAATCAATGAAGAATTATTTAGTTTAACAATACTAAATTAAATAAAAAAATTATTAGTCTATTTATGTTTGATTTATATGTGGTAAATTGTGGATTTAGATGTTGTTTTATGTTATTCATGTTGAATTGTTGATTGTTAAATTACGATTGGATTTTATTTGATATTATTCAGTCAATTGTTGAATTTTAATTTTTACAGATCTGAATATTCAGGATATCCGTACAGAGCTTGACACATTTTTCTGTTATGTATAAGTCTCTAATTATTTAATTTTCTTGTTTATTTTTGGTTGAATCAAATTCAAGACTTTTCAGGTAGTGTTTGAAGGTAAATACGAAGTAAATACATTTGATACTCCATAAAAGATAAAGATTTAAGAAAAAAAAAGTGGGTGAAATAGGGTATTTTTGCGAGGTTATTTGCACCCATAACCACTCTCTACATTCATAATTTCAAATAATTTTTTGACTGCCTAATTTCCTAATAATACTTTATAAATGTCTTTTATATATTCTCCTTACTTTATAAGTAATTAATTAACATAATTTCTCGCTCTTCAACATCATGAATCTAGGTCATAAACTTCATTAATCTTGATCATCATCAATTAACCATTAATCTAAAGGCCACAAAATCGTGTCAAAAGTTGTGGAAAATTAAGGGGCCATATATCGTTTCCATTTTTAAAAGTTAGTATTTAGTGTTACGTTTGCCAATAAAAAAAGAATACATTTGAATGTGTGTGCTTATAGCCTGTGGGTGTTGAAGTATAATGATGTTTAATTATAAATCTTAAAAAAAAAAATTGTTAAATCTGTTCTTTTGCTTCTGGCACAGAAAAGTAGAATTAAGTTTAATTCTTAACACCAACATGGAAGAAGCCAGCAGTTCATCAAGGCGAGAAGCAAATGATCAAACCAACGTCTGCAACTGCAAGTAAGTAAATCAGTACTCTATATGTATCTAATATTAGATATGTAGAATTGATTTATTGTACTTTTGATGTTACATAATTCAATTGATGGATTGCATTTTGATTCGTTATTTATAATGAAAATTAAAGCTTAAAGTCTTGAATATTTTGTGAATATATAGAAAATTTCCAATAAGATCCCATACTTTACTAAAGTGCGAATTTAATTGAGTTTTTAGAAGGCCTGTAGTTAACCAAAGATATTGAGCTCGCTCTAACCCCTCCTCAAACTCACACAGAAATAAATAAAAATTGAGCTAATAATAAAGTTACCCCGAATTTTGAATTAATGATAAACTTACCTAAAAGATTTGCTTTTGATGGGATTGAGGTGGAGTTTAATGGTAGAATGCATTTAATTTTTCGTGGATCCACCTAGTGTAACTAGCTGAAAACTATATTCTCCTAGTGACCGTTGTTAAGAGTTATCACTATTACTGTTGTTTATTATTTCATAAGAAACTCCTCACTTTAAAAAAGTGGGGTGAAGTTAAAGGACAAAAACAGAAATTTTAATGCAAGTGTTTACGTTTTTTTTTTAAAATTATATTAGAGTTCATATTAATTTTTCCTTTTAGCTCTATCTCTTTTGGAAACAAAATTTGAGTACATCTAACTACTATAACTATTATTTTTTTTATTAGGAGAAATTATCTCTACACTACCTTTCTTTTACTGTATGTACATGAGTACATCTAACTTTTATAAAATTTTGACACATACTTTGCACTACTTTGTTTCTAAACTTGTATTAATTAACCACTTTGACTCCCAAAATAACTATTTTACCCCTAAATAAATTAAAAATACTGTATTATTCTATAAAATATTAAGAAATATAAAATTATAATTATAAGAATACCCCTAATTTTGATAAAACAAATAAATCTCAAAATCTAAGATGATAATTTTTAAATGAAACTATAATTATAAAAAAATCATCTTGTAATTATAATTTTTTGTAATTTTAATTTCACTTAATTTTTGTAATTAAATTAATTATAGGAAAGTTTACAAAAATTAACATGAAAAAAATCCCTATAATTATTGTAAACTTCCCTATAATTAATATTAAGAAACTTTCCTATTCAAATGGAATGAAATTATGATTACAAAAAATTAACGTAATAATTTTCAAATTAAGTTATATTTATAAAAAATTAACATATTGAATTTAAGATTTATTTATTTTATTAAATTCAGGGGTATTCTTATAATTAATTTTATTATTTTTCAAAATTTCGTAGAATAAAATGGTATTTTAATTCATTTAAGGATAAAATGGTCATTTCTAAGTGTCAAAGTGATTGGTTAATACAAGATTAAAAAAAAGGTGGTGCAAAGTATATGTTAAAATTTTATGATAATTAAATATACATATGACGAAAGAAAAATGATGTAGAGATAAATTCTCTTTTGACTAGCCCCTCTAGAATTAACTCTTGAGTGATGATCTAGATGACTAGCTTGTAATAATAACTTCTCTGATATGTGATCCATTTTTGAGCTTATCTGCAGAAACAAAAACGAAGATGAAATCACTGTGACGGAACCAAAAATAAGTAAACAAACTGAAGGTGCACAGAGTTCAATAGGTAAAAAAATAATTAACATAAAGAGATTAATTAATTGTTAATTTACTGATTCAATTTCAGTATTATTAATTAATTTTTCAAAATAATCATAACAATTATATAATTAATAAATTCTGTTTTCATGGTGATTAACTCAGATGGTCAAGGGGAGGATGAGTATTATGCTCGTTATTGGCCGTTATACAGAATGATAGAGAAGAATGATTGGCGAGGTGTGGAAGATTTCGTCACCAATCATCCCGATGCCTTGACCGCCAAGATTGTTGAACCGGGTTCAAAGACAATATTTCACACGATTGCAGAGTTATTAGTTGATGATGAGTCTGATGAGGCCACTTGCCTTCTCGATAAGCTGGCGGCAAAAGTCGATCCACAAACACTAGCACGACAAGATAACCATGGGAACACTGCTGTAATTTTTTGTGCAGCAAAAGGAAATCTAAAGGCCTTAAAAGTTCTACTGAAGTATAATCCTGATTTAACAAACATAAGGGACAGCGATGGATATCTTCCGGTTCATAATGCTGCGTATTATGGTCATAAGGATACGTTTCAGTATCTACTAGAGGCGACCAATGGTGTAGACATCTATAGAGGCAACGATGGTGCCACGGTGCTTTTATTTCTCATCGCCGCTAATTTATATGGTCAGTACTTTTTACCTATAAAGGTTTCAAGCTAGAACATACGATTTACATATAAACCAATTCTCAAGTTATACTGTCCATGTAAAGCTTGTTTAGCCAAAATTTTCTTTTTAAACCTCAAGGCTAGCCAAACACTAAACCATAATTCATAATTAGTATACGTTTTTGAGGTCTGGTGCCAATGACCGTATGAAATTTCATACGGAGTCTAACATTGAAAAAGTAGACATTGGGCACCTTAGAATTTCCCCCCAATACGTATCTTTGAAATTCCGCGCACATAAATTTTAATCGAGTGTCCGTTGAGTTAGTAATTTTGTCGAATACATATTTAATAGTTTAAATATACACACTTAAATATTGTTTGCTGCTTTGATGTAATGTGCTCGCTAAACCAAATTCCTGTTTCTCCTGTTGATTGCTTGGTTATACTTTAGTTTTATTATTTTCGTTTCTATATGTATATATATGCTGCTCGCATTATACAGAGATCAAATACATCGCCAGCACTCTGACTTTGTTCATGAATCAGATGTAGCTTTAGATTTATTGAAGCTTCATCCAACGATTGGCCGTGACAACATCGATTCTCGGAGAATTGTTCTAAACACCTTGTCTCAAAAGCCTTACGCGTTTGCAAGTGGGAGTCGGCTTGGACGTTTGCGACGCTTAATTTACAATTGTTGGTGTCAACAATCCTGTACGAACACACACACATCTATATAGTGATCTTCCAATGAAGAAGCCCTCATTTCAATAAAATATGAAAGCACTAATTGGAAGATGGCTCTGTATATGTGTGTATGTATACACTGTTTATTTATGTGGCCTAACAAAACCAACTTAATAAATTTGCAGGCATTCCTTTGGAAAAGGAACGTGTTCCTTCCATTCAGAGCAACGACGATCAAAATGTGGATGGAGACACAGAAAACTTTACTGTGACATCAAAAATGCACCCAAAAGAATCCACACCTTTCGGATCTACTCAACAAATCACTGCCATATTTGGTCTGTAAAACTCTTATTTATTGTGACACACACACACTAAGTCTTCTCGAATTCATGATTCTGAATTGAAAACTATTTGATTTGTTCATGGATATGACAGGTTTAATGTTTCATAAATTGAATAGGATGTTTTGGAATGCCCTCATGCGCCTAGGTAAATCTTCAGAGACTGTTCTATTAAGGTATAGTCGTTCATGGGAATTAATTTATCTCCTTTTTTTATTCACTCAAGTTTAATTAATTGCAGCCCCCAGCATCAAAGTTATACATGATCAAAAGTTAACGCACATGCGAACGGTTGAGATAGTTAGAGTTATATGTGAAGGAGTGGTTTGGACTAATTTTCAAAAGAGTGCACAATTGTCGGGGGCAATGTTGTCAGCTGCTATATTGGGGATTCCTGAGGTTGTTAATGAATTTATTATGGCCTATGATTCCTGTTCTAATTGGTCGAACCAAGATGGACATACCATATTCGATCATGCAGTTTTATATCGTCGTGAAAAGGTGTTTAATCTCATAGAAGGCGTAAATTTCACTACATTTTTATTCTCTTCACGAGACAAAGCTGGCAACAACATCCTGCATCTAGCGGGAAGATTGGCACCTTCAAGTGAAGTGGCTGGTGCAGCATTGCAGATGCAACGGGAGTTGCAGTGGTTCAAGGTATGATTGCTCATCTAACCATATGATATGTAAAGATGAAAGATTCGGGATTCTAGTCCATTAAAGAAATGGGGGCAAAAAAAGAAAAAAAGAAAGAAACCTAAATATAATTTTTATGTTTAAGAGTCAGAATTTAGGGTTTGTGGCACAACAAGATGTGTGAAGGATGATATTCAAACGAGAAGAAAATTAACAGAACGCTGCAGAAACAAGATAATATAGACCGGTCCGAATTTATTGGCTTAATTAAATTTTAATGAAAATTAGGTAAACCGGTGATGGTTTTATAATGTTTCTACTAGTGCTTCTATCTCTTTAGCACTTATGGGATTTATAGAAGCATGGAAATGAAAACATAATTCTTCAAAATTTTTGTTTTTGGGGAAATTCTTCTCGATATGCCTTTAATTAGTATCTTTCCATTAAATACATTTAGCTTTTCTTTACACTTAAAAATCTACCTTGAAAGTAGGTTGTAGTTTTTGGATTTATGACTTTAATTTCCTGCAGGCGATAGAAAATCTTGTCCATCCTTTCTTTCGCGAAGCTACAAATAATCTCAAGCAAACTCCTAGAGAGGTTTTTACCAAAGAACATAAGGAATTAATTAAAGAAGGAGAAAAATGGATGAAGGAAACAGCTTCATCTTGCTCAGTTGTAGCTGCACTCATAATCACTGTAGTGTTTGCAGCAGCTTTCACTGTACCTGGTGGCATTGACGGCAGGGGAGTACCAAATTTCTTATATGAAAAATCTTTCATGATTTTTGCTATTTCAGATATGCTTGCACTCTTCTCTTCCATCACTTCAGTTCTGATGTTCTTGGGCATCCTCACTTCACGCTACGCAGAAGAAGATTTTCTTGTGTCGTTACCAAGGAAGTTAATTATTGGCCTCATCACCTTGTTCTTTTCTATTGCAAGCATGATGGTAGCCTTCGGTGCAACCGTTCACATATTTCTTTCTCATAAATGGAATTTGGTTATCATTCCAATTGCCCTTGTTGGATGTGTCCCTGTCACCTTGTTTGCATTGTTGCAGTTTCCTCTTTTGCTTGATATGTACTCATCTACTTATGGACCCGGCATCATCATAGAAAGCAGTTGGAGAGAATTAACTAGCTGCCACATGGTTGCTAAAGGTAATTACAAGAAGCACAGTACAAATGCTGATTAAATGGGGTTATTGTCTCACTGTGTAGCTAAGCCATTTCTTGTTTGATTTTTCATGCTCGTTCTATAATCATTGTCGAATGTTTAGAACTGTGTACGTAAAAGGCCATTGTGAGGCTGGTTTCGAAACTGAAAAACCTAATAAATTTTTTTTTATCGTTATCAGGAAGTTAATTATACCTCAATACCTTTTGTCTTTTTTATTGCTGTCATGACGTTAGCCTCTATTGCAAAGCATTCGCATACCTCGTTCTCATGCTAGTTTTAATAGAGAAAATTGGCATCATTACTGAACCTAAAAATGTTATTATGTTCGTTTTCTTCTACTTTCTATTCTTTTCCTTATTATTGCTTGTCATCTTATTTTTTTGGTTGATGATGCTCTAATCCAAACAATTTTATAAGAGATATTTTTGACAAATAATCTCAAAGAAAATTATAAAAGAAAGGTTTTATTGATAAAAAGTTATGAAAATAATAATAAGACCTCCCTATGTATAATAATGTAAATGTACTTCCATAAGTTAACTTTAAAAAAATAAATAAATCACCATTATAATAAGAACAAAAGATTAAAGCACATACCATAATTGACTCTAACTAAAAATAGAAAATATTAAAAAATTCTAAACTGTTAAAACAACACCTAAATCATTCTCCCCTTTTCAAAAGAAAACTAGTCCTCGAGTTTATTTGGAGGATGCAACTTGAAGTGGAGCATCAATGTATCTTGGAGCTTGAACTTTTAGCCTTTCTCATCAATCTTTCTTGGAAATCTTTATGCTTTATCTTTTTCTTGAGCTTATGAGAACTCTCCAAGAAGATGAAATCTTGTGCGAACGAATTAGTTTCAAGCTCTCAAGTTTTTTTTTCCCCAAATCTGGCTCAATGTTTTCCCCAATTAACTTTATGTTTGCAACCAAATTGTCTTCAAGAATTACCTTCTTGTATTCAATGTGGATAGGCATAATCATGTCAATCATTTATGGGTCTTTTAAACATGATTTTGCTGTACAAACTTGATTGTACTATTAGACTTAGTGCTCAAATCAGAAGTTAGTTGTACTTTTTCTTTAAAAATCTCATATAAACCAACAATCTCATCTTCTTCTATTTTGATTAATGTAAAAAGAGATGGTTGGCATCATCACAATGAACAAATTGATCTTCTATCAATTGTCTAATATCAAACCATTTTTTATTTCATCTTGCCCTTGTGGAATCCATAATTCTTGTAGTTTATCCCAACAATGTAAATCATTAGTTGTCAACTTAAATGATGCATCAGAGATAACAACTTTTGATGAGATGGTTTAAAGAAAATAATCCATCATACAAATCAAGTCCAAAATATCATCGGGATTACCATCAAAATCTGAAATATCTTCAAACTCAAGGGGATAACATGATCTTTGCTATTCTATCTTCATCACCTTTTTCCTCAAATTAAAAATACAACTAATGAAAAAACTATAAAGAAAATGAATTGTAACACTTAGTCTTGCTAGTGGTTGTTCGTTATGATAGAGGCTAAGGAGGAGTTGGATCTTGAAGAGAATGTGGCTTAGAGTAAGATGATGTCGATGATGATAATCCACTCACACCAGCAGCATTAGATCCAACACTAAAGTTTAGACATAGGTTTGGTTTGCTGGCAATGAATTCGACAATTTTTGACCTTGACAGTGGCTAGCGGAGAAACTGTGAATGAAGAGTCTAATGGTGGCCCTAGATGGTAAAGATGATGGCTAGAAAGATGAGAGCGACGTTTATCAGAGGAGCAGAGCTTAAGGATTTTGTGGTAAGAATTCGGTTGTGGTGGTTTGGGTTTAGATGCCAAAATATGGTGAGTCTGGTTACAACAGCTAGTCGGATTTTAGAGGTAGTGGTGCTGGTGCGGTGGCAACTAGGATTTTTAATTTTGGGATTTTTTTTTTCAATGATGGATTTGATAGGGATCAGTGTGGGTGGTTAGGAAAACTGTGCGATTGGCATAGCACTGCTCTGATATTAGCTGATAGAGTGGGGCAACGAAAGCATATTGATAAAATAGATAAATACTGGATATCATTCTAGAACTAGACTAAGCTAATACAATTAGGTTAAAAGAGAGAGATTTTATTAAGTAATCCCAAAAGAAATTATAAAAGAGGATTTTTTTTTTTTTTTTAGTTGAAGATTTGAAGTTATGAAAAGTTGAAAACAACAACAAGACCTGCCTAATTAAAATAAGATAAACCTACTTCCTCAACTTAATGGTAAACTAACTTCTACACCTAATTTAAAAATGAATCTAAATTATAATTATAATAAAAATAAAAGATTAAAATACATAACATGATTTAGTCTAATTAAAAATAAAACATATAAAAAAATTCTAAAATGCTAAAATAAGATCCTACATCACAATCACTCATCATTGCTTTTTTTATACTTTTGCGTAAAACTAAGACCTTCATCAAAATCGGCAAATACATGGTCTTATTTGATTGCCACAGCCATTTGCATGCATCTTCCGTCGATGGGAATTCTCGACGCCATTAAAAATATTCTTCCCAATTGTGGGAGCTTATTGCAGTTATCTCAGGAACTGTTTCTCTTTGGTCTCTACATTGCTTCCACATAAGATTGGTAATATCATTGTGTATGACGCATGGATTTTCTATGGCATTACCATCTTATGATACTTACGTCTCCCTATGGCAAGTTGTTTATGTTGGAGAAAAAGATGAGTTTTTAAAATTTTATAAAAACTTTTAGTATCACTCTCATACAATATATAAGAATATGTAATCTAGAAATTGTACCTTAAAAATCCGATTTGGTTTTTTCTGCTGAAGTGATTTAGGCTCCCAAATCACGATCCGTCACCACCACGCCTGTTAGATCACGATCCGTCACCGCCACGCCTGTTAGATCACGATCCGTCACCACCACGTTTGTTAGATCACGATTTGTCACCACCACACTTGTTACATCACGAACTGTCACCAATGATCTTCCAGGTTATGACTAAGGTTTGATCTGCACTTGACGTGTGGGCACCTTTATCACTATCAAAGCAACTAGTACGAGAAAATTTTTCTCTCAACAACAAAGAGAAAATTTTTTTTCTCTGATCTGTATAAAGTGGCCGCTCTCTCTTTCTTTAGAGAAAATAAGCCTTTTTATATCTCCCTTTAGTGAAAACCCTAACTCCAAATAATGAAAATCAAAAGCCACGTTGCTTGCTTTTTCTATAGGGGGTCCATCTTGTAAAATAACATAAAGCCCCTTATACAAGCATATTAAATGGAGCCTCCCACTAAATGATATATTTAGGCTTTTGACCCAAATAGCTAGTTTTCTTACTTATTAATTCAGTAGTGGTGCAGTCAATTAAATGAGCTAACCCGGGGATCATTTGGGAACATACAATAGTGATTACAACAATTAAGCCTATAATTAAATAAGCCTAATCATTTAATTCCAACTCTACTCCACTATAAGATTGGAACTGACCTCCATAATTGTATGTTCGAATAATAATTCGTCACAAGTCACATTGATTTTTTTACTGCACAATCCTTTGTACCACATCATTAATTAAATCGATATCTCAACTGTCCAATCAATTTAATTACATTTTGTTCCTTGATACTTACTGGTTTTCTCTAATGATCATTTTCAACATACTAAATATGTTGACACACTCTGGCAAGAGAATTCTATGATCAAGTGCCGAAAACCCATAAAGAGATGTGTTGTACAAATTCTATATTGTTAATCCATAACTCCAATACTCATAATTACTCCCTCCAAGATACCGGGTAATCTTGACCACAAGTATGTGTCGTGCCCATTGGTAACTCAAATGGAATAACAATTACAATCATGAAATTATAATTAACTCAAGATTAAGATTACAGTAAAATCAATGCCTATGAGATTTAATAAGTCTGACAGTTATTACAAAGTTAATTAAATCTCATATGTGATCCTGTTTAATGTAGTCACTACTAGAAAAATGGGCTACCATGACAGAGAATATATGTCATCCGACCCCTCTTATGACAGAGTTTCCATCTGTCATTTTAGCCCCTCTCACAAATCTGTGACAACATTTTATCTATCACATGTTCCTATGACAATTTTTATCCATCGCACATATGTCATGAACCAAGTGATGTTCGATTTGCAAAGCTTTCGAGAATTAATTGAAAATTTTAGCGGGTAATTTAAATTATTTTGAATTTGGCAGGTTTCTTCAAAATCTGTCATATATTAATGATTCACATTCTCTATCAAGAGATTTAAGGTTTAAAAAAATAAAATTATTGTTTTCAATTTTGAAATTATATTAATACTAATTATCATTATTTAAATTCCAGAATTTTGAAATAGTAATAGCAAAAGCCACATTTTAAAACTTGAATAAACAAAAATAAAATTACATTCAAATTCATAAAACTATCTAATACCAAATAGCATCATACACTAAAAATTTCAATCACTTGAAACTTCCAACAAATAGCATCATCAAAATACATAGTGCATCATATCTCATAAATCCTTTACAATATCCAATCATCAGCCTATCACTAGAAAAACAATTAATCCATAAAAAAACACTGATTTTAAATTCCCGAAAGCCACCAACATCACCTGAAAAATAGATTAACCAAAAAAATACAGATTAACATGTTGACCAAAAATAATTAATCAAATTCACAATAAAGTTCACCAGTGTGTAATTGATTTAATCAACTTTGATACCAAAGGGAAAATGAGGATAAATAGCCCCAGAGGAAAAAAAAATCACATTTGACAATTGACATAATGAAGCAGTAAACCTCATGAGTTGTAAAAGAGAAATAGGAAAGGGAAAATAAGGGACATCTCAATATATGTAGTTTATATTAACCTAAATAGGAAAGGGAAAATAAGGGACATCTTCAATGCATGTAGTTTACATTAACTTTTTTTTTGTTCCTAAAGATGGATAAAGAGGAAAAAGGATATTCATTCAATGCATGCATCTCCGATTTGTTAATCTAATTATTCTCCTATTCCTATTGGTTAATAAGGGAGTCAATAAGATTTTAATTTAACAATATAGCAGTGACAATTAACTAGGTCTTCATTAAGAGTTGTTGAATTAGAAAAGATTTAAGTATAAACAAACTATTGTGCAACAGAATACATACTGAAGAGAAATATCGAACCAAGTGCAATGCCAAATACAAGAAAAGAGAATTTTTAGTCTAGCCTTCTATAGATTTCAATTTTGAATTTCTTTATGCACCAAACTAAGTATATTTCAAAGACTACAAATTAATTAATGCAAAACATCTAAAAACATAACAACTTTCCATACATAATTAAACAAAATCCACCAAAATCAAGCTAATAAAAAGAAAGGTAAAAGTTCTAAAAATCCAAAAGAGGAAATATCAGAAAATTCTGGAATCACAAGAATCTCTCCATTCTATCAACCTTAATGCCATGCTTGTAGGCTTGTGAACACTGACCCTATCCAACTCAAAGAAAGAAGATGCAAGCTAGTATTCTCATCTGGATTACATCACATTAGCATTTGAGATATTTTTACTTTAATGTTTCAAAGAGAAGAATTTTTGTTAAAGCAAGATTTTCAACAAATATGTTAAAAGGAATGCTCATTGTCCAAGGATTTAAAAGGATACCAAGCATAAGTTTGTTTAAAATATATTTTTTATTTTTCTTTTTTCTTGTTAAACTATGATAAATTGAAAAATACAAGTATATCTTGATTTTAAAAATCAACCAAGACAAGAAAATAGAATGAACAACTATTCTTATAGGAAATGAATGGAAAACCTCTAAATGTAGTCATTGGTTTAGTAAGGACAGTTGGAACCATAAACAGTGGATAAGTTTCTAATGAAAATAATAAAATCCATCATCTATATAAGTTGAGAAAAAATAAATTTCATGTCAAAGATCTAAAACATTTGAAGGAAACTTGATAGTAAACAAATATTCAATTCATAATAGTATGAATAATAAAAACATTATTGTCAACTTGAAACGTAAAGTTGCTTTGTGTTTTGGTCAGTATGAATAATAAAAACATTATTGTCAACTTGAAACGTAAAGTTGCTTTGTGTTTTGGTCAGCCAGTCCTATTGTTTTTAGCAAAACAACAAACCTTAGCATTTTAATTGGTAACAAAGCAGAACCAACATAAAATGAAGATCAATGACCCCCTTAGACAGGACATAACTTGAGTGATAGGAAAAAGAAAATTAAATAGTTGTCATGAGCTATCTTAAACTTATGCAATCAAATATTTCAAAGACGATGCTAAAACAAACCAATGTAAAAACATTATTACCTTCAACCATTATCACCAAAGCAGTGAAGTCAAACCACAGTGGCTTGCTGTCTACCTTTGCCTGACTACATAGGTCCTTCCGAACTGATCTAGTGTTTTTCTAATAGTTTAATCCCTGAAAAGAAGTCATCACAAAATTCAATAATCAAGATTAATGATGAAGAATTTTACATACATAACAAAAACCCATAATTACTAACAAAAGAATTTCATAATGAAAGTTTTTTTTAATAAACCTCAATAAAGCTTTGTCAAGAGAAAACATAAATTTAAAAAACGATAGAGTATAAAATAAACAGGGGAGAATAGAACAGCTAAGCCCCTTTACAGCAAGTATCGAAATGAACTAAATAACAATGGCACATGTTAGCTAAAATGATAATAGAGGTTCTTTAATTTTTTTTTTTGAAGAAAGCCATGAGTCTCTGGAGGGTCAGTAGTTCTTACAGAAGAGCCCAAGTTTTCCAAAGTTACTGTACTAAATACACAACAGGCTGAATCAAATTTTATTGGAAGAATTATTGTACAAAACCATTGCAATTAACCCCAAATTACAACCAACCAAACCCTAGTAATTTAATTGAGAGTTAATATATGAAAAATGCAAAATTCAACATTATCACCTCGACCGATACCTAACCTGCAGGGAGAGAAACAGAAGACCATTTGTACCAAAAAGCTCGCTTCGCTTTGAATAGTGACAATGAGGTTGGGGAATCAAATTCAAGGTCACGTGCCTGTAGCCCTCCTGACTTGCTGCGAAATGTGCAATTTGAGTTTCGACTCTGGTCCGCGGCCCCGTTGCAATGTCCGCTAACTCAACCTTTCCTCTGAAATGTTTATTTTTTAGGGTATTATTACTCAATTTATGAAAAATCCAATTGAGGAACAACAAAATAGAGAAAAACAAAATTTATTTACTTTCATCAACTGGAGCGATAGTGAGGGTTTCTTAAAAAACGATCAGTGAGTTTGAAGGATTACTCAATAGCAAAGGATTTAGGGTTTGGAGGAGAACATCAACTTCTACATGGCAAATAACAACGATTTCGAAGGATTAAGGGTGTATTTTCGTCTTCTTTATTAGTGAGGGAAGAGCCTCAAATTTTGACTTAGGGTTTTTATTTTGGATTTCTCACTTGCAGCGAGGAATTTGATCTATTAAAGTTGTACAACACTTGGAAATTATTTTAGTTAAGTGTCTAGCTCATAAACGACGTAGTTTCCTCTTTGTAAATTCTATTTTGATTTTAGTTTAATTAAAAGCTTTCAATTGTTGTAATAAATTAATGAATTGACGTCATTCTTTTTGTTGAAATAACGTCACTTTTGCGAACAACTTAATAATAAATTAAAAATAAATCAAAAATGAATAAAATATATTATTTTTTTTATTATAGCTTGTGATAGAAATTTAGTTTGTCACATAAGTATCATGTAGCTGTGATACATAAAAACTTTGACAAATGCCTATCATACATTCTTGATAAATAACTAATTTTTTATTATCTATCACAAAAAATCTGTCATAGTAAGTCATTTTTCTAGTAGTGAGTCGTACTATATTAATAAATTTATACATGATTAAGACAAATCAATCAACGAATTTATTACAGTCTATACCTAAATAAAGTGCCCAACTTTATTTATCAACTGCGAACTAAATTTATTTAATCATAAGATAACTTGTATTTATGTCTTTTGTGAATCCACATGGTGATCACATAAATACATATAATATGATTAAATGGACTTTAATCAAAATATTAGTGCAATTAAGATATTTGAATAAAATACCTTATTTATTTTATTAATCAAAAAAATTATTTATTCTAATTAAATAAACACATATGCTTTTAAAGAGCACATTTTCCCAACAATCTCCCACTAACTCTTAAAGCATATTTGGCATCTCACGCATGCCCAAGTGCAAGTTAAAAGGTTTCCCAAGTATGGCCTTAGTAAAAGGATCTGCCAAGTTTTACTGTGACGCAATCTGAGTAACCTCCACATCAGCTCTCTGCACTATATCCCTTATAAGATGATACTTCCTCTCAATATGTTTTTGTTTCTTGTGATTCCTTGGTTCCTTAGATTGAGCTACTGCACCACTATTATCGCAAAATAGTTTAAGGGGTGCAGTTACAGCAGGTACCACCTTAAGATCTTGTAGGAACTTGCGGAGCCATACAGCTTCTTTTGCAGCTTCAGATGCTGCCATATATTCAGCTTCAGTTGTGGAGTCTGCGATACAAGATTGTTTCACACTCCTCCAACTAATAGCTCCACTTCCCAATGTAAACACATAACCAGAAGTTAATTTTCTGGAATCCTTATCTGACATGAAGTCAGAATCAGTAAAACCCACTGGAATGAGTTCATCACCAGAATACACAAGCATATAATTTTTAGTTCTTTTAAGATACTTCATTATATGCTTGACCGCAGTCCAGTGTTTAGGTCCAGGATTAGATTGATATCTACTAACCATCCCTACGGCAAAACAGATGTCTGGTCTAGTGCAAAGCATGGCATACATGAGACTTCCCACAGCTTCTGCATAGGGAACTCGTCTCATTCTCTCTATCTCTTTATATGTTTTAGGTCATTGATCCTTAGAGATTGCAATTCCATGTCTGAATGGTAATAAACCAGTCTTGGAATTTTCCATGCTAAATCTAGCCAATATCTTATCGATATAGACTGCTTGAGACAAGGCTAAAGTTTTATTCTTCCGGTCTCGTAGTAACTTGATACCAAGAATATAACTTGCCTCTCCCAAGTCTTTCATATCAAATTATTTTGCTAACCAACTCTTTATTGTAGTCAATACTTCTATATTGTTTCCAATGAAGAGAATATCGTCTACATAAAGAACTAGGAAGGCTACATATTTTCCTTGAATTTTCTTGTACACATATGGTTCATCAATGTTTTGAATGAATCCAAACGATTTTATCGCTTGATCAAATATGATGTTCCATGACTGGGATGCTTGCTTCAATCCATAAATGGATCTTTGCAACTTACATACCATGTACTCTTGACCTTTTTGTATGAATCCATCTGGTTGCTGCATGTAGATGTCTTCTTCAAGATGCCCGTTAAAAAAAGCAGTCTTGACATCCATTTGTCAAATTTCATAATCTAGCATTGCAGCAATGGATAGTAGAATCCTGATGGATTTAAGCATAGCAACCGGAGAAAAGGTTTCCTTATAATCGATTCCCTCTTTCTGAGTAAACCCTTTGGCTACTAATCTTACTTTAAATGTTTCCACCCTTCTGTCTACTCCTCTTTTTCTCTTGTAAATCCACTTGCACCCTATAGGTTTTACCCCATTTGGTGTCTCTACAAGTTTCCAGCTTTATTGGAATACATGGATTCCATTTATTCATTCATGACCTTTTTCTAAAATTCAACATCTCTATCTATTAGAGCTTCATTGTAGCTAGTGGGATCTTATACATATTCATTTAAGATAGCTGTTAGCCTATATGGCTATAGATATTGATTTTGATGATAACAAACCACATGTATTGATTAAACAAAAATTTATGAATTGTGCTTTTATAATAAGAAAATGATGTTATAGAATTAAAGTGTTTTGTACTAAAATGAAAGTATTTTAAAATCTTTGAAATTGTTTTAAAATTTCGGATTTGGACCTATTTGAAACTATTTAAATATTTTGGGTCATTCTATAATTTCATCTAGTTTGGGTGAAATCATAATTTCAGAAAGTTTTGGGATTGACAAAGTATTATTTAGAAATTCTGAAATTGGACCTATTTGAAAGTTTTCATAACGTTTTGAGCTATAATACAGTTTTTATAAAGTTTTGGGGTTAAATTGTAAATTTAAAAAATATTTCATTGTAGCAAGCGGCTAGCCGGATATGGTAAACGGTAATCCGGATTTTTGACAGTAAGCTTTTGGAGCATAAACGGCTATTCGGATTTCGCAAGTGGCAATCCGGATTTCAAAAGCGGCTAACCGAATATGAAAAGCGGCATACCGGATATTATGAAATTCTGATTTTTGCCTTAATGGTAACATAAAAGTGGCTAACCGGATTCCATAAATGGTAAGCCGGTTACGACCCAAATATGCATAATGGCTAGTTTTTGAGCTCAAACTATATGAACTCAAATCCAATTCATTTTCAAGCTCTCCAGCAAGCATAATAAAAAAGCACACGAGATATCTTGAGCTTTCAATTTGCAAATCACAAAACACATTGAATCATCTCTTGAGCTTCATTTTTGAATATCTACTCTTTGAGTGAGTTTTGTTGTAACTTTCATTTCTTCATCTTAATTGTAAGTGTTTGAGTGTGTGAGACACTTGAGTGAAGAGATTGGGAGATAATCTCTTTGTTGTAAAGGTCCATTGACACCTTGAAGTCAATTGTAAACGGTTGAAGCCTTGTAAAGGCTTGGATAGTGAAATCCTTAAGCTTGGATCGCTTGGAGGTGTGGACGTAGGCGGGGATTACCGAACCACGTAAAAATTCGTGTGTTTGTTTCTCTTCTCCCTTACTCATTTGTTATTGCGCTTTTATTGAACTTATTGCTTTCAATTTTATTAAGAAGTTAGATTGTTTGTTGTGTGGATTTGCTAGGATAATTTTTAAAATACCAATTCACCCCCTCTTGGGTTGCACTCTTATATTTCAATAGTCGTATATGTTTCTCCCAATAACATATATCTCGCAAGTAACCTAGTTACCCTCCCACTACGACGAGGTTCTAAAAGTGATGGTTGTTCAGGGATAATCCTGTGTTGATCAGCTGGTTGTTATTGTTCTTCATGTTCTGTAACAGGTGTTGAAAGCTGAGCATCAACCTGATCACCTGACAGTTCTTCAAGTATTACTTTACTCTTAGGTTTGAAGTTATTCATATAGTCTTCCTCGAGGGAAGTGAAATGTGTGCTCACAATCACTTTCCTATCTTGAGGACTATAAAATAAACCTCCCCTTATTCCTTTGGGATACCCTACAAACATACAAACCTCAGAACGTGAATCCATTTTGTCTGCCTTTAGTTTCAGCACATGTGTTGGTGATCCCCAAATACGGACATGTTGTAAACTTGGTTTACGACCTGACCATAATTTTATTGGGGTTTTAGGCACTAACTTACATAGAATTAAGTTCAAGAGGTAAACTGTAGTTTCCAGTGCTAGTCCCCGAAAAGATATTGGTAATGACGAATAACTAAGCATAGATCTCACCATATCCAAAGGAGTTCTATTTCTCCTTTCAGCTACCCCATTTTGTTGTGGTGTTCCCGAGGCAGTCAACTGAGATATAATCTCATTTTCAACCAGATACTCTTCGAAATCTCCTGAGAGAAATTCACCACCTCGATCAGATCGAAGTTTCTTTATGTTCTTATCTAATTGCTTTTCTGTCTCAGCCTTATACTCTTTGAATTTCTCAAGAGCTTCAGACTTATGACGCATTAGATAAACATAACCGTATCTGGAGTAATCATCAATGAAAATGATGAAATACTCATAACCTCCTCGAGCTTGTACATTGATTGGTCCACATACATCTGTATGTACCAATCCAAGTGGTACTATTGCACGTACTCCTTTAGCCGAGAATGGCCTTTTGGTCATTTTTCCTTCTAAACAGGATTCACAGAGTGGCAATAATTCATTTTCTAATGGACCCAAGAGCTCATCTTTGATCATTCTTTGTATCCTATTTTGGTTTATATGACCCAAGCGTAAATGCCAGAGGTAACATTGGTTGGAAGAAATATTTCTTTTCTTAGATAAATGTGTATGCTCATCATTATTGATCACTGTGTCATGCATAGAATAGATCATTGGACTTAAATGATATAAATTATCTTCCAATGCACCAGAACAAATAAGTCTCTTATTATGAAAAATAGAAACAGAGGATCCAAAATTTACAGTGTACCCTTGTTTTGACAAATAAGCTACTGAAATTAAATTCCTCTTAATGTTTGGAACATAAAGACAATTATTCAAAACTAAAGTCTCATTATTAAAAGATAATAAAACAGATCCAATTTTCACTGCTGACACAAACTGTCCTATCCCTAACTGTAGCTTAACGCTTCCTTCACTTATTTTCCTGGTTTCCTGAAACCAATAAAGTGAATTACAAATATGATTAGTTGCTCCTGAATCCAACACCCAAGTGTCAATAGGATTCTGAACTAAACATGCCTCAATTATAAAAAGATTTCCCATACCTGATTTCACAATCTTAGGACAATCCTTTTTCCAGTGACCTTTATATCCACACTTAAAGCATTTGCCTTTTGGCTTGCCATCTTGCTTGGTAGACGGTCTCTTTTTTCCAACTTTCTTCTTACCATTGCCTTTCGGCTTAGGCCTAGAAGAAGAACTTTTTTCAGCAACATTTATGCTTCCCAGAGATTTCTCAGTATGATAGATCTCTTCAGCAGAATGGAGTTCGTTCATCAATTCAGTTAAGGTCATGTTTCTTTTGGTCATGTTATAATTAACCTTAAACTCCTTGAATGTTTCTGGCAGAGATTTTAGCACCATATCAATCTTTGAGTTATCATCGATTTGTGCTCCTTGAATCTCAGCCTCATTCAAATAATCCATCATTTTGAGGACATCATCACGAACTCTTGTGCCCTTTCCCATTTTACTGTTCATAATTCATTTCAGCGCTGCTTGTCTCACGGAGCGAGTACTCTGCCCGAACATCTGTTGGAGACTATCCATTATTTCAATGGTAGTCTCCAAGTTCTGATGTTTGGTCTGCAGAATATTAGAAATCGAGGCTAAAATATAGCATTTTGCCATTTCATTGGCCTTTTGCCATTTCTCATAAAGCCTCCTCTGTTTTCTATGAGCATTATCTGCTGGAACTGGAGGTCATGACTGGGTTAAGACATATTTATAATTTTCAGCAGTCAGGACAATGAAAAGATTTCCTTTCCAATCTATATAGTTCTCTCCAGTGAGTTTGTTTTGACTCAAAATAATAGTAAGTGGGCTCAGGGAAGACATTTTTTGAAAAATAAAACATCTATGCATAAATAATTTTCAAAAAATATTCACAATAAATGACAAAAATGCATAAAACCATAAATACATTTTAATTTATTGTAACGATAATTTAGTTCCGCTTTGACAAGCTATCCGTTGGGGAAGTCATGTCTACACTTACTAGACCCAATTACCCATTGGATTATTTACTTTCATGTAGAGACATGACAAATAATTATCGTTATCCTTTTGGGTCTAAATTTTTTAACAGAACTTCGTTAGGAAGGTTAATAACAAATTTTAGTTGAGTGTATAACCATTGTTTCAATCTATGTATTTTTCATATCAATAGTCACCGTTAGGTGAACAATCGATTGAAAAATATTTCAATTTTATCTTTGAAGAAGTTCATCAAATAAAATATCTAATATATATACCCTCCGAAGGGAGCATCACCGTATCATGAAGTCGAGGTATATATAAAATTTTATTATTGAACTAACAATGGAGCCCGTGGGAAAATTATCTTGAATTTTCCCTCTCCCACTCAATATTTTAAAATTGAATTTTCCTTTTAAAACATACATATTATTAATTGCATGTTTCCTATAATATTATCTAGATTATATCCAATATTATTAAGCATGCACAAATTTCAAACAATATAATGAGATTCATAATTAATGAATGGCATGTATCTTTATGTATAGAGTGGCACTACCTATTCTATATGACATGTTATCATGGCATGTTATCATCCAAAACATAACATATAGAAAAACAATTAAACAGTCTTAATTCATGGCTTTCCTAAAATAAAAAAAAAAATACATTAACCCTAAGCCTAATCTTCATTGGGCTTTTTGTCAATGTCCATATTTCATAGGCTTGTCTTTGGTAACGGATTAGGAGAAATTGAGCTTTTAAATTTATTATTGGTCCAAATTTAATTTAGAAAGGAAATAAATAAATAATTAAATTTTTTATTAAAATAAAACTTTTGGACTAAGAAATAAATTTAATGTGTTTAATTTTATCTATGCATTTTAATCCATTAACCCCAATTGAAATTGGGCCTAAAACTAGGATTCATTAAGCCCAAAACTGTTTTTGGGCTTAAACGCAAATAATTAAACACTTTTCTACCCAAAAGACAAATTACAGAACCATAAGGAACTCAATGATAAAAACCATTGAAAAATCCTAAAATCCATATTTTTCTCTCTTTTTCTTCCCCAGCCGCCATCTCCACAAAACAGCCACTGTTAAGACCTTTCTCACCGGACAGCCGCCATCAACGCCGAGTTTTTCATCGCCGTTACACCGAAAACCAACCAAACCCGGCCGCACAGCGCGCGTTGCTTTCTGCGCATGCAGTTGGCCACGCTGGCACTGTTTCTCTTTGGTCTCTACATTGCTTCCACATAAGATTGGTAATATCATTTTGTATAACGCATGGATTTTCTATGGCATTACCATCTTATGATACTTACGTCTCACTATGGCAAGTTGTTTATGTTGGAGAAAAAGATCAGTTTTTCAAATTTTATAAAAACTTTTAGTATCACTCTCATACAATATATAAGAATATGTAATCTAGAAATCGTACCTTAAAAATCCGATTTGGCTTTTTCTGTTGAAGTGATTTAGGCTCCCAAATCACGATCCGTCACCACCACGCCTGTTAGATCACGATCCGTCACCACCACGTTTGTTAGATCACGATCTGTCACCACCACGCTTGTTAGATCACGAACTGTCACCAATGATCTTCTAGGTTATGACTCAGGTTTGATCTGCACTTGACGTGTGGGCGCCTTTATCACTACCAAAGCAACTAGCACGAGAAAATTTTTCTCTCAACAACAAAGAGAAAAATCTTTTTCTCTGATCTGTATAAAGTGGCCGCTCTCTCTTTTTTTAGAGAAAATAAGCCTTTTTATATCTCCCTTTAGTGAAAACCCTAGCTCCAAATAATGAAAATCAAAAGCCACGTTACTTGCTTTTTCTATAGGGGGCCCATTTTGTAAAATAACATAAAGCCCCTTACATACAAGCATATTAAATGGAGCCTCCCACTAAATGATATATTTAGACTTTTGACCCAAATAACTAGTTATCTTGCTTATTAATCCAGTAGTGGTGCAGTCAATTAAATGAGCTAACCAGGGATCATTTGGGAACATACAATAGTAGCTACAACAATTAAGCCTGTAATTAAATAAGGCTAATCATTTAATTCCAATTGTACTCCACTATAAGATTGGAACTGACCTCCATAATTGTATGTTCGAATAATAATTCGTCACAAGCCACATTGATTTCTTTACTGCACAAATCTTTATACCACATCATTAATTAAATCGATATCTCAACTGTCCAATCAATTTAATTACATCTTGTTCCTTGATACTTACTGGTTTTCTCTAATGATCATTTTCAACATACTAAATATGTTGACACACTCTGGCCAGAGAATTCTATGATCAAGTGCCGAAAACCCATCAAGAGATGTGTTGTACAAATTCTATATTGTTAATCCATAACTCCAATACTCATAATTGCTCCCACCAAGATACCGAGTAATCTTGACCACAAGTATGTGTCCTGCCCATTGGTAACTCAAATGGAATAGCAATTACAATCATGAAATCATAGTTAACTCAAGATTAAGATTGCAGTAAAATCAATGCCTATGAGATTTAATAAGTTTGACATTTATTACAAAGTTAATTAAATCTCATATGTGATCCTATTTAATGTAGTCATACTACATTAATAAATTCATACATGATTAAGACAAATCATTCAATGAATTCATTACAGTCTATACCTAAATAAAGTGTCCAACTTTATTTATCAACTACGAACTAAATTTATTTAATCATAAAATAACTTGTATTTATGTCTTCTGTGAATCCACATGGTGATCACATAAATACATATAATATGATTAAATGGACTTTAATCAAAATATTAATGCAATTAAGATACTTGAATAAAATAGCTTATTTATTTTATTAATCAGAAAAATTATTTATTACAATTAAATAAACACATATGCTTTTAAAGAGCACATTTCCCAACAGTTTATGAATCCTTCTCATCAGCAATAAAATGAAATCTTTGTGCCACTTTTATCTGACATTTGCAATTGGTTCCAAGCTAATAACACTTCTTTAACCTAGCGACCACCACGACCAAAGTATACAAGTTTTCTTGTATTTTTTTTTAACTTGGATAGCCTTCTTTCTACAGAAATAAAACCATCTAAATTTACTTTTTTTCTTCCATCGACTGTCAAGTGATCTTTGTCGGATGACATTTGCATCGCGGAGCAAATGAAGCTTTCAATTTTTGTTGCAGTGTTATTGTTTAATTTTTATAGGCGTAGTAAGTGATTTTAAATGTTACAAAAATATTATTGTTATATGCACTAAAATATAGTATAAGGTACTAATGGGGAGCCCTTTATTGTATCCCTAAAGCTTGTCGTTTAACAACCATATTTATGAAGATTTATCATTTTAACAGCCATAATTTTTTAGTTTTCTAATATTTTTTCCAGTTTTCGTTATTTTTGTTCGATTGAGATGTATATTGCAAAATTCATTGGAAATTTTAAATGGAAACTCATGGTTTGCATTCAAATTAGTGGCCAAAAATTTTACAATCAGACGGTGGCTGAATTTGTAACATGTATTTGGATATGGTTGAAATTTTTGAAAAGCAATAAAAGAATTTGGTCTAATAGTGAGTCCATATTACCTATAAGTAGAGGGCATTTCTTCTCTATGTAGCATCCCAAAAAATTATGGAAAAAATTCAAGTGAAGAATCGCTAAGAGTGAGCAGTTGGATAGTGTGGCTTATTGAGAGGTTTTCCTTTCAAGTGTATGTGAGAGTAATCAGTGTATTTGGGTTCTGGGAAGTGAGATTCTCCTACTCAAATATTGTACTCTAATAATTATTAGTAATACAATTATTTTTTGTTGCTCCCATTGACGTAGGCATGATTGCAATCACATTAAATTCTTGTGTATTTCGTATTCTGTGCACAAAAAATGGTATTAGAGCCAAAGATTCATATTTGGTGTATACGGTACTGTTCACATATATGGTACTATTCACGAATACGGTGAAACCAACAGTTCTTACTTGAGTGTACGAAGATCCTGTAGTATGGTTGTGTGGATAAGTCCATGTTTATAAAAATTTTGTCAACAAGGCTAGAATTGCTTGTGGAGTTTGGATTTTAAGTAGGATTGTTGTAACCCCTCCAGTCTTTGTTGGAACTTTCTTGGTGCATTTTTCACGTGTTGGTAGGAATAATTATTGAGAAAAAAAGGTAAAAGGTGAAGCTTCTGACACTAAAAGTGAAAAGAGATATACTGAGATTATTCTTGTAGACACTTCAGCTAGGAGGTGAGAATTGTCACCTTGCCAATCAACACCCGTTATAGGAGGTTTGAAGCTCGATATTGAAAAGTTCAATAGGAAAATCAACTTTGACATGCGGAGATGCGAAGTTATGGATGCCTTTATTCAAATCGATTTGGATGTCGTTTTGAAAAATAACTAATATGCAAAGAAATTTGGGACCTTATGAACGAGAAAGCGTATGGTCAGATCAGATCTCACTTGACCAAAGAGGTGAAATATCCGGTGAAGACAAAGAGTGTGCGATGAATTTATAGCATACATTGGAGGAAAAATACATGCTAAAAGGTCTTGAAAATCGCCTTCATGTAATAAGCTAAGTATATTGCTTTCAAGCGAAGCTTGGAGAGTCAATGCATGATCATGTCTTAAGATCTAAAAAGTTACTTATTGATTTAAAAAATCTTGATAAAGATAGTAAGAAACTATGATTCTAATGCACTCGTGTCCAGAAGAATATAACCATTTTTTTACTACCTTATTATATGGTAAAAGCACGATCATCTTAAAATATGTCTACACAGCATTAACCAATTTGAAAATTCGAAATAATGATAAACATTTTGTAAAAGCACCAGAAAATGGTGATGGAGGAAAAAAAGAAGCACAGTGGAAAAAATTCTTGATTCAAGTCGAGAAGTAGAAATGGAGCTTGAGATAAGTGTCTCTTTCATTATGAAAAGGGCCATTAAATGAAAGATTGTCCAAAGGCTTTGAAGAGAAATGGGAAAGAAACCAGTAGGAGCGAATATGGCACGTAGTAATAAAAACTGTGACTATTCACCAAGTATTACTCCTGCAGTATATATGGCTAGTTCAAACGAGTGCGCACTTGAGATCCGAGCAACCTATCATTTGTGTCTTGTAAGAGAATGGTTTATAGATTTCCATGATTTGCAATCAAATGTAGCTATCATAGAGAATGATCAACCCGATCGCACGAGGGAGATATGAACAATTCGGCCTAAAATATTTCACGGAATAGTCAGAGAACTGAAAGAATTAGATATGTTCCAGCTTTGAACAAAAATCTAATTTATGTAGGTGCTTTGTAAGATAAAGACAAAAAGGTTCCTGTAATACCCTAATTCTCCTAAGGGTATTTAAGTCTTTTTAATTTTTAGTGATCCTTTTTACCCTAGTATAAATAGAATAATATATCTCTCCCATTATAAGAGAGAGAGGGAGAGAGAGATCGGTTGAGGAAAAAAAGACAGAAAAAAAGAAAAAGAGAGAGAGAGATGGAGAGAAAAGAAAAGAAAAGAAAAAGGAGAGGAAGAAAGTCTTCTTCTTCTTAGTTCTGTATTAGGCAACATATGGGATCAAGTTGTGTTATTTGAATTGGATATTGTTTGGAGACGTTTTGGAGGTAAGTTTTTATTCTTGGTTTTCTTTATTAATTCATTATGGAGAAGCATGATTAGATATTTGCAATAGAAGTAGAAACCTAAGATCTTACAGGAAATATACTGACAGTACATTATTTAAAAACTCATAGTAATTTGTACAAATTGATTTTGATTCTAATTTTTGGATATGTTAAACTAGACATTTTCTAGAATGGTTTGAAACTTGTTTCAAGTTAATCAGAAAAGATTTCAATTAATTACGATTTTTCAAACTTAAGTCTAAAAACCTGGAAATTTTTTATTTTAGTGAATAACATGAATTGCGAAATTATTTTTACCATAGCTAGATTTCTCCAAATATTATGAAATTTGGATAAGTGATTTTTATATATGTCTAGGGTGATTATGTAAATATTCATGATTTTATAATAAAAGAATAAATTGTTTTGTATTTTAAAAGCAAGTATGTTCAAAACATAAAATTGTTTGACAGTATTGATTATATCTCAAACATAAATTATTTTCAATAGTTTTTGAAGGAATTAAGTTATGTAATTTTATCAATGAATTTTCAATATATCATCATATGGTATGTAAAATTTTTCATTTTTCCAATGAGGGAATAATTTATTAAAAATTGGAGAACATGGACTGTTCTGTTTTGAGGGCTGAATATTGAGTACATTTGAGGTTAAGTTTAGGAGCTGTTTAAAATGAGATATTTAAGGACATTAGAGTTTATGATTGAGACTTTATTTTATCTTATGAGAATTTTATTGATGATTTTAAGTCGACGATATCAATACGCATTTGTTACATGATGATGCTAAGAGGTAAGTAAACTAGACTTCAAAATGAATCACAATAAACAATATGTATATATTTGACTTGTTTAAAAAGCCTATTTTTGATATGTACATATATGGATTTATATGTTTCTACCCATGTGTTTATTTGATGTGTTGTTGTGTGCGTGATTATATACATGTTCATATGTTGTGCAAGAATTCATTGGCATAAACACGAAAATGCATTGAGTTTTCTATGAATGAGAAAGTGGATTTTAACAAATGGAATTTCGGCTTTATGAGACTTTGCATTGGGAGCCACCTCTTAAAGTTGTGTGGGGGCCAACTCTTGAGACTATGTAGGGGCCACCTTTCGAGGGCCAATGTGCCATGAAGTGCCACCCACAACGCAAAGTGCCACATTGCAGGATATGTATTTTATAGAAAGAAAATGTGAATGTTTGAAAGCGACAAAAAGGGATTTTGATGAATCTGTTTTACAGTATTTCCCAAAAGATCATGACATATCATTGTTGTGCAAATTTTATTGAACTCGCAAGTGCACGAATCTATTGTAGAATAGATCAATGGTGACGAGTGTCGATCCCACGAGGATGTTGATTCTAATTGTGTGTAGAATTAATTTTTCTAAATAGATGTTTGGATTTGTGGTGAAAGTGACTTAGATTATCTTAAAATTGGAATTGAAATAGCGAGAATAAATTGAAGAGAAATCTATTGAAATGAAACACTTGAGTATCTGGATCCGTATCAACATGCACCATGGGCTAAATATTCCTTATTAGTGCCAATTAAATCATGAGGGGGGAATCCACACCTCATGAACTACACTCTAATCAATATGGTGCTAAGGGCTTATCGTGCCAAATAATAATAACCTTGTACTAGGGAGCCGGTGAAACTAGGGCGGTATCTAGACAAGATTATTATTATTTGTCGATAAAAAGTCAAAACATCCACAATAAGTAGAGGGGAAGAGAAAGTAAATTTACCAAATAAAGCCGATGACACATGTTGAGATTTCACCTTCAACCCAAGCTTGAAAGAAAATTAGCTACTCCTAATTGAACTATGGGTAAAATGGAAATTTATTAAAATACGTAGAAAGTACAAGATGGAGAAGGAATTATAGAAAATGGAGCCCAAAAATGGATTCAGAGATATCAAATTAGGGGGGGAGGCCCCCTTTTTATAGATACATTGAGTAAATCATGGCCATCGGATTAAAAATAGTTTAGACGCTCAGGATTGCGCCACATCATCAGTCAACAGTATGCGGTTTGACCACGCGGTTTGAACAGTGACACAGTTTGACCTGGCTTGAACAGTAACGCGGTTTGATTGAAAATAATCCCGTGTATATGCATGTACCGTACGCACAATTTTTGGTCCACTAATATACTGTCACGCCACTAATCAACAGTGCATAAGAACTTTAGTCCAACAGGATTGTGACACCTCATCAGTCAATACCACATCATCGGTTAATGAGACGTCATCAATCTGTCTATATGAACAGTGTTGTGAACAGTAACGTAGACAGTACCGTATATGTGAATAATACCGTACATGTAAACAGTGCCATTTTTTCTTTTATGCTCCTCCTAAGGTTTTCGACAGTCTTGAGTTCAAAAGTGATGTCCGTTTTGCCGTCTGATCCCTCGTTCATTGTGAAATGACTATGATGCCCCTAAAATACATAAAATACTTAGCTATAATACAGCACACATAATTAAATGACAAGAAACTTAAATACATAAAAGTAAGGGTGTTTATAAAACTTGAAGTGTAAAATGACGATTTTCTCCTTTATAAATATACATTTTCTAACACTCAACAATCATCCATTTGCATTATGTATAAGTATGTATGTATGTATTTTGGTATAAGAAAAACTAGTTTGCATATGGAGTTTTGTACTTATCATAGTTTGTTTTGATTCAGTTTCCAAAAGTCAAGATTGATTCATGATGAGTGAAAAGATGGATTTGAATTGAGGATGGTAAATGGTTTAGCTAAATTGTTAAATTATTCTGTTGGCTTTTGTATTTGAGACTTGAATTTTATCGGTTGTAAAGAGTTATTTAAATTTATATGTGAATGGTGGTTAGATTTGCCCTTGGAGTTCAGGCAGGGCTGTTACAGTTCCCATTAAAGATTTCACACATAGGGCAATAGGGGTTCTATAATGGGTCCGACATTATAATTTGTACTATTTGAATAGAGATACAACTGATGAAACTAATATTTTTAGGTACATAATGACACTACTAAGCTATGGCATAGATGACTAGATATGTTGGGGGAAAAGGCTTTGCGAATTCTGATGAGGTATGGACTCTTAAAGGATACTAAATATGTAAAATAAAGTTCCATGAGCATTGTCTAACAAGCGAGAAGACAAGAGTCAAGTTTCGTATGACTAATCACAATACTCATAAGATCCTTGAATATGTTTACAATGATATATGGGGACCAATCATGACTGCATTAATTGGTGGAAGCTACTATTTTGTTTCATTTGTTGATGATTTCTCTTGACATATATGGATATACATAATGTGAGCAAAGGATGCTCTTCTAGAGACTCCCATCAAATGGAAGAAATTAGTAAAGACTCAAATTAACAGAAAGATCAAAGTATTGTATTATGATAATGGGAGTAAATATACCTCTGATCCATTTTTGCAAGTGTGTTGGATTAAGGGTATAAAAAGACGGATTAAGGGCATAAAAATAAATTTCACAGTGAGACATACTCTACAATAGAATGTTGTCGCTGACTTATGAATCGTACTTTACTAGAGAAAGCACAGTCTATGCTATTTAATTTTGGTTTACATAAAAAATTTTGGGCTGAGACTGTGAATTACGCAAGTCACTTAATAAACCAGTTGCTTTTTATTGCAATTGGGGGTAAAACTGTTAAGAAAATATGGTCTGGAAAACTTGCACAAGACTATAACTCCATTCGTGTGTTTGAGAGGTTTATTATCAAGTAAAGAATGATAAGTTCAATCCTCGTGCAAGAAAAACTATCTTTGTGGGATCAAAGGTAGAGTTAAAGGCTTCAAGCTTTGGAATCTCGAAGAACAAAAGAGTGTGTACAACAGAGTTGTCACGTTTGATGAAGTTTTGATTTTTAAAGTTTCAAGTGGAGAACACGACGAATGAGATATTACAACAGGTGGAGTTTAATGTTACTCTATATGTACTAGTTACTTCTACATTACAAAAGACTTTAACTATAAAGGAGATACCGAGAGTTGAAGAAGAGATTATTTATATTAATGTCCCATAAGAGGAAAAAAAAATAACGATGTAGAAGATGAGAATGATACTATAGTTATAAGAAGACTAAGAAAGTGATAAAGAGACCTGGATAGTTTACTAAAGATATGGTCGTAGCCTATGCACTTTTAGTTATTGATGATGACATCCCCAACACTTTCAATGAGGTATTACATAATATTAAAAGTGATCAATGGAAAAAGTAATGGAAGAAGAAATTAAGTCTCTTCATGAAAACCAAACTTGGGAACTTATAGAGTTACATGGGAGGAAAATGTCTATTAGCAATAAATAGGACTACACCAAAAAGTAAGGGTCACCAAAACAAGCAACTTTTCAATACAAGGCAAGCATCGTGAAAAAAAAAGTTTTGCTAAAAAAAAACAGTATTGACTACAATGAAGTGTTCTCTTTAGTTATAAAACGTACTTCCATTCATATCCTACTTGCCTTGATAGTTGATTACGAGTTAAAGTTGGTTCAATTGGATGTTAAAACAATATTCTTACATGGACATTTAGAGGAAGACATCTATATAACTCAGCTTTCTGATTCAAAAGTTGCTAAAAAGGATAATGATGTTTGTACGTTGATTAGATCTCTGTATGGATTGACAAAGTCACGAAAGCAGTGGTATAAGAGATTTGATCAATTTATGCAAGGGTAGAAATTAACCAAAAGTGAATATGATCATTGTGTTTACACTACAAGACTAGATGAAGCTTTTATTTGTTACTTTTTGTTGACGATATGATTATAGTTTTGAAGAATAGAGATAAAATATAGAGATTAAAGAAGTAACTGGCTTCTGAGTTTGAGATGAAAGATACTTGGGATAGAGATTCATAGAGACAAGAGAAATAAAAATGTGTGGTTGACTTAAAAGTTATATATGAAAAAGATGCTACAAACGTTTCGTATGAATGACAACATTAAACCAGTTTGTACTCTTCTAGCTTCTCATTTCAAAATAAACTCTTCTTCATGTCCTTCTTCTCAAAGGGAGTGCAAGTATATGGTTCGTGTTACATATGCTAGTGTTACGGGTATTGTCATTTTGATTTCATCGAAGACCTTAATAAGCGAAGATCAACATCAAGTTATATATTCACTTTGGGTAGAGGTCTAATTAGTCAGAAGTCAATTCTACAATCGACAATTACTCTTTCCACTACAGAAACAGAGTAAATGGCAGCAATTGAGACCCCAAAAGAAGCTATATGGTTAAAAGGCTTATTAGGTGATTTTGAGTAATATACGAGAACATTGAGGTCTTCTGTGATAATTGAAACTTGATATTCCTGACGAAGAACTGAACATACTATACTTAAACAAAAAATACATATGTGAAATATCATTATGCAAGGAAAGTTAATGAGAATGGTGTTGTGTTTTTGAAAACAATTGATACCAAGGATAACCCATTTGATATGTTGACAAAGGTGACTTTTGGAGTTAATTTTTGACATTACCTGAAACCAACACAAAATCTTCGAATGTGTTGAGTTGTTTCTTTGGAATCGTGAACTATGGTCGGCTTGATCTTAATAGCTAGGTACATAAGTGGTCGAACTGACGAAGTTGTTTTGGATTCTTAATGAAAGATTACTTTGGGGATGATAGCTCATTGGTAGTCGACTCACATTTGTCCATTTGAACAAATATTCATTGAGGTGAAGAATTGTTGAAAAATTCAAATGGAAACACATGGATTGCATTTAAATTGGTGTTGGACAGTAGCCGAAATTGTGACATGCATTTGGAGGTGGCAGAAATTGTTGAAAAACAATCAAAGGATTTAGTGCAATAGTACATCCATATTGCCTATAAATAAAGGGCATTTTTTCATTCTATATCATCCCAAAAAATTATAGAAACAATTCAAATGAAGAATTATTGAGAGTGAACAATTGGAGAGTGTAAGCAATTGAAAGGTTCTCCTTTTGAGTGTCTATGAAAGTACGGGGTGTATTTGCATTCTGGAAAGTGAGGTTTTTTTTACTCAAATACTCCTGTAGACATAGGCATTGAAGTTCTAGCTAAGCAACCCAAGAGGGTGATGAATTAGATTTTTAAAACTTAAGCAAATAAAACCACACAATAATTTAAACTAATACCTTAATGAAATCAATAACAATAAATTTAACAATGCATAATATTAAAAGGATAAGGGAAGATATATCAAACACATGAGTTTTTATGTGGTTCGACAAAACCCGCCTACATCCACGCTTTCAAGCAAATCAAACTTGAGGATTTCACTATCCAGGTCTTTAAGGCTTCAAGTTCTTACAATTGGCTTCTAATGTGTCAATAAACATTTACAAGTGGTGTTTCATTGACACACACCTTTCCCCAAGTGTTTCCCATACCTATGCTCACACAAATTTGATAATGAATTTAAAGATTACAACAAAACTCTCTTTTATAGTGGATGTACAAATGATAACTCAATGATAACTTAATGTATAAAGATTTGCAAAATGGAAGCTCAAGAGATGTTGTATGAATTGACTTCAGTTTGAAAAACTTATTGGATTTGATTTAAATTTAAATTTATATAGTTCGGACAAGTAAACTAACCATTATTTACCTCCAGGAAATAGCCGGATTGCTGCTTCAATCAGGCGATTAGTCACTAGGCTTATATGGCAAGTTACCGTTGCAGTTTTGAATTTGAAAATTAGCCCATGCGGTTTGCCACTACCCTCAGGTGGCTAGCCACTAATTTTTTGTCTTCCCAGGCAGTTAGCCGCCACATTTTGGCCGGCTAGTCGCTATAGTTTCAATCTTTACATTTTGGCCCAGAAAATTCATAAAGATGTTATGGCCCAAAATGTTTAAATTTTTACAAATAGGTCCAATTTTAGAATTTAGAAGAATACTTATTGAAATCAAAGATTGCAAAACTCTTTCATTTTAGTCCATATCTTTAAAAACAACCAATTTCATAAAATATTGGCTTATAATTATAAAACCTTTGGTTTATGAAAAATGATTATTTATTAAACAAAATCTTAAGCTTTTCAAATATTAAATCATTCATACATTAAATCATTCCGGCTTTACAAGATTTATAACAATGAAGATCACTTTGAGCTAATTCATGTTCTTGGTCGTGTTGTTGTCCGTTGAAATGTCTTGAGCTTGATTTTATTTGATGCACTTGAATAATTTTTTTCCCTTCAAGAACTAGTGGAAATTGTGAAATATAATGACATATGTTTGTTATCATCAAAATTACAATTTGCATAGCCCTTTAGGTTAACAAGCATAATTGTCGATGGTAAATTCTTGTATCCTTTATTTTTATGTGATTATTTGGTGCGTTTGATTATGCATTTCACGCACAACATAGTTTCTCAATTAATCATCTATAATTGAATTTTGAAATAAAAATTATGACCTCCATTGAAAATTAATTAGTGATTCAATTAAATTTCATTATTCTGTAATCCATAGATTGGTCACTGTCCCTCCCCAGATAAAATCAATAATACTTTTAGAATTTCATTTCAAAAAATCAAGAAACTACTAGAACAATAGGTTACCACGACAAAATTTTTGTGATAGCTATTAGAAAATTAGTCATTTATCACAAGAATATGATAGATACGTGACAAAATTTTCATATATTATAAACTATGAGAGATTTGTGATAGTTTGTTTATCTATCACATACACATGACAACATATTAACATTTAATGAAATTGTGAGTTTTGGATGGGCTATTTTAGGCATGGAAAGACACCGTGTCTTAAACCCACTAACAAAATTCTAAGTTTTAGACTCTTCTTCGACTTCAGATGGCAAACCCTGATTTCTAAATCCCAAACCAAATCAGACACAAATATTGAAATACACAATCACGATGCCAACAATAAATTTGTCATTTGTTGTGTGCTTGCAGACAACAAATGCTATTTTTCTTCTTGTCTTCTCTTTCGTCCTTACTCTTTAGCTTGCTGGCTATTCCCATTTCCCTTTGTTTCCCAGCTTAGTGGTTGCTGCTGATAGCACCTTCTTCAACTTTGAGCTATAGCTAATGTCTACTTGAACTTAGATTTTAGAGTTTGAGCAGTCAATCTTTTTCAAGTTCGAGCTACTGATATTGTCTTCTTTCAGAGAGATAAGTGATGGATTCTTTTCTTTGTTTTTTGTTTTAATAAGTAGCAGCTGCCATAAATTTCTCAAAACCCCAAAAAAATACTAAAATAATAGAAAAAAATAGAGAATAGAGCCGCTCTATCTCGTCTTTAACATAGACCGGCACGTGACCTTTAGAGGAATGGCTTTGAGTTGCAGAATAGTATGTCAATGAATTCTAGTGGAATGAGTTCATGAAGTGACTCTGCATGATGCGGTCGGCAGCATGCTGCTTGGTGGAGTTGGATCGGAGGAGACTGTACTACGAGGAGTCACAATGCAAGAAAAACAATGAATTAGATGCTTCATCTTAACTTAAAGTAAATTTTGGTGGAATTTGAGCTAAAATTAAGTGAGTTTAAGGAAAAGGATGAGGTTTTGAGAGAAGGAAAGGGGTGTTTGGTGGCTAGAAAGTCAGAGAAAATTTTTTAGGTTGAGAAGTGATGAGTTCTTGCTTTTACTTATTTATTGTTCTTTATTAAGTAGATGGTGACAGTACAAGCATTATAGTTAAGATTTTCAATAGAAAATTTAGAGAAATATAAGGAAACTTGATTTTGAATATGTAGCTGTTAAGAAAGGAACTCACACAAATAGTTATAAATTAAGTACAAGCAAAACTTTTTCTCACTTTGTATGGTTAAAATAGGATGTGTGCACAAATAAATAGGTAGAAAAATAAACTAACACAATTCAAAACAAAACTAACCACAAAAGACACAGATTTTTATGTGGAAAACCCAAAACGGAAAACATCACGGGACCATAGTGCAATATAATCTTCCATTATATTGATGGGATTAGAGCACACATTTTTCTCTAGATAATGCTAGAGGCTACCAACATCAAGAATCTCAATATTCTTGACTTGTGTAACAACCTAATATCTGTCTCTCTAATAATTGAATATCTCAAATAATAGTTAACGAGATGATTAAATAAAAATCAAGACCCATAGCATTGTAGAGAGCGATGCCAAGAACTTACTCACAAAATTTGGGAAAAATCGAAATTAAGTTCGCCTTCCGATCGTCCAATCAAAGATTGAAATGTAAGCCCCAAATATAATATTGCATCACTGTTCTCTCTCCTCTCTCATCTTTTTCTTCTCTTTCACCCAATGTCAGCCGCCACATACTCTTCTATATATCGTGCTTTCAAAACCTAAATTTCATGAAAAATTTCATCTAACACTCTTAATATTTCTTTAATTATTTAAATGCTCAAATTAATAAAACTTGGGCTTGAACCACCCAAGTGAGATGGACCCAACAGTAATAGCATTTTTTAGTTGCTTTATATATATATATATATATAT
This sequence comes from Citrus hindsii, assembly GCA_004802465.1. Taxonomy (NCBI): domain Eukaryota; kingdom Viridiplantae; phylum Streptophyta; class Magnoliopsida; order Sapindales; family Rutaceae; genus Citrus; species Citrus hindsii. Next base: position 419,474 of record QWBT01001163.1, read on the forward strand.
TACCATTAGATACTAATTATTGTAAATTTTTGGTTTGAATGATAGCTATAAAGTTAACCACAGTTTGAGGTTCCATTTATGGAACCATTCATGGTAATTTCAAGCAGAGATTGTGCAGAATGTGCAGATATATATATATATATCTTTTTAATAGAAAGGTTTCAAGTTTGCAGTCTTACTATGTAATTATTTGGTAATAAAATATTGCAGTTTGTACAAATGCTATCATCTTTTACACTCCTTTCTTTTCCTAAATTAATTAATGCAAGAACTTCAGGTTCTCACTGCCATGGCATTTGCTCTATTTGCTCAGAAGCATGTTGTAATTGCCGTTATCGAGGTGATATAATTTCACCTATTAGTATGGCTGCTAAGTTAGGAATCATCAAATTGCCATATGAATGAAGTAGTATGCATACACTTTGTAATGAGGTGGAAATAATTTAAAGGGAAATTATCAGCCATATACCCTTAAATGATACATGTATCAAACGTGCTACAACACTTCTCAAGTGTATCACTCGTATACCCTAAGTTGACAAAATACTTCTGCCGTCCACCAATCCGTTAACTTTCGTTAAAAAGTTAACAGAATTGTGATAAATTAACGATTTCGCCCTTAAAACTCAAAATGAGGTAAAAAGATAAATTTACCCCAAACATTAACGTAAATTTTCAATACACAATTTTTTTATTTTGTTATTAACAATACATTTTTTTATTAAAAAATATGAATTATTAATGGTATATATTATTGACAATTATCCATAAAAAAATATTTATATTATACTATAAAAAATTATTAACAACATATTATTTACAATTATATATATTATACCATAAAAATTTCTAGTTGGAGCTTGGAGGAGTAGATCTTCAAAAATTTAGGTTAAATTTTGGAGGAGTAGATTCGGTTGTAAAGTAGCCTTTTTTTTTAGCAATTATTAACAATTATCCGATAAATGGGATAACATGTCATTTTTATCAATATATATCATATGACATGTCAATTTTTATTAGGTAAATGGGATGACATGTCGTTTTTTAAAAAAGACTAGATTACCCTTTTGATGTGGGAGCGCTTGCAAACGGCAGTTAACATATTGGTGGACGGCAGAAGTGTTTTGTCAACTTAGGGTATACGAGTGATACACTTATTTGTAATAATTATAATAATAGTAATTATTTTTATTACTATTATAATTATTAATCATTGTAAGTAATATTAATAATCACTTACTATAATAATAATAATAGTAATTTTAATATTTATAATAGTAATTATTTATCATAATTCTATCATCATCATCATCATCATAAATAATGAAAATAATAAACGAAGATCAGTTTAGTAACTTATAACAAGCTACTTTGATTCTGAGATAAAGTAAACATATCAATGACAATACAACTCATTCCAATTCCAATTCCAATTCCAATTCCCACATCTAAAGTAAACAATTCATTTTTATTCTCATTTCCCTCCATTCTGATTGCAGCTCATTCCGATTATTAATTAATAAGCGCACCATAAAAGTACTTACTAGATTGAAATCGGTGCCGCACCATCCAAATTTGTCTAAATCCAGTGCGGGCCTGAGTTTCCTTGCCATCTTTGCCATGCCTAAGTGAGCATGCATGGTTTTAGTTATTCATTTATTTGGAATGGATTTGGTTTACTATTTATGTTGTCAATATTTCTCTCTCTCTCTCTCTCTCTCTCTCTCTCTCTCTCTCTCTCTCTCTACATATATACACACACACACACTGACATCCCCCCACCCCAACACAAAAAAAAATGCCTTTTAAGAATCAAGATATATACTTTCACAAAGAAATAACAAGGATGACAAAGTGTCACGTAATTTGTCCAAGCCCAACCCACTATATAACCAAATGAATCCACTCCTAATTTGACAAACCCAAGAATATTAGAACTGAAGTAATCGAAGAGCAGAGTGCAAGCACATTCGAAATGCCAAAAACTGCGAAATATGGCTTACGGTAGAAATTTGGTATTACATAGCTGTCGACAATGTATTTTAATTTTCTACCTCATGAAAAAGAAAATTTCATAAAATTGAAACCTCTGTAGATTAAAACTAGTTAATCAACAATGATTTTAATTTTCTATGAAGGTTTTTACACTAAGGATGTGAAATGGGGTATTAAAAAGATATCATGGGCTAAAATAGTAAATGTAAATTTTAAGGATTGAAAGAAAATGAAATAAAGTTGTTTGGTTACTAAGAAAATGAATTGATAATTCTGGAGATATTTCCTTAACAAACTTTGATTCTTATTTTGCTTTAACTATTGATTACAAAGCATCACCTATTTATATACAATGCAATCACGGTAACACCATTTAACTAATCCAAAGACTAACTGTAATCAAAGCTAACTAACTTCAGTACAATGCACATCATGCTTACAACCATCTTTAACTAATCTGCTGAGCTGTCAGCTGAGCTGGCATTGCTGACACACTTGCCCTGTAACTTGCTCTGTATTTTCTTCATCTTAGTCTTCACCTTCTTCTGTTCAGCATAATGAGCTGCTCTAACAGCCCCCCTCAAACTCAGAGGACAAAGATGAACATTGAGTTTGGACCTCAAGTAGTTGAACCTTACAAATGAGAGAGGCTTGGTCATTATGTCTGCAATCTGTTCTTCATTTGGTACATAGTGAATAATCAACTCACCAGTAAGAACCTTATTCCTAATGAAGTGCATATCAATTTCGATATGCTTTGTTCTTGAATGATACACAAGGTTCTTTGCTAGTTCAGTGGCACTAATGTTATCACACCATATGATTGGCTTTTCTATGCAACTTATTCCCAACTCAGAAAATAAGGATTGTAACCATGTCAGCTCTGCACTTACTGATGCCAAAGCTCTATACTCACTCTCGGCACTTGATCTGGTTATCACTGATTGTTTCTTAGAAGACCAGGATATCAAATTGTTGCCTAAATAAATGCAATAAGTACCAACTGATTTCCTATCATCTAAGTCACATGCCCAATCTGCATCAGTAAAACTAGTGAGTGTTAAGCTTCCTTCTCTGAAAAATTTTAAACCATAATCTTGAGTTGCCTTCAGATATCTTAGAACTCTCTTGCATGCCATTAGATGTTGTAGTGTTGGTGCAGCTACATACTGACTGAGCTTGTTTACAGTAAACGCAATCTCAGGTCTGGTAAGTATCAGGTACTGCATTCCTCCAACTATGCTCCTATAATGAGTTGGATCTTCAAGATAGTATCCAAGTTCCCCCTGAACTATCTTTTGCAGTTTAGAGCCAGTACTCATGGGTGTATCAATGCCCTTACATTCAGCCATTTCTACCTTCGATAACAAATCTCTGATATACTTTCTCTATGACAAGTACATACAATCTGCATCATATAATACCTCAATTCCAAGGAAATAAGATAACACTCCCAGATCCTTTAGAGCAAAAGTTTTGCTGAATTCAGTTATGAAACCTTCCAGCCCCTCAGTATTTGGACCTGTGATCAGTATGTCATCAACATATATAAGAACTATGATCATAGATGTCTTGATCTTCCTAACAAACAATGAAGTGTCAGAACTGGTAGTAGTGAAACCCCAGCTAATTAAGCATCCTTTAAGCTTATCATACCAGGCTCTAGGAGCTTGCTTGAGTCTATACAGAGACTTGTGTAATTTGCATACAAAATCAGATCTCTGAGCATCAATAAAGCCATCAGGTTGAGACATGAAAACTTCTTCTGTTAGCTCTCCATTCAAAAAGGCATTATTAACATCCACTTGCCTTATTCTCCACTGATTCATCACTGCCAAGCTAAGTATTACTCTAACTGTAGCTGACTTCACAACTGGGCTAAATGTCTCAAAATAGTTAATCCCTACCACTTGCTGAAAACCCTTTGCAACAAGTCTAGCTTTATACTTAGCTACACTTCCATCTGTATTATATTTGATTCTATACACCCATTTATTTCCAACCACATGCTGATCAGCTTGTCTTGGAACCAATGTCCATGTATTATTCTTAATCAAGGCATCATATTCCTCCCTCATAGCTTGTAGCCACTTTGAATCATTTAATGCCTCTTGCACAGTATCTGGTTCCTTGTGAGTAAGCACAGCAGTATAAATTTTGGGCTTGAAAATCCCTGCTTTACTTCTGGTTATCATCTGATGTGTATTTGGTTATGTATATGGATAGAAAGAAGTGTTGCTGGGATGGTGACTTTGTATAGGTAAAGAGTGATGTGGAGGTTCTGGAATATTTTGTATAGATTCAACAATTGTTGGACATGTATGAAAAGGTGACCTGTCATTTATTGTAGCTTGTTGTGAATTCTGATAAGTTGCTGTCTGTTCTAGATGATCTGAGTGACTTGAACTGCTGCTTCCAGATCTTACAGAGTTCAGATTGCCAGTGCTGTTATTGACAGGCAAAGAAGAGATATGATGGATTTGCTGTGGTGTAAGGGAATGAGAAATTTGAGAATCAGTTTTAGCATGACTATGAAAAACAGACTCAGTGGCATAAGGAAAAACTGATTCATCAAAGGTAACATGTCTTGCCACATAGACTCGACCTGAAGGGTGTAAACATTTGTAGCCCTTATGTGAAGGACTGTAACCAATGAATATGCACTTACTAGAATGGTAGGAAAATTTATGTTTATTGTAATCTCTAAAGTAAGGATAACAAGAACACCCAAAACATCTGAGAAAATCATAATCAGGTTTGTGTTTGAATGTCTTTTCATATGGGGTTAAAAGTTGCAAAACAGGAGATGGAAGTCTGTTGATATGATATACAGCAGTATGAAATGCATCCCACCAGAACTTAAAGGGAAGTTGAGCTTGAGCTAAGAGAGTCAGACCCAATTCAATAATATGCCTATGCTTCCTTTCAACTAACCCATTTTGATGATGAGTATAAGGACAAGGATGTCTAAAGATGATACCAAATTGGCTTAAAAACTCAGTGAATGGTCTATACTCTCCCCCCCCAATCAGATTGCATCATCTTAATGGTTGTGCTAAACTGATTTTCAACCTGCAGTTTAAAGAGCTTAAAGACTTCTAATGCCTCAGACTTTAGCTTCAAAGGATAAATCCATGTATACCTGCTGTAGTCATCTACAAAACTTATGTAATACTGATAACTATCTCTAGAAATAATGGGAGAAGGACCCCATAAATCAGTGTGTATAAGTTCTAAAATTTTGGAGGTTTTGGTTTCAGTAATTGGAAAATGAAGTTTATGTGTTTTGCCCATTTGACAGGCCTCACAGATATACTGATGCATTTGTTGCTTTTGATATGCAGGTAAATGAATAGATTTTGCTGTTTTGAGTATATGTGTTAATATTTGATGATTGGGATGACCAAACTTTCTATGAAGCAAAATAGCTTTATTAACTGAAGTTTTACAAGATGAATCATCAGTTTGATTACATGATTTCTGAGATTCTGTAACAACTCCAGAAGGAACAGAATTGAAACAACAACAAGAAAGCATAGACAAAGGTTTATTGTAACACATATGAGAAAGAAAAGATGATGATAACTGAGAGGATGATGATGATTTCAATAACAGCCTGTATAACCCTTTCTCAGCAAGACCCTGCAGAAGCACCTGTCCCCTCAGAGAATCCTTCACAAAACAAACATTTCCAAGAAATTCAACAAACAAGTTGTTATCAGTGGTAAGCTTCGAGATACTTAACAAATTTTTGGTAATGGAAGGTACCAACAGAATATCTTTAAGTGCTATAGGTGAGTGTTTGTGTGTAGAATTGGAACTTTTAAAGAGAAATGATGCATCACCAACATGAGTTATGGGCAAACCTTGTCCATTTCCAATAATGAGCTGATCTGCTCCAGTGAATTGATCTCTGATATGCATATTGGCCATGTTGTTAGTGATGTGATGCGTAGCTCCACTATCAAGATACCACCCTTCATCAGTTGGTCCTTCAAAATTTGCAATATAAGCTGCTCCAGGTGCAGAATGCATATCAGATGAGTGATGACTTACTGATGCATTCATATCAGGTGGATGGTACCCATGATAACCAGGATATTCTGTAGCAAACGAATCTTCAAATTGTGAAGTAAAGCCAATTTGTGGATCAAAGTTAACCATATAAGCAGACTTATGCCCTCTGCCCCTTCCAAATTGTCTAGGTTGAGGAGAATAGCCATCAAAGTGTTTGTGCCAACAAACATCAGCTGCATGTCCAGCTTTATGACAGATTTGACAGATAAGCACATTATCATCAGATCCATTTCCATTGGACATTGAAGTTGAACCATGATTCATATTGAAATTATGCATGTTGTTAAGCATAGGTTTATAAGCATATGCATTCATTTGCTGTCCTCTGCCACCAGCATTACCAGTATATCCACCAGCTGGAAAACCTCTTGAGAATGAATTGAAAGACATTCCTCTTCCTTCATTTTGATTCCTATTTCCAGCATTAAATTGCCCTTGATATCCACTATAACCACCTCTCTTATTATTTCCTCTAAACTGAGAGTAGTTAGCATTCATCATCCCATAGTTTGCACTAAACAGATCTTTAGTATTATGATTTTGTTCTATTCTTGCCTCATGTGTTAAGAGTAATGCATAAGCATCATCATACGACATCCTATTAGCAGTAATTATTGAAGCAAGATCTAGAAATCCAGGTCCTAGGCCATTCAAAATTTGCATTAGCAGATCTTTCTCAGACACAGGGCTACCAGCACAAGCAAGCTTATCAGCAACAGCTTTTACTTTTAAACAGTACTCCTCAACAGACATATTCTCTTTTATAAGGACATTCATTTCATACCTCAATTGCATAACTCTAGCCTCAGATTGTACTCCAAATTGTTTTTCAATTGATCTCCATGCTTCAAATGAATTTTCGCAATTAAGAACAGTATTTAAGATACCTTCACTTATGGAGGATAAAATCCAGCCAAGCAAAGTCTGATCCTGAGCTCGCCAGTTGATGTAAGCTGGATTCATGATTCTCTGTACTGATCCATCAGCTACTGTATTAGAAATGTATTGTTCTGGTATGATTTGATTTCCAGAAATAAAATCTTCAAGACGATTTCCTCTTATTGTAGTAAGAACTTGCTTTCGCCAAATCATGAAATTTGATCGATCCAATTTGACTGGAGTGCTGAACGAAAAGGAGATATGTGATGATTGATTTATATTCATTTGATTTGGATTTGATGTTGTGCTACTGGAACTAGCCATTAGAGTGGCTCCGATACCATGAAAGAAAATGAAATAAAGTTGTTTGGTTACTAAGAAAATGAATTGATAATTCTGGAGATATTTCCTTAACAAACTTTGATTCTTATTTTGCTTTAACTATTGATTACAAAGCATCACCTATTTATATACAATGCAATCACGGTAACACCATTTAACTAATCCAAAGACTAACTGTAATCAAAGCTAACTAATTTCAGTACAATGCACATCATGCTTACAACCATCTTTAACTAATCTGCTGAGCTGTCAGCTGAGCTGGCATTGCTGACATACTTGCCCTGTAACTTGCTCTGTATTTTCTTCATCTTAGTCTTCACCTTCTTCTGTTCAGCATAATGAGCTGCTCTAACAAGGATAGTTCTAAGAGGGATCAGTTAATGATCATTTAACACACTTGAACCATCCGCAATTCTGGCTGCCTCACCAAAACGCAATACATCATTTGAATTTTGCAACATTCAAAATATTATTTCTAAACATCAAATGTTGAATAGCAACAACTGAGTCATACAAAAAAAAAAAAAAAATTGGTTTCGATTTGATAATGTAACTTAGCAGCTGCCTATTCATTTACTTACTTGAAGATGGTGGCTTGATCATCTGAGTCTCGGTTTGCTCCGTTGGTTGCTTCCGTGTTCCAGTTGAGAATTGAGCTTAAATTCAGATTATGAGGAAATATAAGTGGCATATGCTGGAAATAGAATTTAATTCAAAATGCTTGATTAAAAAGGAATAATGTTTGTATTACGATCTCTAATTGTATAAATACTTATAAATTGATTAGTACCATTAACTCCATACTTCTTAGAGATAATTAATTTGCATCAATCGTGCTAGCATTTATGCTTGTCTTGAGTTAGTAAAAGCGAAAGTTTCCCAATTGAAAGAAAGTAAAGGGAAGATGCTATTCTCCAGTCAGTATCACGTGGTCGAGAAGTAAAGCCTAGAGATAGGAACCTCTCATGCAAATGCAGTATATATATAATTAAGAATCCAAAAGCCCGGATTTCATTTAATCAGAGCACTTATTACCCTTTTGCAACATCAATTTCTCTCTTCTTTTGTCATCCAAGATTATTCACTAACACTCTAGCTGCTTCGTGGCCGCTGCCGTCACCATTCCTCTTCTCATTCATAGGTTCTTTCTTTTTTAAGCATTATAATTAACGGATTTGTGTATTTATTTAATTATTTTTTCAATATAACAGGTATTAGGTTCCATAGTCTTTATTGATATATGTATTATGTTGCTGAAAAAACGATAATTTTTACATTTCTGACTTCTTGTTTCGCTTCAATTTAAGTAGTGATATATCTGTTCTCTTGCTTCTGGTACACAAAAGCAAAACACCAAGAAATTAAGTTTAATTCTTGACTACGATATGGAAGAAGCCAGCAGATCATCAAACCGAAAAGCAAATGATCAAACCAACGTCTCCAGGTAAGGATATAAACACTCTATATAAATGTATCTGATATTAGATATTTAGAATAGATTTATTAATACTTTTGATGTTACAAAATTCAGTTGATAGATTGCGTTTTGATTCATTATCTATAATCAAAATTAAAGTTTAATGTCTTGAAGTATGTATTTCAAATTTAATTAATTTTTTAGAAGACCCATAATTAATTAAGCGCTAATTTGGTAATGCTATATCTTTTAGAATAATTGCTATTAGCTATGCTATAGAATAATTAGTTGTGAAGAGAATTAGTTACACATTTGATAAAATTTATTTTCAAAGTTTCGATTATAGAAGTAGTCTTATGTGCTTGGTAAATCTTATTGTTAAATTGTTATAACAATTCAAATGACTAAAATGGACATAATATTGAATAAAAATTATTTACAATTTTATAAACATAGTAAATGATAGAGTGGTGTTATTAGCATCCGTTCAAAATCCTAATAAAAACCCCTCTTCTATGTTTACAGTTTTAATCTCTAGCAAAATGACAAAAAATATGAATCTTCCTTTCTCAATTCAAACTGCAGATTTCTCGTCAAAAGTTTTTTGCTACCCCGAGCTAAACTTAATATATATATGTTGATGTTTCTAATAATCTGGAGTGATCATTTAATCACTATTTTGCTTCAATCTAACCTACAGAAAACCAGACTTGAAGATTTAATTACCATTCGAGCTAGACTTTTGCTGCATTTTTGCTGCATTTAATACCCTTTATCGTTACCATTGTTTCTTGCCTGCATTTTTGCTGCAACTTACACTGAATTCGTCACTCAAAATCCTAAATGAAGGTTCGTATATACAAATAACTTTAGAAGAAATAAATCATTTAAATTTTAGTTTTGTTGGGAATTTCATAAGAAATTTTTTCAATTGCATATACACACTTGATTAGCAAGTTTTACAAGTGTTAATTTGCTTTTTCAGGTTTCAAATCTATACAAATCATTCAATACTCAGTTTAGCAACTATCGTCCAAGGAAAAAAAATCTTATTTATTTTCTTAAGAAATGTATTAATTTCTAGGGTTTGAAATTTGAGTGAGGCTGCAATTCAGACTTCACCATTAGTTATATTGTTGTCAAAATCATGGTAGTTTCTTTTTTGAAAGTTTGTTTACTGGCTACGGGAGAGGCTATAGCTCCTATTTTTTTTTTATCAAATATCTTTATAATAATATGCTATTTCTTTCCATAAAGTTTTGTAGGTCTTCATTGGAAACAAATGGACAATGTCATTTATGGAATTAATGCATGGGTGTTATTAGTTATAGTGTTATTTCAATTTTTGTAGCAGCTATTTTTAGAAAAAAAGGGGTTTTATAAGAGTAATTATGGGGTGCCAATAGTCCCACTCTAATTGACAGCTAAAATAAATATTTTTATTTTATTAATTTTATTTTTTATTTTATTATCTCAATAAAATTGGCAATAATAATTGTCTCTTTAATTGAAATGATTTTATTTCTTAATTGAATAAAGATAATTTTGAATTTTTATAATACATGTGAGGATATATGGGATTGTGTTAATTACAAACTTGATTTTGAAAATTAGGTTTTGAAAAGCTACTCTTTTCTTACTTCTCAAAATTTGCTAGAGTAATTTTGCCAAAAGAATTTTTTTTTAAAAAAATTACTAAATACCAAATTTAACTTTTACTTTCCCAAAATCATTTTTGAGCCTTTTAAAAGCATCCCAAGTGAAACCTAAGTCTGGAAAGGAGGGGAAAATTTACAATATGTTTGATATAATATATATATATATATATATATATATATATATATATTAGTTAGATTTTATCTATAGTTAACGAGTACAGGATTTGCCTTCAGTATTGTATTCATAAGTGTTGCATTTTGACAAGTCAAATCATAAAAATCTATGCGGTTTGCCATTAGTGTATATTATTTCTCTGACTTGTATATCTAGAGTTGTAATGATAGAAAGTCTGCTCCAGCATTATCTTAACCTCACACAACAGTAAATATAAGTTGAATTAGTAATAAAGTTGTCCCCAATTTTGAATTGATGACACACTTACCTAAAAAAAATTGCTTTGATGGGCTGGGGTAGGGTTGAATATAATGTTTCGTGAATCCACCTACCTAACTAGCTTATTCTCCAGGTAAATTTTGTTAAAAATTATCATTAGTATCATTATTGTTCGGAAAATGAGACTCTTACAACATTTAGTACAAAAGTTAGCACAAAACGGTGCGTTTTGTGCTAACTATAAAAAGGTTTATGTGGCAGCTTAATTCACACACACACGACTCACACAGCAAACGAGCAAGCAAAACCCACACCAAAACGCAGCCGTTTCATTTTCCTCCTCCCTTGCTCTGTGCTCTCTCCGTCAACTTTCTCCCTCTCTCCCACCGTGGGTGTCTCCACATCTGGCCGTTGGCTCTCTCTCTCTCTCTCTCGCACACACAGCTCCCATAGCAAACGAGCAAAACCCACACAACACTCACCGTCGGCTTTCTCTCTCTTTCCGTGGGTCTCTTCACAGTTGGCGTGGGTCTCTCCACAAATCTGACCTCGAAAATTTGGAAAATTTATGGCTTGAATTTGTGAAGATTCAGCTGGAATTGTGTTGCTTGTGGTGATTGCATCCGTGGTCAAGTTTTGCATTTGTAATCGATTTGTATTGTCAAGTGAGTTTAAATTGATTAGTAATTGCATTTAGATTGATTTTGAGTGAAGTAAAAGAAGAGTGCTCTTGTACCAGTGAAGCAGTTAATATAAACATGATTTTGTACATTTCGTGGATTCCGCCCTTGAACAATCGTTTAAGATTAACACTTAACCTGGCAGATGATATGTTGCATACGAACAGCTTGATCTTTTGCTGATTGTTACCAAAACCAAAATTGCAACCAAAATATATCTGGAATATATTTTAGTGATGTGGGAGATGCAATCGACGAAGGGGAGAGAGAGGGAGAATCAGCTTATGGTGATTCAGGCTACAAGTCAATTTTTGAGCTGTGTTCTGTGAGCAGCATGTGTGGTGGGAGCAGCGAGTGAGCAGCGCGTGTTGTGTGTAATATGTGTGGACAATTAATATTTAGCTCAAAACGCACCGTTTGGTGCTAAGTGTGGTGCTAAATGTTGTAAGAATATCACTGCTGTTATTGTTCAGCCTTTTTCAATAACTCAAACTCTGGCACGCGGGACATTGCCCGAGTCCTCAATCGTGCGTGTATATTATTTTATAAGGAATTCTTCACTTTAAAAAGGTGGAGCAAAATTGAGGGGGAAAAAAAGTCAATGCAAGTCTTTTTTTGGGTTATTTTTAATATATTAGAGTTCATATTATTTTTTCCTTTTAGCTCTTTCTCTTCGGTAAAAATTAGCACCATTTTTTTGTTAAACCCCTCTAGGATTAATTCATGAGTCTACCAGTATTGGTGATACTCTAGGTCGGTAGATTGTTAATCGTTTCTCCAAACTGGTGTCCATTTTTGAGCTGTAACATTTTTTTTTCTTCTAATTTGTTACCTAACTGCTTAAACTTTCGAGTATAATAGCTTATTAAGAATGGTCTGCAGAAACAAAACCGAAGACGAACTCACAGCAACGGGGCCAGACATAAGTAAACAGACCGAAGATGCAGAGATTTCGAAAGGTAATTAGTAACATAAAGAGACTAACTTGTTTTTAATTTACTGAATCAATTTTATTAATTAACTTTCCGAAGAATAATAGCAATTATATAATATATAAATTCTGTTTTCATGGTGATTAAATTCAGATGATCAAGAGAAGGATGAGTATTATGGTCGTTATTGGCCGCTATACAGAATGATAGAGAAGAATGATTGGCAAGGTGTGGAAGATTTCGTCACTAATCATCCCGATGCCTTGACCGCCAGGATTGTTGAACCGGGTTCAATGACAATATTTCACATGATTGTGGAGTTATTAATTGATGCTGAGTCTGATGAGGCCATATGCCTACTCGATAAGCTGGCGTCAAAGGTCGATCCAGAAACACTAGCACGACAAGATAATCATGGGCACACTGCTGCAACTCTTTCTGCAGCAAAAGGTAATCTAAGGGCCTTAAAACTTCTAGTGAAGTATAACCTTGATTTAACAAATATAAGGCACGGCGAAGGCTTTCTTCCGGTTCATGATGCCAGCATTATATGGTCATAAAGATACGTTTCACTATCTACTAGAGGTGACTCATGGTGTAGACATCTACAGCGGCAACGATGGTGCGAATGTGCTTTCATTTCTCATCGCAGCTAATTTATATGGTCAGTATTATTAACCTAAAAGTTTCAAGCTAACACATATGCGATTGCAGATAAACCAATTCTCAAGTTATATCGTCCATGTATAGCTTGTTTTAACCAAAATTTTCTTTTAAAAACCTCAAGGCTAGCAAGCTCTAAACCATAATTCATAAACATATGTTTTTGACAACTCTGATACGGAAGCTACTTTGGTGCGAATGTTTGAAACAAAATTCTGTGTGGACACAGAGTTTACAACATTTCAAAAGTTGTTTACGAAAATTATAAAATTTGACATTCCACACCTGAGTTTTCGCTGTGATCCGTATTTTTGAAATTCGTTGACATGAACATTAATCAAATAAATTCCTTCTTTTTTTTGTACCCATTCTTTAATAAAAAGATTTATTACTTTAATACCCATTAATAAAATAAAATTTTTAGATAAAATAATATAATTAATTCTTTTGTTTAAAAAAAAAAAATTACACATAACGCAACCAACTTACTGAAACCCCAATAGAAATATATTACAAGGGCAAAGTACTTCGAAAATGAACCCATTTTCATGCAATAGTTTGGAACTCTTGACCATATCAAACCGAACAACCTGTTCTCCTTGACTATCCAAAATAATTTAATTGATTACCTCGATTGTGTTAGCAATTTTATCGAATGCATATTTAATTGTTTAAATATACACATTTACAATATATATATATATATTTTGGCTGCTTTCATACAATGTGATCCGCTAAAACAAATTCCTGGTTCTACCGTTGATTGCTTGGTTTTCGTTATGTTATCTCGTTTGTGCATGTATATGGTGCTCGAATTATATAGAGATCAAATACATTGCCACCACTCTGACTTTGTTCATGAATCAGATGTAGCTTTAGCTTTATTGAAGCGTCATCCAACGATTGGCCGTGACAGCATCGACTCTCGGAGAATAGTTCTAAACACGTTGGCTCAAAAGCCATGCGCGTTTGCAAGTGGGAGTCGGCTCGGACGTTTGCAACGTTTCATTTACAATTGTAGCTGTCAACTATCCTTTATGAACACACAAATACATCTATATAGCTATCTTCTAATGAAGGAAGCCCTCATTTCAATAAAATGGGGAAGCACTAATTGGAAGATGACTCTATATAAATGTGAGTGTATGTACTGTTTATGTGGTCTAACAAAACCTAGCAAATAAATTTGCAGGCATTCCTGTGGAAAAGGAACTTGTTCCTTCCATTCAGATCAACGATTATCATGACTTGGATGGAGACATAGAAAGCTTTACTGTAACATCACAAATCCACTCAAAAGAATCCACGCGTTTTGGATCTACTCAACAGATCACTACCACATTTGGTCGGTAATAATCGTATTTGTTTTGTTTTGATATATATATATATATATATATATATGGACCAAATCTTCTTGAATTCGTGATTCGGAACTGAGAGGTATTTGATTTGTTTATCTATATGACAGGTGCAATGTTGCATAAATTGCATAGGATGCTTTAGAATGCCCTCATGCGCCTATGTAAGTCTTGAGAGAGTGTTCTCTTAAGATATATTCATTCGTTTGAATCTATTAATTATATCCTTTTTTTATTGACTCGAGTTTAATTAATTGCAGCCCCCAGCATCAAAGTTATACATGAACAAAAGTTAACGCACATGCGAACAGTTGAGATAGTTAGAATTATATGTGAAGGAGTGGTTTGGACAAATTTTCAAAATAGTGCACAATTGTCGGTAGCAATGTTGGCAGCTGCAATATTGGGGATTCCTGAGGTTGTTAATGAATTTATTATGGCCCATGATTCTTGTTCTAATTGGTCGAATCAAGATGGACATACCATATTCGATCATGCAGTTTTATATCGTCGTGAAACAGTTTTTAATCTCATACAAGGGGTAAATTTCACTACATTTTTATTCTCTTCACGAGACAAAGCTGGCAACAACATCCTGCATTTAGCGGGAAGATTGGTACCTTCGAGTGAAGTGGCTGGTGCAGCAGTGCAGATGCAACGGGAGTTGCAGTGGTTCAAGGTATGACTGCTAATCTAACAATATGATATGTAGAGATGAAAGATTCAGGATTCTAGTCCATTAAAGAAAGGGGGAAAAAAACCTTAATATAATTTCTATGTTTAAGAGTCCGAATTTGGGGTTTCTTGCAGAGCAAGATGAGTGAAGGATGATATTCAAACAAAAAGAAAATTGACAGAGTGCTGAAGAAACAAGATAATATAAACCGGTCCGAGTTTATGGGCTTACTTAAATTTTAATAAAAGTTAGGTAAACCGGTGATGGTTTTAACTTGTTTCTAATAGCCTCTATCTCTTTAGCACTTATGGGATTTACAGAAGCATGGAAATGAAAAAATAATTCTTCAAAATGATTGTGTTTTTTGGAAATTCTTCTGGATATGCCTTTAATTAGTATCTTACCATTAATTACATTGAGCTTTTCTTTCCACTTAAAAAGCTACCTTGAAAGCAAGTTGTAGTTCTTGGATTTATGACTTTTAATATCCAGCAGGCGATAGAAAATCTTGTCCATCCTTTCTTTCGCGAAGCTACAAATGATCTCAAGCAAACTCCTAGAGAGGTTTTTACCGAAGAACACAAGGAATTAGTCAAAGAAGGAGAAAAATGGATGAAGGAAACAGCTTCATCCTGCTCAGTGGTAGCTGCACTCATAATCACTGTAGTGGTTGCAGCAGTTTTCACTGTACCTGGTGGCAGTGACGGCAGGGGAATACCAAATTTCTTACAAGACCAATCTTTCATGATTTTTGCCATTTCCGATATGCTTGCACTCTTCTCTTCAATCACTTCAGTTCTGATGTTCTTGGGCATACTCACTTCACGCTACGCAGAAGAAGATTTTCTTGTGTCGTTACCAAGGAAGTTAATTATTGGGCTCATCACCTTGTTCTTTTCTATTGCAAGCATGATGGTAGCCTTTGGTGCAACCGTTCACATATCTCTTTCTCATAAATGGAATTTGGTTATCATTCCCATTGCCCTTGTTGGATGTGTCCCTGTCACCTTGTTTGTATTGTCGCAGTTTCCTCTTTTGCTTGATATATACTCATCTACTTATGGCCGCAGCATCATCATTGAAAGCAGTTGGAGAGAATTAACTAGCTGCCACATGGTTACTAAAGGTAATTAGAAAAACACAGTTATAAAAGTGATTGAATGGGGTTATTTTCCCACTGTGTAACTAAGCCATTTCTTGTTAATTTTTCTGATGTTTGTTCTATAATAATTGTTTAGAACTGTCTATTTGAATTTGTTTGTTAAAAGGCCATTCAATTGAGGAACTGAACCTTAGAAAATTTCTTCTGTTTGTTTCGATCTCATTTAGATAATAATTGATCTTTGACCATATTTGTTTGATTGAGGAGGATCTATTCATCTGATTCTAATCAGATCTTTACCTTTAAGATCAATATTTATTCCTATGATCTTCATTTGATTTCTACAACTGACAATTAAAAGTTGCGATGAAAGCAACCTCACAATGGCTTTTCGTTAAAAAAAAAAAGCCAAAAACAAAGTTCTAAAGCACTCGAGAAGGTTACGGAGAAACAAGGATCATGAAAATTGAGGCCTAGATCAAAATGTTATCGAAAAACCTCATTTAAGGCTACTATTTTTCACCCTCTGGACTACTGACTAATTTAATTACAAGTTGAAAAATAAAAAGTTCTAAGCACTTGACAAGGATTATAGAACAACCATCATGAAAAATGACCAAGAATGGCTTAGTGGAAGCATACCTTAAATGGCAAAAACCATGGAAGATGATTGAACCAAGAAAATGGGTACATTGAAAGCTGCGGTGAAAACTATTGTGATTATGAGTGCAACAACTGAGCAACATGAAACTAAAGATGGATTATCAATGTCATGATAAAAAAATGGATAAACTATAGAGCGCTAAAACGATAAAATAGATTAAAAATTTCCACTAAGAACGAATTTGTTTTTGGGTGATAAGATCCAGTGTAAAAGCCTTTTACAACAATGTAAAAGTTCATCCCGCACTTTAATAAAGTGATATATATGAAAATTTTCTATTGAGGGTTCCTACACTTAATTAAAGTGTGGAAATTCTCATTCGAAAATTTCACAATTAATTGTGAAATTGTTTACGCCATTGTTAGAGCCTTTTACAATTGTGTGGATGTCCATCCATTTCTTTAATAAAGTGATAGAAGCCGCACTTTATTAAAGTGTGGAAACTCTCGTTGAAAAACTTATATATATATATATATATATATATATATATATATATATATATATATGTATGTATGTATATTTATATGTATATACACACGCGGTGTATTTCATTTGGTATTGCTACCTAGCAAACTATAATTTTTAAGCCACAATAATACATTATTACTTTACCACGACTAGATAATTATACTTTCTAGAGCCTTGTGGTTTGCCTTCCATATCAACACATTTTTTTAGAGGATCCTTAATCTTCTCTCTTACTCTCTCTGATGATGCCATGCCAGAAAAGAATAGAACATAAAGTGTGATACGATGACTATAACCACTTATATAGATATAACCACTTATATAAACAACTTTCCTGTTATCTTTTGGTATTTGTATTTTATCCCATTATAAAAATAGAAATTACTCCTAAGTCTCTGCACATTAAAGGCGTACATGTTGTCTGATACATTAAATCCCAAATTACTGAAAACCTTAATAGATTACTTTTAATTGGGCTTAGCCTAATATGATAATTTGCATACATAATAATTGACATATAAGATTACACATATAGCCCAAGTGGGAGATTATTACATTCTTAATCCAACATTGAACTTATATGTAAATAATTATGTATTGCAAACTATCATATTAGGTTAAGTGCAATTAAAAGTGATCTATTAAAATTTTTGGTAATTTTTGTTTAATCTATCTGATGGGATGTAGGTCTTTAATATATAGAGACTTAAGGGTAATTTTTATTTTTATGATGGTCTAAAATAGAAATACTAAAAGATAATAGGAAAGTTATCTATATAAGTGGCTACAGTCCTTAAATCCCACGTTACATTCTATTCTCAATTATTCAACATAAAAAAGCTTTGATACCACTTGTTAGATAATAACCTTTGGTGAAAACCATTACTTAAAATTGTAGGAACATTCATGTTGTACCACTAAGAATCAATAATCAAATATGTAGAAGCGTATCTGAATCCATATTGACCAATTGCTTTCTAAAGCCATGCTGTTTGGCCTTGAAATCAATATTTTTTCTTATAGAATCCTTTAACCTTCTCTATAGGATAGATTAAAAACCAAATTACCAAAAATCTTAATAGATTACTTTTATTAGTCTTAACATTATATGATAGTTTGCAATACATAATTATTCTCATATAAGTCTAATGTTAGATTAAGGATCTGACATAGTGATGCAATAGTGATTTTTTCAATGGATCTAAAAGTCTCACAATAAGGTTTTCGAATGACTTATTATCCACAATTTAATTATCTGATGCATCACAAGTTCAAGTAAAATTGAGGGGACTATTCATATAATTGGTGAAATTTGAACTCTCTTTTCTTCTGTAATTACTTTTAGTTTAGGGCAAGTACCTAGTTAGATCTGCCTTGGCTCACCGCCAAACAGGTAGCAACATCTGCATAAATAACGCGCACACATACATATAATGTAGAATAACTAATTTGAACCAAACAGTCAATCTCAATATTTAAGTCCTAACTCGAGTCTCTATTGATTGAAGCAGCATTCATATTATTGAATGGTACAATATTAATTTTACAAGTTATGAAATTTATTTATTAAATGGTAATCACTCTTGAAGTGGTTGGTTATTTTATAAATAGTAATTCATAAACAATGACTATGAATAGTAACTTATGAATAATGAGTAGAAATTACGAACAATGTTTTCTGTTAGCATTATACTTTTGCTTTAATTATTAATCTAATTAATTTGAATTAATATTCAGCCGGCCACTTGAATATATTTAAATTTCCAATATTTTTATGTGTGATGGATTGATGGTGATGAAGATTGATGATGGCAGCTATGGTGATGGTTATTCTTTCAAATACTCTAGTATTAACTAATTTAATATTTAAATAAGAGATTAGCAAATGTAATTTGAGAAAAAGATTCTCAAATACGTTGTTATTTGAGAATCCATCACACTCCGAAACGTGCACTAACTTAAACTCTTAACTCCAACACGAAAGAAGTCAACGAACCCCCTCATGTTCAATAAATTAGTTGGGGTTTCTTAATTGACTTTTCAATATATTATTTTGACTCACATGGTGGGAAGTGGGAATCATGTTCGATGACTATTTCCTTTAATAAACTATTCAGGTTATATTCATTTATTTATTTTAAATGGAAGGTAACTCACCGATCGGCCTTTTTACTAATCCACTGTACAAGTGAACTTCCGTATTCGAACAGTAAATAAATATTGGATCCTGCACAATAAGCTAAAATTACTTCAATAATAAATATCTACGCAATGCATATGATTCAACAAATAAGATTGTTGATGCGAGATTCTGGTTTCTGCTCGTCCACGACTAGGATCTCTCCTCAACCCTTCTAACCGAACAGAGTAACACCTCGTAAGACTTCTTCTCAGCAGACTCCTGCGCACACAGAAACTAGCCAGAGCACGTCGGGTATTTTCCCAGCATAAACCCTCCGAGCTCAAGTCAGAAATGTAGGTTTACTTTTTTGGGAAACACGACCACTAATCTTGTGGCTTCTTTTATGACCTCTCAATGAATCAAATACTTCCTGGTTTTTCTCTCTCTATTTCTCAATCAAGGACTCTTTTCCTAAGCTCTAATCTCAAAAAGTCTAACCCATTTACCTTCTTCGATTACCTTTTTATAGCCTTCCTTCGAATCTAGCTCCCCCCCACGATCCACATCCGTAACTTCCCCCAGCTCTCGGAAGTGGGTGCTTGACTATCGTAGTTGTGGCTGAGTGGGCTTCGTGCCTAGATTCTCGGATAGGAGTGCACGTCTTGTTAACCGTTATGGACTGGGTCTGGCAGCTCCAATCTCCAACAGTAATGGCTCTGGGCTCCTAGCAGGAGGCCAACTCGCAATGTGGTCCAGAGGAGGATGTCCTCGTGAACAAGCACGATATTCCTGCTCGTGGAAACCTACCACCAAACTTCTGTCCATCCGCTCCCTTATAAGGAGGCTGGCTCCTCGTCCAGGGTATGGCTGGTCTTGTCGAAGTATATCCCCCAAACACCGGCCCCCTAATTTCTGGTATTGGGCAATGTAATGGACCAATAGTAGAAACTCAATAATTCTGGCTTGCTCAAGATAGGAAACGGTTTTGAAGAGTCGTGTCGCATTTAATCGCGAGCTGGGTGATGTGGCAGTGATCTGTCCCTTCATTTGAATTTTAAACTGATGGTTATAAAACCCTTAGCATTCATGTCATTAAATGCTAATAAATCAAGAGTTTGTTCCACATTAGGGAAACTCATCTCTTGGCCTTCTTCTTCCTCTCCGGTGACTGAGTTATTTTTTCACTCGGAGTTAATGCTACCTTCTTTGTCTCTATTCTACCGGTGCTACAACTGCAGGTATTATTTCTATTTCTTCGATCTTAGATAATTGTAGAAAATTTCTCTTTTCTCTCTTTTTTGTTTGGGTAGCGTTTGGTGGTATTGCTCTAGTCATAGTTTAGGGAATGTCAAAAGGCAAAGAGAAGGTGATTGAGGTTGATGATGACGAGTTAGACTTCTTGCCTGGTCTACTCGTTGATCCTGCCTTTGACCCTTGGATCCCTTTAGAGCCGATTAAATCTAGTGTTGGAACTAGTGCTAGAAGAATGTCTCCTAAAATAACCTCCTCACCCAGTACTAGCAGTGATAAGGGATCTTCTAGTCCGAAAGATACTCTGAGTGAAGACCCGAATGAAGATTCTGGTGAAATATCTTCACAAGGAGTATCGCGAGCAGAAAAGAAAAGCAAAGTAAGGGGTAGAGCTTTATCAAAGCATTACGCTATTGACTTCATGACCTGCACGACCACAGTAGAAGACCTCGTTAACCTCCGAACTGTGTATGACATTCCTGATGGTATACCCCTTAGAATTCCAAGGAAGAATGACACTCCCAGCCAACCTACCAGGGGGTATGTTACTCTATTTTTGGAAAGCTTTAAGTTTAGGATGAGGCTCCCCTTACAACCTTATTTCGTCCAGATGCTTAGTGGGTTAAACTTAGCTTCTGGTCAACTTAACCCTAATGTGTGGAGGGTACTTTCTGGTCTGTTCATTTTGTGGGGCAGATGCTGCCAGAGTGAGCCCATAGTTGATAAAGTCAAACACCTATATCAGCTAAAGAGCAGCCCCAAAAACGCCGGCTGATATTACTTCATGTCGAGCACCAAGACCAAGAAATCCATAACTGATCTTCCAACAGGTGGTGGTGGAAATTAGAAGAAAAAATTCTTTTTTGCTGGGGGTCCCTGGGGTCAAGTGGCACAGATTGATGGGGTGAACTATCGCGTCCCCTCCCGTTTCGTAGTTCCAGGTTGCCTGCTCGCTTTAGATGTCTTGTGCCCCTGATTGTTCTAATGAATGATCCGTCTCTAACACGATCTTTGTTTGAGCTGCAGGTTCCTGGGCCGTCCACTACAACCTCGATCCTAACCCGCTCAAGCGGCTTGAGACTGTATTGGTCAATTTCTGCTCGTGCAGAGAATTGCTATCGACTTACAACTTGCTCGAATCTCGCCTGGTATCCACTGATCTCAAGATGGAGGACGCTGTGATCGGGGCTTTGAACAGAAAATGTCCTCGGCCCAATGCTGCTAAGCAAGACCACAGCAAGGATGCTCCCCTTGGAAAATGGGTCAACATCGCGGAGCAGGTTCCCTCTTTAAAGACTCTGCCACATCCTCCTCCCAAGGCTGGCGAGACTAGTGGAACGGCCAGTGGGGCGGATCCTACTTCTCCACCTCCACCAGCAGGGTCAAAACCTCGTTTGCCTGACAATCGACCAGAGCATCTAATCCCCTATATCAGCGAGTTTTTTAGGCTCGTGAGCAAAAAGGACTTGGAGGATTTTGATGGCAGCACTCTAGGCGAGCTGGTGGGGGCTATGCAGTTCAGTGCTTTTCACCTTGGCTGCATGGCCACTTACTACAAGGCGAAGGTCGGTCGCTACGACCGAAAGATGAAAGAAGACATTCAGTCAGCCAAAAATAAAGTTAACGCTGCCGAGAAGAAAGCTGGAGATTTCAACCTCCAAAATCTGAAGTTAATAGAGCAGGAGTCTCTCGCGCAGGCAAAAGCTATCACTCTTGAGGAGGAGCTGAATAAGGTCAAAGAGAACTTTCAGAGGCCAAAGGAAGCTAACAACCAGTGCGACCAGGGGCTTCGACATTCTTATCGGTGCATCATGGCTGTTCTCGGGAAGCAGCATCCTGATATGAAGATAGATGCGCTTGCTGCTGGTATAGCTGAATACATGGATGAGGAGACAGCCAAAGAAGATGGCGAAGAGTTGGAGCCACATGCAACTGAAGAGGCAACCTCTCCTCCTCGAGTTGCTCCTACTGATATTGCCGAGGTAAGTACCCCCTGGGTGCGACTGGTGAGACCCCCTGCTCCAGAGGCGGACTAGTCAGCAAAGACGACTCTACTTACTGACCCCCTGTCCTCTTGATTGTACCTTGTGTTGTAGATTTCTTTTTGGAACATTGTATGTTAAGACTAGTAGCTCTTTATAATTGTTGGCAAATTAATAAAACTGCTCTTGTTCGTTTGCTTCGCTTCGCGCACTTAGCAGATTATTTATTTATTTATTTATTTATTCTTTTCGCTTATATTTGATCGAGTAGATGCTGAAAAGCTCAGCTTCCAGTCCCGCCATCGACCAGGCCTCGAGACAGATAAAGTCTTTGCGCGCCTTAGAAAGTTTTTGGGGCTTTTTGTGGTCTGCTCGCCTTCGTTTGGTCCAACATATCCTGGCATGCTTGGTTTCCAGTCTCGCTATTGAACAGGTTTTGAGACTTATGGAGCCTTTGCATGCCTTGGGAACTTTTTGCAGTCTGCTCGCCTTCGATTGGTCGAGCAGATCTGGCATGCTTGACTTTTGGTCTCGCCATTAAACAGGCTTTGAGACTTATGGAGCATTTGCATGCCTGAGGAACTTTTTGTAACTTTTGCAACTTTTTACGGTCTGCTCACTTTGAATTGGTCGAGCAGATCCTGGCATGCTTGGCTTCCAGTCTCGTCATCGAACAGGCTTTGAGACTTAAGGAGCCTTTGCATGCCTTAGGAACTTTTTGCAACTTTTTACGATCTGCTCAACTTTGATTGGTCGAGCAGATCTTGGCATGCTTGGCTTCTGGTCTTGCCATTGAACATGCTTTGAGACTTATAGAGCCTTTGCATGTCTTAGGAACTTTTTGTAATTTTTTTCGATCTGCTCACCTTCACTTGGTCGAGCAGATCCTGCCATGCTTGGCTTCCGGTCTCGCCATTGAACAGGCTTTGAGACTAATGGATCCTTTGTATGCCTTAGAATTTTCATTTGTGTGGTATGACAATTGACTGAAATTTCTCCATCTTTCATTAATTTCTGAATTCGGCTTACATAATAAAATAAATAACAACAAGAACGAATAAAAATGACTCTAAAGCATGATTGGGTCTTATTGGAAGTATTTCCTGAGATGCGTTGCATTCCAAGGACGTTTCACCTCGTGGCCATCCGAGCGAACGAGCTTATAGGCTCCGGGTCCAGCCACCTGCTTGACTCTATATGGCCCTTCCCAGTTTGGACCGAGTACTCCTTGTGTCGAGTCTTTCGTACTCTAATTCACCCTCTTAAGTACCCAATCGCTGATCTTGAACTGCCATATACGCACCTTCTAGTTGTAATAACGAGCAACCTTCTGCTGGTAAGCGGCTGATCGCTTCGATGCTTGCTCCCTCTTTTCAGTGAGCAGATCCAGATTCAAGCATATCTAGTCATTGTTTTCCTGGTCATCAAAGTGATCAGTCTGGTGCATGGCCGCCCCTATCTCCACTGGTACAACAGCTTTTTGTCCGAAGGCCAAAGCGAATAGAGTTTCGCTGGTTACTGTTTTATGGGTTGCTCCTATCCTGGTTTTCAAGAGCCTCTTGATAACTTTGTTGGCCGCTTCTACTTGCCCGTTAGACTGAGGGTGAGCAGGCGAGCAAAACTTCAGTTCTATTCCGAGGTTCTTGAAGAAGTCTCTAAAGTTATGATTGTCATACTGCCTGCCATTGTCTGCTATCAGGGCATAAGGGATCCCGTATTGGCAGACCAGATTTCTCCATACGAAGTCAGTCATCTTTTTCTCTGTAATCCTGCTGAGGGCCTCTACCTCTACCCACTTCGTGAAATAGTCTATCACTACTATTGCTTGCGTTGCTGCCCCTCATCCCTTCGGCAACGGTCCAATAAAATTGATTCCCCATTGAGCAAATGACCATGGCGAGGCCATAGAAGTGAGATTCTCTGGTGGTTGGGTAGAGAAATTGGCAAAACTCTGGCAACTTATGCAGCTCCTGGTTTTCTCCTGTGTATCATGGTGCATCGTCGGCCAGAAATATCCCTGCCTAAGATCCTTGTGAGCCAGGGATCTCGCACCAGAATGGTTTCCACAAACTCCTTTATGTATTTCTCTCAGTACGTAATCTGCGTCGTCTTCGTCTAAACATCGAAGTAACGGTAGAGTGTACCCCCGCCGATATAACACCCCATCAATCATTGTGTACCTTGACGCTTAAGCTCTGATCTTCTGAGCTCGTAACTTATCTGGTGGTAATTTCACATCTCGAATGTACGAGATTATTGGGTCCATCCACGAGCACTTCTCCTCTACCCTCAGCACCTCCAGATTCTGCTCGATGTTGGGGCTAGACTTCACCTACAAAGGGACAGACTTGGGCCTTTTTGGATCTGCTACAGCCACCATTCTAGCCAGGATGTCTGCTCGATAATTCTCCTCCCTTGAGATTTGTATCACCTCCACTGACTCAAACTTCCCAATCATCTGTTTTACTTTCTTTAGGTACTATTCTATCTTCCCATCTCTCGGTTGAAATCTCTCACTGACATGGTTGGCAACCAATTGGGAATCGGTTCAGACTTTCACCCTATCTTACAGCATAAGAGATCTCCTCCCCGTCTGGGCCTTCCAAAACAATCCCTGCTCCAGACCCTTGCTCCCCCGAGGATCCATCCACCGACATCTGCCATACCCAATCCTCGTCGTTGACTGTAGCAACATCCAGCTCGTCCAAACCTACTTCGGGTTCTGTAAATTCTACCACGAAGTCTGCCATTGCTTGGGCCTTTATTGCTGCTCGGGGTTTGTAATTTATATCGAACTCACTCAGATCTATGGCCCATTTCACTAGCAGACCAGAAGCGTCTGGCTTGCGCAGGGTCTGCCGTAACGGCTAGTTTGTTATTGCCGAGACAGGAAATGCTTGAAAGTATGGTCTCAGCTTTCGAGCGACAACCACAAGAGCAAGAGCCCATTTGTCCAACGGCAAGTATCTAGTCTCGGCATCTAGCAAGGCCTTACTTGTGTAGTAAATCGGATACTGAACCCCTTCTTCCTCCCTTACTAGAATTAAGCTCGCAGCATGATCTAATACCGCCATATACAAGAACAGCACGTCCCCCCTCGCGGCGTGGACAACAAAGGTGCTCGTTGTAGATATTGTTTCAAGTTCTGGAAGGTTTCTTCGCATTCGGGGGTCCATTCTGTTTTCTTTCCTCTCCTTATCACTTGAAAAAAGGCCTGGCACTTATCTGTCGCCTTGGATATTAATCGGCTCAGTGCTGCCAACTTCCCCGTAAGGCTCTCTATCTCCTTCAGATTATGAGGCAACCTCATCTGCACGATCGCCTGGATCTTCTCAGGATTCGCATCGATCCCCTAATGACTCACCATGAACCCAAGCAATTTTCCTGATTCGACCCCAAAGGCACACTTCTCCGAGTTGAGCTTTATCTTGTACTTCCTCATAAGCCCAAATGTCTCCTCGAGGTGCTCGACATGTTCGTTCGATTTTTTTGATTTGGTTATCATGTCGTCTACATACACCTCCATTGTTCTCCCAATCAACGGTTTAAAGATTTTGTTCACCAACCTCTGGTATGTGGCACCCGCATTTTTTAGACCAAATGGCATGACCTTATAACAGAACAAACCTTGGTTAGTGATAAAAGTCGTGCTCTCCTCATCATGCTAGTACATTGGGATTTGATTATATCCCGAGAATGCATCCATGAAGCTAAGCAGCCCATGACCGGTGATAACTTTATGAAATGAGAGTTATCATGGCACTTTTAGACTTAAATCAATACTACTTCGAGAGTAAATGATATGTTTCTATTGTATTTTTGTTGCATTTTGTATAAATAATCATTTTAGTCAATCTTAATAAGTTTTGCTCGATTTAAAGTAATTTATCCTGAAATTGTGTGCATAATTGTAGGTTTCTAGAAGCTTATAATTCATGGAAGGAATGATATGCAATAGGCTTGCAAAAGATGGAAAAGAACTTGGCTACAAAAGAATTGAAATAAATCTGAAACAGTGCAATTACTGTAGCCGTTGCTGTAGTAATATTGCTGTAGCCGTTGCTGTAGCAATTCTGGAACAACGACAGAGAAAATTCTACGCGGGATAACTGCAGAATTGCGATCTGCAGTTTCCTAATCTGACTAATGTGCGACCTAGGCTTCTGTTTACCCTAATTTTCAACTATAAAAGGAGCACACATCATAAGGAACAAGGAGAGTAGTCACCCAAGGAGAAAAATACAAAAAAAAACAAAAGAAAAACAAGATTCAAGAGAGAGATTGAAGGCTACACTAGAGAAAAAATTACAGAGATCAATTGGGAGCTCAATCCTTCTTATCCTTCTCTTGTTTTCGTGTTTTCTATTTTTTCATGGGGATGTGTTTCATGACTATAACTTTGTTCTTTATTTTTCTTTTGCAAACCATGAACTAAATTTATTTGTAGTTGAGTGGTAAACAATCTTAATGGTTTATTGACTGAATATATGTGTTGCTGCATGTTTGCTGTAGCAGTTTGTTTTGATAGTATTTATTTTTATTTATTATTTCGGTTGATCACTCATTTAATGATACAAGTTAGGAGAGAGCCGCAAAATGGCCTATCTTAGTAGAACATATCAGAGCAATACTTGGTTTTAGATTGGGTTTTCTGGATTGAGTTTAACTTATCCCAAAAGGATCATGCTTAATCTAAAATTAGTGATGAACTAAACATAGGAATTCACCTTATAGGGTAAATAAAACCTAAGCGTGTAATGCTATAACTTATGTTGGCATAACAATTGATCACTGTTAGGTTACATATAGATATAAGATATCCAACATGCGACGGCTAAGGATGCATAAAGATTCTACCCAGTGCTGTAGCAGATACTGCAGCAACCGAGCCAACCATTAGAAAATAGTCAAGACCATTAGAAGAGTTTATTCACTCAACTACTTTATATTCCCATTGATTTTATCATTGA
Organism: Citrus hindsii; assembly: GCA_004802465.1. NCBI lineage: Eukaryota > Viridiplantae > Streptophyta > Magnoliopsida > Sapindales > Rutaceae > Citrus > Citrus hindsii. The sequence goes on from QWBT01001163.1 coordinate 447,104, forward strand.
GATTGAAGTGATAATTTACTTTGTTGCATTTTATTTATTACGTTTTTATTTTAATTAGTATATTAGTTTCATTAATTGTTTTATTTTATTTTAGCACAAAATTTGCACTGTTAAGATTGCTGTAGCAAATCTGATAACATCAATCCTTGTGGAGACGATCTTGACTACTCATCACTTTATTACTTGTTGTGTACACTTGCACATTGACACCAATAGCATTAGTATTTATACACCAACAAGTTTTTGGCGCCGTTGCCGGGGATTGATTGTTCATTGTGATTTGTGAAATTAATTTTAACGGTGCTAATTTTTAATTTTATTTTGATTTGTTTATTTTGTTGACATAGGTGATCTAGCAACCCTTGCATGCGCAAATATAAATCTGTTGAATTCTAGTTTGATCCAGAAATTGAAAAACTGCAAGGAGATTAAGAAGAGAGCATCGGGAATTACAAGCTGCTGTAGCAATGGATGATTTGCAAGATTTGAGAAACTTGAACCGTAGAGACGAGATACAACCAGTCAATGTACATGAAGGTCTGAATGGACAATGTGTTCAAAGCCAACCAGGGAACAACAACATTATTCACATGGCGAACGATAGAGATAGAGCCATTTGAGATTACGCAGTGTTGCCTCATCAGGCTATACATCCGGGAATAGTTAGACCCAACGTTCAAGCTGACAATTTTAAATTGAAACCCGTGATGTTTTAGATACTTCAAACAGTGGGGCAATTTAATGGTTTGCCATCCAAAGATCCTCATCTACACCTTAAGTTATTTTTGGAAGCAAGTGATGCTTTCAAGATTGCTGGAGCATCGCAAGAAGCATTGAGACTTAAAATTTTCCCGTTTTCTTTAAGAGATCGAGCAAGAGTATGGTTGAATTCACTACCACCAGATTCTATCACTACTTGGAATGATTTGGCTGACAAATTTTTGATGAAATACTTCCCACCAACCAAGAATGCAAAGTTGAGGAACGAGATCACATCTTTCTATCAACTTGAAGATGAGAGCATGTGTGATGCATGTGAGAGATTTAAGGAGTTACTCAAGAGATGTCCTCATCATGGTATTCCTTGCTGCATATAGTTGAAAACTTTCTATAATGGTCTCAACCCAAGCACTAGATTGATGGTGGACGTTTCAGCAAATGAGGCCTTGTTATCTAAGTCTTACAATGAGGCTTATGAAATTTTAGAGAGAATAACCAACAATAACTATCAATGGCCATCAACAAGACAAGCTGCAGCAAGAGGAACAACAAGAGTTCATAACGTAGATGCCTTGACAGTATTGTCAGCCCAAGTAACTTCATTAACAAAGATGGTAAAGGCTATGACTACTGCTCCAACAACTGTTAACCAAATTTCTGATATGTCTTGCATTTATTGTGGAGAAGGGCATTTATTTGACAATTGTCCTGGTAATCCAGCTTTGGTTACTTATATGGGCAGCTTCAATAGACAGAACCAGGAAAATCCATATTCAAACACTTACAATCCTGGATGTAGACAACACCCGAACTTTTCATAGAGTTATCAGAACCAGACTGCTGCATCATCTAGTGGACAAAACAGACCTGCTCAACCACCTGAATTTTATCAGTAAAATCAAGAGTAAAGAAGCATCAACAATGATCAACTCAGCTCCCTTAAAGGTTTGTTTAAGGATTTTATTGTGAAAAATGAAGCAAATGTCCAAAGTCATACTGTATCTTTGAGAAAATTAGAAAATCAAATTGGACAGCTTGCTACAGCAATAAGCAACAGACCTTAGGGCAGTTTACCCAGCAACACAGAGAACCCAAGAAGAGAAGGGAAAGAGCACTGCAAAGTGATTAACTTGAGATCTGGAAAGGATATTCATAGTCCCGTTGGGGTGTGATAACTCTATGAAATGAGAGTTATCATAGCACTTTTAGACTTAAATCAATACTACTTAGAGAGTAAATGATGTGTTTCTATTGTATTTTTGTTACATTTTGCATAAATAATCATTTTAGTCAATCTTAATAAGTTTTGCTCGATTTAAAGTAATTTGTGCTCAAACTGTGTGCATAATTGTAGGTTTCTAGAAGCTTATAATTCATGGAAGGAATGCTATGCAATAGGCTTGCAAAAGATGGAAAAGAACTTTGCTACAAAAGAATTGAAACAAATCTAGAACAGTACAGTTGTTGTAGCAATATTGCTGTAGCAATCCTGGAACAACAACAGAAAAAATTCGGCACGGGATAACTGCAGAATTGCGATCTGCAGTTTCTTAATATGACTAATTCGCGATCTAGGCTTCTGTTTACCCTAATTTTCAACTATAAAAGGAGCACACATCATAAGGAATAGGGAGAGTTATCACCCAAGAAGAAAAACACAAAAAAACAAAAGAAAAAACAAGATTCAAGAGAGAGATTGAAGGCTACACAAGAGGAAAAATTACAGAGATCAATTGGGAGCTCAATCCTTCTTATCATTCTCTTGTTTTCGTGTTTTCTATTTATTCATGGGGATGTGTTTCATGGTTGAAACTTTGTTCTTTATTTTTCTTTTGCAAACCATGAACTAAATTTATTTGTGGTTGAGTGGTAAACAATCTTGATGGTTTATTAACTGAATATATGTGTTGCTGCATGTTTGCTGTAGCAGTTTGTTTTGATAGTATTTATTTTTATTCATTATTTCGGTTGATCACCCATTTAATGATACAAGTTAGGAGAGAGCTGCAAAATGGCCTATCTTAGTGGAACATATCAGAGCAATACTTGGATAAGCGTGTAATGTTATATCTTATGTTGGCATAACAATTGATCACTGTTAGATTACATATAGATATAAGATATCCAACATGCGACGGCTAAGGATCCATAAAGATTCTGCTAAGTGCTGTAGCAGATACTGCAGCAACCGAGCCAACCATTAGAAAATAATCAAGACCATTAGGAGAGTTTATTCACTCAACTACTTTATATTCCCTTTGATTTTATCCTTGAGATTGACGTGATAATTTACTTTGTTGCATTTTATTTATTACGTTTTTATTTTAATTAGTATGTTAGTTTCATTAATTGTTTTATTTTATTTTAGTACAAATCTGCACTGTTAAGATTGCTGTAGCAAATCTGATAACATCAATCCCTGTGGAGACGATCTTGACTACTCATCACTTTATTACTTGTTGTGTACACTTGCACATTGACACCAATAGCATTAGTATTTATACACCAACAAACAGCTGTTGAGTCAACCAGCTGGTCGATCCTTGGCAGGGGAAAACTATCTTTCAGGCACGCCTTGTTAAGGTCAGTGAAATCAACGCACATCCTCCATTTCCCATTTGCTTTCTTTACCAGAACAACATTCGATATCCATTCGTGGTAATTGACTTCCCCAATGAACCCCGCCTTCAAGAGCTTCTCTACCTCACTGTTTATTGCCTCGTACCTCTCTTGGTTGAAGCATCTTCTTTTTTGTCTTACCGGCCGAGCACTCTTCTTTATTGCTAACCTATGGCAAGCCACCTCGGGGTCGATTCCCGGCATGTCTTTATGTGTCCAAGCAAACACATCTGCGTGAGCCCGCAGGCAATGCACCAGCTCCTGCTTTTGCTCTTCTTTAAGCTTCGACCCGATTCGGATTGTTTTTCCGGACTCACCTTTCTCCAAGTTTACAGTTTCCAGCTCCTCAACCGGCCCCTATCTGCCATCCTTAACTTCCCCCCGAGTATCTAGTGGTGTGATCTACATTGCTTCCCTTACTGCTGTGGAGTAACAGCTTCGGGCAATTCTCTGGTCTTCTCTTACCACCCCCACTACTTCGTTCACCCGATACTTAAGAGCTAAGTAATGATTGGAGAGCACTGCCTTGCTCATCCTCACGAAGGGGCGGCCTAGAATCATCTGGTAAGGACTCTCTTTATCGACCACCACAAAATCTAGGATCATGGTCTTTTCTGTCGGGGAGCTGCCTATTGTGATGGGCAGCTCGACTACGCCTAAAGGGACTAGCTTTCCTCCTCCAAACCCCTTCAAGGAGGTATTGGTGTGCTCTAACCTCATCTCTATTATTCCCATCTCTTCCAGGGTTGACTTGAATAAGACATCAACTGAGCTTCCCGTATCTACCAGGATCTGCTCAAACCTCTTAGCAGTAGCGGTGACTTTAATGATTAGGGCGTCCTCATGTGGATATAGAATTCCCTCTTCATCCTCATCTGTCCACATGATCGGCACTTACCTAATTCTTGCTCATTTGGCTGCTGGGGTGTTAAAGAACACTTCTTTGCTAGTCATGGCATACCTAGCATAATTCTTCCTCGATCTGTTGGAGTCTCTTGCCAACGTTAGGCCCCCCGCAATTACCCTTACGAACCCACCATCAGTATAGTCCCATCTACGAATTCATCTAGGTAATGATTTCTCACCAAATCTTTAACCTGAGTTTTGAGATCCCTGCATTCGGCTGTGGTATGACCGTGGGTGACATGGAACTTGCAATACCGTCCCTTATCTCTCTTGTTGGGCAGCTTTGTGATTGGGGTAGAAGGGTACAATAATCCCTCATCCTTTATGGCCTCATACACCTCGTCCAAAGGCACCTTCAAGGAAGTATACCGCCCATAACTTTGCCTATGGTCGATCATGTACACAGCCCTTTCCCTGTGGGTGCCGGTCTGAGCTGGTGGAGGCATCAGTGCCTCTAGTCTGCTTGCTCTCCCACCGTGTGGGTGTGAATAAGGATGACCGTATGTCTGGTCATGCCTTCGCCAAGAGTCTCTGGCTGGTGAGCGAGGAGGTTGCATCCTGCTACGCTGATATTGGGGCGGCCTCTGATGAGGCTGGTAAGAGGTGACCCGACCTCCTGTACCACTGCCTGAGGCATGGTGGTCCTTCCTCTTAATCGGCCCATTTCCTAGTAAGGCTCTCTTCTCTTTCCTCCTCAACCCTTCCAGCTGGTCTATTTTGATCTTTGCTATATTTTTCTCCTCAATCTCTATATCTCTCTTGGCCTGCTCGTAAGCGGCAGAGTATGACTGAATGGCTGGACTCCTCAAATTGTACCACAGGCGTCCTATCTTCACCCCCTTTTTCAGCCCTCTCAATGCTTGAGGATGGTTGAAGGCCCCCAAATCGAGGACAGTGCGATGGAACCTTTTGATGAATTCCCGAAGGGTTTCATCCTCTCCTTGCTTCATGCTCGAAAGCTCCATCATATCATCTTCAGGCATCATTGCCCCCCGAAACTGCTCTGTAAATTCCTGGCACATCTGCTCGAAGGACTTGACGCTTCCTCGTGGAAGTTTCCGGTACCACTCACGTGCTCGTCCCTCTAGAGACAACGGGAACACCCTGCACCTTTGAGCTTAAGATAACCCCTGCACCTCAGTTACATCGTTGAAGCGCTCTATATGCACCAATGGATCAGTTCGCCCCAAGTACTTGAGGTCTGGGAAACGAAAATCCCTCAGAATTTTTTAACTTAAAAAATTTGAAAACTAGTTGATGCAAAGTAAGAATCCATATTATAGCAAGATTAATTTCCAAAACAAAACTATGGTTTTACCAATCTAACCGCATTTACCACCGAACCTTTTCTTTTCCACTTTTTATTTTTTTTTTGTTTAGCTTTATTAAAAAGGTAAAAAAACAAAGTCAGCGACCCGAAGGCCGCTGCGATAGCCGCCGTCCACAGGGGTCGGCATTCGTTCCCGGCGCTCTTTTGACAATCAACCACCGCCACCATGCTCAGAGGAAGCCGCCCATCAAGTCCCAAGCAAGGAACACCACCGATTAGCTATAGATCGCTGGAAAAATAACAGAAACAGCCGCGCCAACCGCTACCATTGTTCGCCGGGTTCAATCGCACATTGGCCAGCACCACCATCATCGATCCACTCCTCTCCATCAGCTCAACCTTTCTCATCACTCCCCGCCGCCGATCGACGAACCGGTCGCCAGAATCAAAGCCCACAAAACCGCCACATATTTGTCCAATTTCCGGCCAAAGCACCACCTTTCTTGGCAAACCACCACCACTATCATACTCAACGACCAGAAATCTTCGAAATCCACCAATCCTTCCTCAATTTCCGACCACCGTCACCGGAAACCTAAACTTTAACTTAATTAGCAGTTTTTCCCAGAACTTTGTTCAATTTTCAGTTTACCCCAGACACTTTTTAAGCCAAAGTGAGAAAATGCTGCCAAGAAAAGCCTGTGAGCATGGCCGTCATGGAGTAACTTATGACCAAGATTATGTTCCTAGAGATGAAGCCCTGGCTAACATGATAACTAGAATTAATATGTTAACTGCACTAATGGCACAAATGGCAAGTTCTCGCCGAACTTCATCGTACACCGGAACACAAAGAAAAGTCAAGTGAAAGTTTTGTTAATCCATTCTCTGAGCATCAGCATAGATCTGAGTCTATTAATGATAGAAAATGAAAAGCTGGGTTGAGAATTGACATTTCTGAATTTCAGGGAAGTGGACAACCTGAAAAACTATTTGATTGTAAGGAAGTTCCTAGAAATAAACTAGTCTCGCTTGTTGTAACTTGATTTCATTGAAAGGCAACAGCTTGGTGGCAACAAACTGAGCTCACAACAATTAAGCAAGGCAAAAATAAGATCCACTTTTGGGAAAAGTTGAAGAAGCACTTATGTGGAGCATTCTTACCTCACAATTATACTAAGCTATTATACCAAGTTATTATACCAACAACTACAGAATTTGAGGTAAAGTAATCGATTAGTAGATGATTACACCACATAATTCCACTAGTAGGTAGCATGCAATGACTTGACAGAGATAGAGAAACAAAAAGTTTCCCGCTACATTGGAGGCATACGATCCAGTTTCAAGACCAGTTGAATTTACTTGATCCATGCTCTGTCTTCGAAGAACCAACAGACTTTGTTATTGGAGAAGTAATTTAAACGACATACTAGCGACTCAAACTTTGGGGGGTCCTCGAAGTGGTCGTGATACTTTAAACTTGACTTCCCAATTCTGAAATTTCACTCCTTCAAATCCTCCAAATAAAACTAATAAATCTAGTGAAATCAGTCAAAGCAGCAAAACCCAATCCTCGGGTTTAGGATTACGCTGTTTTAATTATAGAGAAAGTGGGCACTGAATGACAATGTAAAAAGTGAGGAAAATACAGTAAAGGCTTATTCGTAGGCACTGAGGAAAGTGAAGACTACTAGGAGGAAGAAATTGAAGAATTCGCTGAAGAACCAAGTTTTGATATTAGTAGTAGTACACAATCTGTTGAAGAACATGGTGATAGTAGACCAATGTTGATCATAAATCGTGCATTCTTCGCTCTTAAAGGTCAAGATAAAGACAAGTGGTTTCAACAAAATACTTTTCAGACTACTTACACAATTGGGGAATAGTATGTCATATGGTATAGACTCGGGTAGTTACGAGAATGTTATTTCAGAAGAAGCTGTAACAAAGTTAAATTTAAAGATAGAAACTCATCAAACTCCATGTAAGCGTTTCTTCAACTTTTCCCAAGAGTTGATCTTCTTTTTGCCTTGCCTAATCCTTGTGAGCTTAGTTTGTTGCCACCAAGTTGCTACCCTTCCACAAAATCGACTTGTTGTAAGTGAGACTGGTTTATTATTACGAACTTCCTTATATTTAAAAACTTTTGTTAATCTCTCTGATACTAATATGCTGCAGCAGAAGTTTAAAGTTTGAAATATTCCGTTGATTGTAGAGAATACCAGAATAAAAATAAGATAAATTTACGTTGATTCAAATGAATACTGCGAACTTAGGGGTTAAGATTCGTTGATTCCGTAAAATACCGAGAATGAGTTTCATTATTTTTATTGTTTGCCTTCTCAATAAGGCTTAATAGCAAGTATATGCATACGCATATATATAAGCAACTACAATAATGAACATACTGTACTATGTTGAGCGAAATGATCAAAAGTTAAAACCTATGATTAAAATATGAAAAAAGAGAATGAGAGATGAGGAAATAACGAGATTATAATAACAATACCAATATTAGTGAAACAAATAAAGGCTTTTTGTAATATTATGAAACAAACATATTAAAAATAATTTATTTTATTTTTTTATCGTCAAAAAATTGAGAAATTTATTAAGTTAAAACCACATTACACCTAATGGGTGACATAATAAGATGGTGGAAGAAACTGATACAGTAAAACAAAAAATTGCCAATGAAAAGAACTACTGGACAGCTACTGAAAATGGTAATATAGGGAACAACATACGATTTATAATCAAAGGAAATAGTCAAGCCAAGTAAAATCACAAAAATCAACGGCCGAATTAACTAGGTAGTCAGTAACTCTATCTATCAACCTCCTGATAGCTGTGAAAAACCTGAAAATGCATCCTATCAACCAAATAATAACAATTCAACAACTTATTTCGGATGGTTCATTAAGGAAGCAATGATCGATCTATTGTTGAACATGTGCACAACAAGCATTGAATCAGATACATAAGACCAGCTTCTCTCATGATCAATCTTCATTGCTATAATAGCGGCAAAAAATTCAGCCTAGAAAGCAGTGTTCATGCCTAAAGGAATGCTGAAACCACTAAAACTGAAACCAATTTCATGTTTGTAAACACCAGCATCAGCATAACGCCACCTAACATTAATTTTCCATGTAAGATGCAATTCTAATTTCCGATACAATGAATTAATTCATGTAATATATGTTTAGTTGAATTTTATACAATCATTAATTATATGCTACCTGTTTAAAATAAATATGCACAGGTTATAATATTATTTATTTATAATTTCCAATGCAATGAATTAATTCATGTAATATATGTTTAGTTGAATTTTATACCACCATTAATTACATGCTGACATTTTAAAATAAATATAAATATATTATAATATTATTTATTTATTTTATGAGTGACACACGCCTCATGGCTATTATAGAACTTCTTCTAATTTCCACACAAAAAGCTAAAAACTACAGCATCAAATGGGACCAGAGACTTTGCTCGAGTCCACATAAGCTCAGTTGCTTTGCCTTTTATATATACGTTCTTACAAGCTCAGTTGAGAAGTTAGCTGTACTGAATAGAAGCTGAAGGTAGAAAGAGATCAGACTAGGCAAATATATTACAAAGCTAATAAACATGGCCGCCGCCGCCAACACCACCATTCCCGCTGCTTCGTGGCCCCCACCGTCACCATTCCTTTTCACGTTCACAGGTATGCGTGTGTATATCAATTTTTCTTCTCTTGTTTTATTTTTTTTCCTTAAAAAGCTTAACCAATTTATGTATTTATTATTATTATAAATTTGAGATAACTAATAATATTTCACAGCGAGGTCCGATTGGGGATTTGGCTTCTGCCCTTGCAAATGCTTCCCCGACGCAGCAGAGCACGATGCTGCGAGGGAATCTTTACCCACATGTGGGAAAACTGGAGCCTGATGCAGCAGCTAAGGTTACGGAAATACTTTTGGAGATGGATCAGACAGAGATTTTGCACTTGCTCGAGTCACCAGAAGCCTTCAAAGAAAAAGTGGCAGTGGAGGTTCTGAAGAATCCGGCAGGTAATCCAGCTGATCAACTAGCCTCTTTATAATTGAATAATAACTTAGTTTGTTAAGTCGCTTGGATACAGTTACTGGACTTTGAAGTGAATGATCTAATAGGCTAGGCTACTGCTTTGGTAACTTAACATAAAGAGATTGGGTTACGCATTAATTTTTTAATTAATTTCTTAATTTACTGATTTGATATTATTAGTTTTCAAAAGAATAATAACAACTAATATAGATTCTGTTTTAATCGAAACACTTACAAAGTCTTCAACTTCTCATCAACACTCAACTCAAGGATTTATATGCTTCTAAACAAGATCAAGAGAACTCCTTTTACATGCTTCCAACTCAATAGGTGCTTTATTTCACACAAACCTCAAGCTTCTTGCATTGATCCGTGCAATTCCTGCAAACTCTTGAGTAACTATTTCAAATCAGGAAAAATTAAAGAAGCAGAGAACCTGTTCGATGAAAGTCCTGAGAAGAATGTAGTATCATGGTCCGTTGTGATTCATGGATATTCTATAAAGGTGTTTCACGAGAAATCCTTGAAAGCTCTCTCCCATGCCCAATTCTTTCATTATAGTTGGTGTTCTTGTTGCGGCAGTAGGCTTGAAAAACTTGGAACTTGCGAGATCTATTCATGGACTAATGGTGAAATTTGGGTTGGAATCTGATGTAGTAGTTGGTACTGCGATGCTTGATGCATATGCAAAATGGGGAAATGTATTTTATTCTTATAAGTTGTTTGAAGGACTAAAGAACCCATGTGTGGTTTCTTGCAATGCAATTGTTGCTGGGTTTATAAGTAATAAACTTTTTGAACAGGCTGTTCTCTTATTTAATTTCTTTCGGGGGTCTAGTTTGGTGCCTAATGCTGTGGCAATGTTGACGGTTATTAGGGGTTATGTTGCACCAGGGTCAAGGGCACTTTGTGAACTAATCCATTGTTTGACAATTAAGCTGGGTCTTATTTTGGATATATCTGTTACTAACTCTGTACTTGAAATGTATTCATGTTTGATGGATTTAGATGCTGCTATCCAAATACTTAGAGAGATGGAATGCAAAGATATTGTCAGTTGGACGAGGATGACGAGTTTGTTTGTCGACTTTGAATATGCCGGTGATGCTCTAAAGATTTTAGCGAAATGAAAAAGAGTAGGATCATTTGTGATACGGTTGCTCTATTGAATTTAATCTCAGCTAATGCAATTTTGGGAGATTTGAAGAGGGGGAAAACAACTCCGTGCACAAGTTGTTTTGGGAGGCCTTCAATTAGAGCTGTGCCCTTCGAACTCTATCATTGCAATGTATTCCAAGTGTGGTGATTTAGATTCTTCCAGGTCTGGATTTAATCAAATAACCGAGAAGAGCTTGGTTTCCTGGACCGCAATCATTTTAGGATATGTGCAAAATGGGTGTGCAAGAGAGGCTTTGGACCTACTCATTAAGATGAGACAAGAAAAAACTGATTCCGTTGATTCAATAATGTTAGTCAGTATTCTCACTGTTTCTGGTGAGCTGGCTGCTTTATAGATCTGCCTGCAGCTCCATTGTCATGCTTTTGAAGCTGGTTTCTCACGGTATAGATCAGTTCAAAACAGTCTTATATTGTCATATTCAAAGTGTGGGAATGTGGACCTTGCCTACATTGTTTTCGAGGAGATGGGTTTTCTTCAAGATTTTGTATCATGGAATGCTATTATAAATGGGTATGGGGTCAATGGCCATGGGGAAACTGCTCTTGCTCTGTACCATACAATGACGTTGAGTAGGGAAGTCCCCGATAATTCAACCTACTTGAGCATTTTGAATGCTTGTAGTCATGCAGGGTTAACAAATGATGGATTGGTTATTTTCAATCCAATGATACAAGAAAACAAAGTAAAGCGAAGCCAAGAGCATTATGGGTGTGTGGTTGATTTGCTTGCTCGTGTGGGCTGCTATCAGATGCAAGTGGGCTTTGCTGGTAAACTTTTGGAAGGGATGGGTGCAAATATTTGGAGGGCTTTGCTTAGTGGATGCGTGCTCTATGGTAACATAGAGCTAGCAGAACTAGCAGCGAAAAAGGTATCTGAGCTTGACCCTGGAGAATCTGGTCAAGTTTTGCTCCTTTCAAATGTTTATGCATCAGTTGGGAGGTTTCAGGATGCTGAAGCTTTGAGATCAGGCTTACAGAAGAAATGGATAATTAAGATTCCAGGATTAGCTTTATCAATAGCACATCATGTGACTTCGGTTGATTATTCTATCTTTTTAGATTAGAGGAGGATTTCTTTCTTCTTATGGACATTCACTGTGACTCAAGACATGATGAAGTTTCTGAGATATAAGCGCCACCAGAACATCCCCGTATTACTGGCAACTTGATTAACCAGATGATGGCTGAATCTTTATCATTCATTATAGTTAAAACGTATCAAGGAGAGAAGCTTTGTATAGAATTCCAGAATTAGGAATTTGAAGATGATTCCATCTGTTCTTCTTTAATGGATCTGATATGGCTGAAATTAATTATCAGCATTTGTAATCATAGCGATGCTAACTTTAGCATATCCTGCTTCATCATGAATGTATTCTAAAATCGTTAAAAGCAATATAGATTCAGTTTTACTGATGATCCGATGCTCAAGGGAATGAGTATTGTGGTCGTTATTGGCTGTTATACCGAATGATAGAGAAGAATGATTGGCAAGGTGTGGAAGATTTTGTCACTGATCATCCCGATGCCTTGATTGGAGAGTTATTAGTTGATGTTGAATCTGATGAGGCCACTTTTGGTAGAGAAAGGAAATCTAAAGGCCTGCTCTCTACCAAAACTCTATCTTTTGGTAGAAAGGAAATCTAAAGGCCTTAATCACAACTGTTGGCAGCTCTTCATGGACTCCAACGTTATCACCAATTTTGTTTTTTAACAAGGAAACATGAAAAACTGGATAGATCTTACAATCCTTGGGTAGCTCCAATTTGTAAGCAACAGCTCCAATTTCTTTTGAAACCCTGAATGGGCCAAAGTACTTAGGAGACGGCTTAAGATTCTTCCTCATTGAAATCGAAATTTGTCGATATGGCTGGAGCCTAAAATAAACTCACACCCTCTCTTCGAATTGTCGTTCTCTATGATTCTTGTCATGCACCTTCTTAATGCGTGCTTGGGCTTCCTTGAGAATTTGCTCATAACTCCTTAATAACTCGGTCCCTAGTCATCAATCATCTTTCAACAGCATCCACACGAGTCATTCCTGGAATATAAGACAATAAACTGGGCCAAAGTCTTCCATACACTACTTCAAACGAGGTAGTTTTCCTTGCTGAATGCCAACTGGCATTGTAGCAATTCTCGGCCCAAGCTAGCCACTTACTCCACTCCTTAAGCCTTGAACTAGTAAAGCATCGCAAATACATCTCAACCGTACGATTCGCAACTTCGCTTTGTCCATCAGTTTGAGGATGGTATGCTGAACTATAATTGAAGCTTGTCCTATTCATTTTGAATAAAGTAAACTTATAAAGGTTGAGTCTCCATCACAAACAATAGTTTTTGGCATTCCATGCAGCTTGAAAAATATTATCAAAAAATATTCTTGCAACTCCGACCGTTGTATAAGGATGAGACAAAGGAATCAAGTGTGCATATTTTGATAGTCTGTCAACAACAACCAAAATAGCAGCTTTTCCATTTGACATTGGCAGTCCATCAATGAAATCCATAGAAATATCTTCCCGTGCTTGTTGTGGGATAGGAAAAGGCTAAAGAAATCCAGCAGGAGCAAGCTGTTCCACCTTGTGTCGTTGGCAAATGTCGGATGCTGCAATAAATTTGCGTATTGCACTTCTCATGCCCTTCCAAAAAAAAAAAATTGGCTCTTATACTCTGAAATATCTTATGGTACCCTTCATGAGTGCTATTATGGAATTGTTCTAAAATGTCTTTAATTAAAGAAGAATTTTCCTCAAGATAAATCTTTTTCTTAAAGAAAATTACCCTATCCATTATTTTCCATGGATCTATTGCCTCCCCAGCCTTAATACGTTGGAGTAGCCCTTGTAATTTGTAAAGCCACACTAAATTCAATTTCTTATTTAATAGCCCCCACCCAACTAGGAACAGGTTGGGTAATTGCTGCTAGTCTCCCACTACTCTCCTTGTCATTAACTTCCCTGTCTCTCCTGTGCTTGAAAGAAAGTCAGCCACAACATTTTCTTCCCACTTTTTTATACTAAATTATGAAATCAAATCCCATCAGCTTGTACAACCATTTTTTCTGAGTTGTAGTAGTGATTCTTTGGCTCCATAGATACTTCAAGCTTTGGTGGTCTGTCTTGACAATGAATTGACGACCCAATAAATATAGACGCCATCTTTGCACTACTAGGACCAAAGCAAGGATTTCTTTTTCATATGTTGACAGCAACAGAATCTTCCCTTGTAAGGCTTGACTGAAAAAAGCAATGGTTAAGACAGCTAATGTTCCCAATCCACTTGCATCGCACTCCACAATAAACTTCGTTGAAAAATCAAGAAGAGCAAGTATTGGAGCCTTTGTCATGGCTTCCTTTAAATTTTGAAATGCCGCTTTAGCCGATGACGTTCGGGAGAACGAATCTTTTTTCAACATCTTCGTAAGTTGTCCAACTATTTTAACAAAATTTTGAATAAATTTTCGGTAATAGCCAGTCAATCCAAGGAACCCTCTCAAGGCTTTAAGCGTACTCGGCTTTGGCCAATTCATCATTGTAGTAATTTTTAAGCGTACCAGCATTAGAAATTACATGGCCTAGGTATTGTATCTCTTTTTGGCCAAATTGACATTGTTTCTTCTTGACAAATAGCTGGTGAGATCTTAATACAGCCAATATAAATTTGAAATGTTGCAAATGCTCACTCCTAGACTTACTATACACAAGACTGTCATTAAAAAAAATACAAGAATAAATTTATGCAAGTAGTCTTGGAATACCTCATTCATTAGAGCTTGAAAAGTAGATGGAGCATTGGTAAGGCCAAATGGCATGACGAAAAATTTATAGTAACCATGGTGTGTTTGAAAAGCTGTCTTTGGTGTGTAACTGGATGCTACCCGAATTTAATCATATCCACTTCGTAAGTCCCGCTTCGAAAAAATAGTTGCCCCAATTAATTCATCCAATATTTTATCAATAACGGGAATTGAAAATTTATCTTTGATAGTAATCTTGTTTAGAGCTCGATAATCGACACACATTCACCAAGACCCATTATGCTATTTAACTAAGATGACAGGTGGTGAATAAGGACTATTGCTGGACTTAATAACACCTAAGGAGAGCAAATCAGCAACAATCTTTTCTATCTCTATTTTTTGAAAATGAGGATGACGATATGACTTAACATATACTGGCTCACTTCCTACCTCTAAAGGAATTTTATGATCATGGGTACGTGAAGGTAGTAAGCCTTTGAGCTCATCGAAGACATCATCAAGTTCTTCTAAAAGCTTTTGCAATGATGGGGAATGTTGACTCCTCATGGTAATATCTTGAAATGAGTTATTCATTGAAGATAACTGAAGCACCATCCCTTTTTTGCACTTTCTTATTTCCCAATTCAACTCCAATTTCCCCAACAATTTATCATTTGCAATAGACTACCCTCTTAAGATAATCTCCTTATTTGCTATTTTAAAGCTCATCTGTAGTTTTTCAAAGTCCCATATTATTTGGCCTAATGTTCGTAGCCATTGAGTTCCCAACACTATATCATAAACCTCCAATAGAAGAATATAAAAATCAACAAAAATATGAAAAATCCCCTGTAATAATAATTTAACATTAGTGCACTTGCTACGACTGGGAAGTCGTTTTTATGATACCACCACCACTTTGAATTGCCCTTCAACTTCGGGTTGTAATCCCACCTTCCTGCAATGTCTTCACTGGTGAAATTATGGGTGCTCCCTAAGTCCACCAAAACTATTGTGGTAAGTGACCCAATAGTCCATTTTACTTGCATTGTACCCGATGTCCTTGCTCTAGAAATTGCGTGTAAAGAGATCTCTGGCACCACATTGGAATCTTCTATAATGGCCTCATCCTCATCCATAACCACATCATTGTCACCATCATAACATGCTTCAATAAAAAATAATTGTTTGCGATGGTGCCCCGAGGTGAACTTTTTATCACAATTGTAACATAATTCTTTAGCTCGTCTTTCTTGCATTTCCGTTGGTGCCAATCGCCGAACCGGAAGGGTTGAATTGCCATGAATTAGTTCTTTTTTCACTGAATAGTTCTTTTTTACCTCAACAGTGGCAGTGTTACGTCGCTGTGAGATGTTTTGAGCTTCATACAATCGGGCTCGTCCAATGGCTGATGTAAATGTGGTTGGCCTACCGGCAAGAACGTCTGCCTTAATGGTGTCTTTCAACCTACCAACGAAACAGCTAACTTGTCGATCTTGTGAAAGGTCCCACCTTAGGTAAAAACTTCTCAAATTGGGTCTGATAATCACATATAGAGCCAACCTGTTGTAGTTTGATTAATTCATCAAAAAATTCTTGAAATTGAGTGGCGCCATAGTTGAGCATCTCCTTCTAAATGGAATGAAGCCAGTGCCACACGTTCTTCTTCTAGAGTTTGATAAAGTGAAAGAACTGTTCATCTCTACAAACCCAACTAGTCGTGTCTTCACTGCCATTGAACCGTGGAAAATCAAGTTTGATCAACCTTGGAACATATGACTGTTATGTGCTACTTTGATGACCGCCCATGGTGTTTCCCAATCGCCCCTGATCGTGGGGTGGGCCATTAGAGCAGTCTTCTTCCTCTCGTTCCATTTTGGTCTCCGGCAGGGAATTATTTGAATTAAGCACTCCAAATAGTTCATTGATCTTCTCCAAAATCTGTAGTTGACCAGTCATGACAGAACTTATATCCGACACTGACTTCTCTACCCTTTGATCCATGCCTATGCTTTGATACCACTATTGGATGTACTGGGGATTGTTCCTGTTTTGTTTGTTGGAACATATTGTGAAAATTTTTAAATAACTGAAATTCGTCAGGTTGATCGAGGACCTTAGGACCTTTGTACTTGAATTATTGAATGAAACTTGTCTGATCTCTTTTATTCACTAGTGGCTTGGAATAACTAGCCAAAAATTACAACGTTTATGTCCTGAAAAATATCTAAAGTGTTGTCATTAACCTTCTGCAACTACTTCCTACGATGAAATAGCAACAGATTGCATTAGATTAGGACTATGAGATATCTACTAACGACAGCCAATTATTTTTTAAAAAAAAAGAAACAATAAGACCAAATACGTAACACTATGAAGGAGTGATTTGGACTAACTATCAAAACGCAAAACATTTGTCGGCGGCAATGTTCACAGCTACAAAATTGGGGATTTTCGAGTTTGCCAATGAATTTATTACGGCCTATGATTGGTCTGCTAACTAGACAAACAAAAATGACCATAACATATTTGATCTTGCAGTTTTACATCGCCGTGAAAAAGTTTTTAATCTCCTGCGTCGCGTAACTTTCACTACATTTTTGGTGACTTTAGGAGACAATTCTGGCAACATCCTGCATTTAGTGGGAAGATTAGGACCTTCAAGTGAAGTGGCTGGTGCAGCATTGCAGATGCAGCGGGAGTTGCAATGGTTCAAGGTGTGATTGCTCATCCGACAACTTAATATACTTTTTTATATTTAATAGTCACAATTTGATATTGGCTGCACAATAGATAAGTAATGATATTCACACAGAAAAGTTGGACAGAATCTTGACAAAAATAAGATAATAACAACCATGCCGGTTTACAACTTAATATATTATTGTAATTATTATCATTATTTATTATATTATTTGTGACATTATTATTAGTTAATAGTTATTGTTCATGATAATAATAGTATTATTAACAACAACAACAACAATAATAATAATAAGGGCCATTCAATGATGCTGTTATAAAAATTACGGCATTAATACTTTCATGAATATGTATCGTTAGATTTAACTAATTGTTCACAAAATTAAAAGTTAAATAGGATAATATTTTAATTAATTTCAAATATAGTCTATTTAAACTTCTATATTTTTCTTTTGAAAAAATGTATTTTAATAACACAACTTAATATTAGAGAAACAAATTGCTCCGAACTCTAAGGGCAAGCCTAACTAGTTCAATCTAACGTAACTAAATAAAATCATCAATAAGTATCTTGCCAAAGCAATTTGCCAGAATCTCTCCTATATTTTTGACATTTCTAAGCTACAAATCTATAAAATAAGCACTCCTAAAATAACCCATAAACTTAATGCAGTAAAATCCGCAAAAATCAAACCCCAGAAGAGGGTTGCATCGCATTACAAATGGAAAAAAATTAAAATTAAGAAATTTTTACAACATTTTCGCTCATGATTTCATATCACCCAATCCAACACCAACAAATCGACCTGACAATCATCGTTCGATGCCATCATAGTGCTGTACGACACCATAGCCACTGCTCCATGAAGACGCCTTCACTGTGGAGAAGATGAATCCCAGAGAAGAAGAAGAAGAAAGAAGGAGAAAAAGAGGAAAATAAAAATGGAAAACAAACTGAAGAAGACAAAGAAAGAAGAAGAAAAGGAGGGGAAAAAAAAGAAAATGAAACGAAGACAAAGAAAGAGAAAAAAATGAACGAAGAAGACATAGATTGGGAGAAGACGAAGGGAGGAGAGAGAGGAAGCAGATAATGATACATTCAACAGCATTATCCAAAGAAAAGAAAATTTTGAAAAAACAAAGAGAGAGAGGAAAATAAAAAAAAAACAGTAAATAAATCAAATAAATAGGTTCCTCTAATAAATAAACAAAAAGTTAATAAATATTATTTTTGAAATATAAATATATATATATACACACACACAGAGTAAAACCTCTGTATAGTCATATTGTTGGGACTTGAGAAATTTATTTTTATAAGAGGTTATAACTCAATAGAGATATAATACAAAAATTATTATCTTTGGTTAATTATCCCTAATGCAAGTGATATAGAGGTAAATTATGTCATGTATTAATAAATTAATAAGTGAGTCAAATTCAATGTATAGACATTAATAAATTAATTAGTGAGTCAAATTCAATGGATAGATATTAATAAAAATGATATATAGTTTTAAAAAACTAATATAAAAAGTTTCATGCCAGAAAGCTACGAACATACTTGAGAAGCTAAAAATATTTTGGTTTCAATAGATGTCTATGCTGACCAATTAATACATACCCACAAGTTGAAAGATGTAATTGCAACTTTAAAGAACAAATCATTGTCACAAGCAACTTTAGAAAGATATTTTGTTCCATCTTAATTATTTAATGTAACATAGCATATATTTTTGAAATATTATTACTATGTGGACGTAAGTTTATTAAGATGGGACCTACACAAAAAATAACTTATTACAATGTGAAGTTTATTCCTAATTATAACTAGTCTTAGGTTGAGACTACAATTTTTTATTACTATGAAGAGGTTATTCCTATATAGAATATTCATATATTAAGGAGCAATGCTTCCTGCGATGCTCCAACAATCTTTTAAGTATCACTTACTTCCAAAAACAACTTAAGGTGTAGATGAGGATCTTCCGATGGCAACCTATTGAATTGTCCCACTGTCTGCAACATCTGAAACATCACGAGTTTAAGCTCAAAATTATTAGCTTGCACTTCGGGTCTAACTATTCCAGAATTTATGGTTTGAGGAGTCAACACTACATAGTCTCTAATGGCTTTGTCTCTATCATTTTCCATGTAAATAATATTGTTATGGCCTGGTTGCCTATGAATATTCTGCCCATTCTAACTTTTTTTTATCTCCTTGAGCAATTACTGATTGTATTTCTCCTTAGGGGTTCAAATTCCCCATATCTTGCAAATCATCTATTACTACAACAACTTTTGAATTTTTGTGCCCTTTTCTAAATCTCCTTACATTTCTTTCAATTTCTGGATCAAGATGAAATTCAACTAGTTTATATTTGCGCATGCAAGGGTTGTTTGCCAACAAAATAAACAAATGAAAATTAAAAATAAAAATTAACACCGTTCAAGATTAATTTCACAAATCACAATAAACAATCGATCCCCGACAACGGCGCCAAAAAATTGGTGTGTAAATTCTAATGATATGGGAGTCAATGTTCAAGTGTACACAACAAGTAATATAATGATGAGTAATCAAGATCGTCTGCACAGGGATTGATGTTATCAGATTTGCTACAGAAATTCTGTCAGTGCAGTTTAGATTAAATTAAAATAAAATAATTAAATTAAAAATGCAAAAAAGGAGATCTTAAATTAAACACGAAGATGCAATCAACAAGAAACGAGTAGTTGAGTGATTAAACTTACTTAATAGTTTTGACTATTTTTCTAATTAAGAACCTGTTGCTACAACATTTTCTACTGCACTGAGCAGAATCCCTTATGCATCCTCAGCTATCACCTGTTGGATATCTTATATCTATATGTAACCTAACAGTGATAAGTTGTTATACTAACATTGGATATAGTATTATGCGTTCTGGGTTCCAATTACCCTACAAGGTGAATCCCTATGTCTAGTTCTTCACTAATCTTAAATCAAACATAGCCCTATTCAAATCAAGATTAATAGAACTTTGGAAACTCAATCTAAAACTAAGTATTATCTTAATTTGTTCCACTAAGTTATCTTTTTGATGCTCCTTTTTAGCTAGTATCCACTAAATGGGTGATCAACTAAAATAAAGAATTAAAATAAATACAATTAAGACAAACTGCTGTAGCAAACAGAGAGTAATATGTATATATCAGTCAAACATCCATTAAGATTGTTTATCACTCAACTACAATCAAATTCAATTTATAATTTGTGAAAAAAATAAATAAAAGAGTTTTAGTCATCAAATACATCCTCATGAATAAATAGAAAATAAGAAAAGAACAAGAAGGACTGATTTTAGAAAATATAACTAAAATGCAATGAAAACATGTCATTTACTTTATAAGTAATCTTGATTTAAGCCTAAAAGTGCCATGATAACTCTCATTTCATAGAGTTATCAGTACTCCTCTGCTCGTTTTCGTGAAATACAACACTTATATAAAGGGAAGTATTTTACATATTAAAAACTAGCGAAACATGCAATATCGTATTTCATACAAAGAAGCAGCCAACTTGCAAAAGCCAAAGAAAGCCTCCATATTTCATATATTCTTGATGTTTTAGTTTTCGTACCTTCAATATATATAGTCTATCGTTAGACATCTTTGATGATTACTATGGTCTCTTTAGGATGAAGGGTCATTTTCTGTATTGAGGAGATTTCAAGGATCAGTAAACACAAGTGAAAGTGAGTGGTGCTCGCGAAACAAGTTCGACTGGTTGATTCAACTAAGAGGCGGCAAGTGTTTGAAGGAGTCTGAAATTGTGTAACAATCTCAAAGGTTGTAATCTTTCATTACTCAGTAAATTACTTAATGAGCATGACCTTATGAATATAGGATTATGATTCAAACTACGTATAAATCATCTATGTGCATTACTTTTTGAATTTACCATTACATAATCGATAAATTTATGAATAGTAAATGAACAGTGCAATAAATAGTAACTTATGAATAATAACTAGTGAACAGTATCATATGAGTAGTAATCTATGAACAATAATTACAAGAAAATTAATTTTATTTAATTAATTTTCTAGTGTTTAAATTTACCTAACAATTATTAAAATATATCTAAATTGTTAACCATTCTTAATCAATATGAAGAGCCAAACTAAAAAGATAATATGCAGAAGTTCCTTGATTAAAGGTCCATTCTTCATTAAACAATATAAAGAGCCAATATAAAAATACAATTTACAAAAGTTCCCCTATTAAAGGTTTATGATGTAAATGCCTCTAGCAAAAATAAATTTTACAGGAAAATGTAACACTGTTCCTTTAATGAACTCTCAAAAGTCAACAAAATTGCTGCACCGGCCCCCCACAAACGACACTCTTTTTAGCTTACTTCAACGTAGTCTTTCTTTTTTCTTCCTTTGTTTTTGTCTTTTTCATTCACACAGTCTTTCTTTAATTGATCAACTCATGCATAAATATATTTAAGTATATTCTATGAAGAATAAATATTAAAAAATGTTTATCTGTCCTTTTAGTAGTTGAGACGTCTTTAAACTTTTTTAACCTTTTATATTACTTTGCGTTCTCAAAAAAAAAAAACATTTTAATGCAAGGACAGTCGCCAAGTCTCTTTGTAACAAGAGGTAGAAATTTGTTATATAGTTATTGGCTTTAAATTAATAGACCATAGGGTTCGACTATTTTAAGTCCAATTCCATGTTTGGACAATGATAGCTTAAATTAAAAAAGAGAATTAATTGGACTAAGTCCCATATAGGAACCACCATAAAATGACCAAATTATATATGATACCTCAACTTGGGATAAGTTTATTTCAAGTAATTAAATTGTAATTACTTAATTATTGTCTAATTAAAAACCATATTAGTTAATCAATAAAATAAAAAGAAAATTTTAAATTATGAAAATAAAAATTTAATTATTTAATTTTAATACCAATAATAATTTAAATATTATAATATGAATAATCAATAAAGAAAGAAACTTAATTTTGATTTTTTTAGTTAATAAAACATAAAAAAATATCATTGTATTGTAAAAATATATATTTTATTATATGCAAAATTCGTTTATAAAGTTGTAAAAGTCATTTCTGCATTTTTAATAAAATGTAGGAACCTCATTGAAAAATCTATTATATATATATATATATGAGCAATGATATAGCCACAAACTCTTGTACAAACTTATTTTGTACAAACTGATGTGGCATGATAAGATTGGTTGAATTAAATATTACTTGGCCCACATGATTTGTTTTTATTAATTTATATTTTCATTCAACCAATGAAATCATGCCACGTCAGTTTGTACAAAATAAGTTTGTACAAGAGTTTGTGGCTGTATCATTACTCTATATATATATATATATATATATGCGTGTGTCATTATTTATTTATTTATTACTAATAAATTATTATTAATAATCCTATCAATTTTACACCAAACTAAAACGCGCTAGCGGAGCAAACACTGTCAGTATTATTGAAAACATTTTTTTTAATATTAACATTTTTTTAATATTTTTGTATTACAATGAAAGCCCAACACACAGTATCAATGTTCAGTTAAAACAAAAAAAAAAACAACTAAATTTCTCAAAGCTCGAGATAGGAAATAAATTTAATACCAACAATAATTTAAATATTATAATATGAATAATCAATAAATAAAGAATCTTAGTTTTCGTGTTTTTAGTTAATAACAGGGGCAGACCCAGGACTTTAAAGTACACCGGGTTAAATTTAAAAAAATATTATATTGTAAAGTGAACATAAAATTTCATAAGTAATAAAATAATATACACCTAATAAGTTGAAAATAAAAAATTTAATTCAAACAAATACTACTAAAGTTGTACTTTTCATGGCTTCAAACAATGGAATTCATCAATTGTAGAATCTAAGTCAATTGTATCTACAATTTCTCTTTCCGTATAGACAACCATACGATCTGAAAGAAATTCATTTTCTATCTTACTCTAGGAACCTGCTAAGCTTAGAGTAAGGAGTTCCATAGTTTGCTCTGGGAACATGCTATTTATCTCTGTCAATTGAAAATCTATTATACAACATGAAATATATCAAAGTGATAATGACGCTCAACTGTAACGTAACCTTTTTGTTGATAGGAACGTCTTGTACCTTCCATATAACAAACCCTCATATCATGCATAATAATGTCATGCTTTCCACGAAATGATACCATACTTCAAATAAAATCATCCCAACGATTATCAAAATTCTTGCAAAAGTCTTTTAGTACTTGTGACATAATTCAAAGCATTCAAGATGTCTAAAATTTTTTTCTGTAGTGCTCGACAAAGAATATCAAAGATTCCAAGAACTTTATCCAACAAATGCAAAATAAACACAAACTCAAAAGGATGTCATCTCTCTATACGCACCTTTAGCTTCTCTACGCATATCTCCAGTAGGTCCATCATTAATCATCTTTCATGGAACTTCAAGAGTTGCACTAAACATCTCAATAAACCTACTAACTGAAGTAAAATGTGAGTTCCAACAAGTATCTCCAGCCCTTTGTAAAGTTCGGACTTGATTAGCACCTGCACCAGTCTCAAGCTCTTCTGAAGCTATCAGTTTTATAGCTATCAATTCTATAATTTCTTTCTCTTCAGCAGCTTTTAACTCAGCATAACGTTTGAAAAAAGCATTAACAAAGTTGACAATAGAGCTCAACTTGGAAAAAAATAACCATACCTCATGCACTTCTTTAGATACTGCAACTAATACAAGTTGTAGTCGATGAGCAAAGCAATATACATAATAGGCATATGGACAATCATCAAGAAATAAAGATTGTAATCCATTCCACTCTCCCGCCATGTTACTAGCACCACCATACCCTTGATCTCTTAAATTTTCAATTAAAAGATTATATCGAGCAAGAACATTACATCTCATTTTTAGAGTTAAGGCCTTTGTGTCATCAATATTCACAACTTCATAGAAACGCTCTCTAATAAACGCATCACAATCAATATATCTCAAAATAATATCTATTTGCTCTTTGTGAGATTCATCAAGTGCTTCATCAACAAGAATACAAAATTTAGCATTCCTAATTTCCTCTTGAATTTTGTGTCGCACTTTATTAGCAAGAATATTCAATAACTCCTTTTGATTTTTAGGTGCTATGTATTGGACATTTTTAAGAGCATTTTCTAACACAACTTTATTAATCTCCTCATTCATTGTTGCTAACAACTTGATTAATTCAATGAAATTTCCACGATTGAGAGAATTAACCGACTCATCATGACCTCTAAAAGCACAAGCTTGTTTTTGCTAACCACTTGGTAGCTACTATTGAGGTTTTTAGCCGCAATCTTTTCTTTAAAACTTACTGTGAAGATTGTGCATTCATTCTTTTATCAATATGTGTAAATGGATCCTTTAAATTGCTCCACTTTACCATGGCAGCATTGTGAAAAGACCCATGACTCCCTTCATGTAGTGCAAAAGGACATTTTTTGTCACAAGAAACATACTTCCAATTTTGACAACATCAACAATAAATGCATCAAACTTAGTTGACGTATCATAAAAAAGAAAGTATGGAAAACAAAATGCTTTGTCTTTTGATATGGAATACTCAAGTCAAGGAAATTTTGAGAACCAAGAAAATTGAAATCGTCGATTTTGCATACCATGTTTAGTTGATGGGTAGTTTTGTAGCTCGGGTTGAAAATGATCCCATATTTATGTATGCCATCCGCACATCTTCCCGTTTGTCAATGGGATAAGTTTTTATTGAAATGCGCAATCCAGGATCACGTTCTAAATAAGGGGTGTCAATAGTGGATGAAATATCGACTTCTCAAATTCAACCCTTTGAGACGTAGGAGAATTTGAGGCATCAATATTGCATGGAGAGCTTGCCTTATTTGATGATTGACCACCATCTACTTTGGCAAAGAATGAAATGAGAGTTTTCTTTAGCTTGGATTTGTGGGACATTATAACCTATAATAACATGGAATTATATAAGAATTAATAAATTAATTAATAATTACAAGCCTAATTAGCAGACTTACATAAAATAAGCAATTAAAACTTGTTCATCTTTTCAATTTAAAAAAAATAATTATAAGTGAAAAAATAACAAGAATAAGTATTTACTTAAAATGCTCTCTTGCAATTGTTCCAAATATATATATATATATATATACCAACACATTGTACTATTGCATAGTTATTGAATTCAGTTTGCTTGAGTTTTACCAACTAACTTCCAGGACACAACATTGAGTTAGAATATTTAGACAGAAATCAAAATTGATACTTTACAAAATAATGAATGAAAACAAATTATAGAGCAAATCAGCAAAATCAATCACAAAAGATAAATAGCCAATAAGAAATTCAAAATAATGAATCAAAATAAAGAGTCACCACTGCCAAAAGCCATAAAACCAATAAAAAATTTATAAGTTCTGAAAGTAATTTATATAAGCTTTGAAAGCATACCAGTACAAAAAAGTATAAGCCAACCAAATTGGAAAATCATGAAGATGAGGAATCGTGAAGGGGACCACCGATCGTTTTTAATTCTTGACTTTAGTATTGTTGTCCGTGAAAGGGAAGGAAAAGTGGATTAGGTAATTTGTTTTTTTTTTTTTTACTTTTAATGGCACTCAAATAATTAATTGTTGGTGGCATATTAGTAAATTAACTAACATATTTGATTTTTTTTTTGTTTTCCATACCGGGCTACAGTGGATCCGCCACTGGTTAATAAAACATAAAAAAATATCTTTGTATTGTAAAAATATATATTTTATTATATGCAAAATTCGTTTATAAAATTGTAAAAGTAATTTCCGTATTTTTAAAAAAGTACAGGAACCTCTTTTAATAAAGGGTAGGAACCTCATTGAAAAATCTATTTTAATTGTGTATATATATGTGCGTGTTTATATATATATATATATATATATAATTTTTTATTATTTATAAATTATAATTTGTAATCCTATCAATTTTACACCAAACTAAAACGCGCCAACGGAGCAACCACTCTCAGAATTACTGAAACATTTTTTTTAATATTTTATATATTACAATCAAAGCGCAACACATGGTATCACTGTTCAATTAATGCCTTATATACAACTAAATTTCTCAAAGCTCGAGATATGAAAAAAGTACGACCATGGTCATTAGAAAAACTTAAATCCTCCATCTTAGAATTAAAAGAAATACGGACTAACTCAAATAGATGGCTGTTGGCGGGGCTGTTCGCGTATTTCAGATCTAAATCATACTTGACTTTTCAATTTATTATTTTGACCGGGAAATCAAGAATCCCGTCATGTTATCCTACGCAAAGCTGATTAATTTTTATGTGCGGCCACAGACTATTTTATGTAAATTTAATAAAATATTCAGGTTTTGTTTTTAGTAGGGAAAAAAAAACATAAAGCAGAAAGTAAGTAGAAGTTACATGTTTGATCACAACATCATCACAGAATCAATCCTCTAGATATATATCTTTCTTCTCCATTCTTTCTTTTCAACTCTATTCGGTTTTCAATCTAGCTAGTGCAATCTTCAAAGCGCCTTAAGGTACGTATAGATCTCACAAGTGACATGATCATTTTCTGAACATTCTGAACTACTTGTTTGTTTACACTCACGAACACACAAATTGAAAAAAAAAAAAATTAACTCCACCTGTAGTTTCTCTCTCCCCGTTTTCTTTTGTAGTTGTCTTTATCAATTAGTTTTCACAAACTTAAAAATATTAATTATCTTCTTTTTTTATTTTTCTCATATTGATTATTCATGTAATCTATCTATTTGTTTCAAGAACTTTTACATTTCTGTCAGAAAAATTAATAATATGTGCCCACCAATGAATCCAACTTTAACTTTACCAAGGCAAACTTCTCGGTATTAATATATAAGGTTGAGGTGAAATTAAAGTGAACTCTCTGTCATTATTCTTCTTAATAATTGTTTAGTATCATTGTGTCACCGTAAAAAAAAGGCAAAAGTACCAAGGAGGTAGATGAAAAAAATTAATACCCAAGGAAAAGCCTTGTTGTCAAGTAATTTTTAACGATGTTGTTTCCCCTCATCATACTGAGCTAGGTCAATTTATGGATTAATAACATAACATGTTTTAACAGTTAGCTTACTTATTATTTAAAAAATAATAATATTTTAATATTAAGTAGAATATAACTGAAATAAGATTTAAATGAGTTTGGAAAAATGCTAATAGTCCAACTCATCAGCAAAATTCGATCTGTGATCACCCTTAGTCGAAAAAACTTTCACCTAAGCCTTCCAGAGCTATCTTGAGCGGCCCAAAGAGTCATTATTTTGGATTGGACAAAGGATAACAAAACGCTAGAGGATCTTAAAAGTCTAAAATCTGCCCCACAAGGGTATTATGTGCTGGGGTGGGGTTATTTGTACCTAAATCATGCTTTAAAAGCTCATTTACTCAACATACTGACGTGTTAAATTTTTAAAAGATTACTTTTACTCTAAACACTTATTAAAATCTTAAAATTACACTAAAATTAATTTCTTTTGTTGAAGCTCTCTTTTTTAAAAGTCAACACCCTACGACATTGGACTGATAATAAAATCCGGATTCGGTCTGCATCCGCAAAGATTTGACAAATCTGAATTCAGAAAAATGTAGTTATATATATTAAAAATACAGATCTAGATGCTAAGAATTAGAATCCAAATAGATCTAAATTTGGATCCGGATATAAGTGCATTTTAAAAATCGAACATCCAAATTAGGTTAAATTATATATTAAATTAAAATTAAATTAAAAAATTATTTTTTATGTTTGATTTATTGTGGTAAATTGTGGATTTAGATGTTGTTTTATGTTATTCATGTTGAATTGTTGATTGTTAAATTACGATTGGATTTTATTTGGTATTATTCAGTCAATTGTTGAATTTTAATTTATGCGGATTTGAATATTCAGAATATCCGTACAGAGCTTGACACATTTTTTTATGTATAAGTCTTTAATTATTTGATTTTCTTGTTTATTTTTGGTTGAATCAAATTCAAGACTTTTCAGGTAGTGTTTGAAGGTAAATACAAAGTAAATACATTTGATACTCCATAAAAGATAAAGATTTAAGAAAAAAAAAAGTGGGTGAAATAGCGTATTTTTGTGAGGTTATTTGAGCCCATAACCACTCTCTACATTCATAATTTCAAATAATTTTTTGACTGACTAATTTCCTAATAATACTTAATAAATGTCTTTTATATATGCTCCTTACCTTATAAGTAATTAATTAATATAATTTCTCGCTCTTCAACATCATGAATCTAGCTCATAAACTTCATTTAATCTTGACCATCATCAACTAACCATTAATCTAAAGGCCACAAAATCGTGTCAAAAGTTGTGGAAAATTAAGGGGCCATATATATATCGTTTCCATTTTTAAAAGTTAGTATTTACTGTTACGTTTGCCAATTAAAAAGGGAATACTTTTGAATGTGTGTGCTTCTAGCCTATGGGTGTTGAAGCATAATGATGTTTCATTATAAACCCTAAAAAAGAATTGTTAAATCTGTTTTTTTGCTTCTGGCACAGAAAAGTAAAATTTAGTTTAATTCTTAACACCAACATGGAAGAAGCCAGCAGTTCATCAAGGCGAGAAGCAAATAATCAAACCAACCTCTGCAACTGCAAGTAAGAAAATCACTACTCTACATGTATCTAATATTAGATATGTAGAATTGATTTATTGTACTTTTGATGTTACATAATTTAATTGATGGATTGCATTTTGATTCGTTATTTATAATGAAAATTAAAGCTTAAAATCTTGAATATTTTGTGAATATATAGAAATTTTCCAATAAGGTCCCATAATTTATTAAATTGCGAATTTAATTGAGTTTTTAGAAGGCCTATAGTTAATTAATGATATTGAGCTTGCTCTAACCCCTCCTCAAACTCACACAGCAGTAAATAAAAATTGAGCTAATAATAAGGTTACCCCAAATTTTGAATTAATGATAAACTTACCTAAAAGATTTGCTTTTAATGGGATTGAGGTGGAGTTTATTGGTAGAATGCATATAACTTTTTGTGGATCCACCTAGCGTAACTATCTGAAAACTATATTCTCCAAGTGACCATTGTTAAGAATTATCACTATTACTGTTGTTTAGTCCTTATTAACATTTCAAAGTCTGCAACGCACCCGAGTCAGAAATGGTGTGTGTATATTATTTCACAAGAAACTCCTCACTTTAAAAATGTGGGGAGAAGTTAACGGACAAAAACAAAAATTTTAATGCAAGTGTTTATGTTTTTTTTAACAGAAAAATTATATTAGAGTTCAAATTATTTTTCCTTTTAGCTCTATCTCTTTTGGAAACAAAATTTGCACCATTTTTTTGACTAGGAGAAATTATCACTACACTACCTTTCTTTTACCGTATGTACATCTAACTACTATAATATTTTGACACATACTTTACACCACTACGTTTCTAAACTTGTATTAATTAACTAGTTTGACTCTCAAAATAACCATTTTACCCGTAAATAAATTAAAACACTGTTTATTCTATAAAATATTAAAAAAATAAATTATAGTTATAAGAATACCCCAAACTTTGATAAAACAAATAAATCTCAAAATCTAATTTTAATTTCATTTAATCTTTGTAATTAAATTAATTATAGGGAAGTTTACAAAAATTAACATGGAAAGAAAAACTCCCTAAAATTATTTTAAACTTCCCTATAATTAATATTAAGAAACTTTCCTATTCAAATGGAATGAAATTATGATTTCAAAAAATTAACCCGATAATTTTTAAATGAAATTATATTTATAAAAAATTAACATATTGAATTTAAAATTTATTTATTTTATTAAATTTAGAGGTATTCTTATAATTAATTTTATTATTTTTCAAAATTTTGTAGAATAAAATGGAATTTTAATTCATTTAGGGATAAAATGATCATTTTTATGTGTCAAAGCGGTTGGTTGATACAAGATTAAAACAAAGGTGGGGCAAAGTACATGTTAAAATTTTATAGTGGTTAAATATACATGTAATGAAAAAATGGTGATGCTGAGATAAATTCCCTTTTAACTAGCCTCTCTAGAATTAACCCTTGAGTCTACCATTGGTGATGATCTAGATGATAGATTGTAATAATAACTTCTCTGATATGTGATCCATTTTTGAGCTCGTCTACAGAAACGAAAACGTAGGTGAAATCACTGTGACGGAGCTAAAAATAACTAAACAAACTGAAGATTCACAGAGTTCAATAGGTAAGTAAATAATTAACATAAAGAGATTAATTAATTGTTAATTTACTGATTCAATTTCAGTATTATTATTAATTTTCAAAATGATAATAACAATTATATAATTTATAGATTCTGTTTTCATGATGATTAACT
This sequence comes from Citrus hindsii, assembly GCA_004802465.1. Classification (NCBI taxonomy): domain Eukaryota; kingdom Viridiplantae; phylum Streptophyta; class Magnoliopsida; order Sapindales; family Rutaceae; genus Citrus; species Citrus hindsii. Next base: position 477,810 of record QWBT01001163.1, read on the forward strand.
CAGATGATCAAGAGGAGGAAATAACTGAACAAACTGAAGATTCACAGAGTTCAATAGGTAAATAAATAATTAACGTAAAGAGATTAATTAATTGTTAATTTACTGATTCAATTTCAGTATTATTAATTAATTTTCAAAATAATAATAACAATTATATAATTTATAGATTATGGTTTCATGATGATTAACTCAGATGATCAAGAGGAGGAAATAACTGAACAAACTGAAGATTCACAGAGTTCAATAGGTAAATAAATAATTAACGTAAAGAGATTAATTAATTGTTAATTTACTGATTCAATTTCAGTATTATTAATTAATTTTCAAAATAATAATAACAATTATATAATTTATAAATTCTGTTTTCATGATGATTAACTCAGATGATCAAGAGGAGAATGAGTATTATGCTCGTTATTGGACGCTATACAGAATGATAGAGAAGAATGATTGGCGAGGTGTGGAAGATATCGTCACTAATGATCCCGATGCCTTGACCGCCAAGACTTTTGCACCGCGTTCAAAGGCAATATTTCACGCGATTGTGGAGTCGTTGGTTGATGTTGAGTCTGATGACGCCACATGCCTCCTCGATAAGCTGGCGTCAAAAGTCGATCCACAAACACTAGCACGACAAGATGGACATGGGCACACAGCTCTATTTCTTTGTGCCGGAAAAGGCAATCTAAGGGCCTTAAAAGTACTAGTGAAGTATAACCCGGATTTAACGAACATAAGGAGCCATGCAGACACTCTTCCGGTTCAAAAGGCAGCGTATGGGGGTCATAAGGATACGTTTCAGTATCTACTAGAGGTAACTCATGGAGTAGACATCTACAGTGGCAAGGATGGTGCCACGGTGCTTTCACGTCTCATCGACGCTAATTTATACGGTCAGTATTATTAACTTTAACGTTTCAAGCTAACACATATGATTCACATATAAACCAATTCTCAAGTTATACTGTCCATGTAAAGCTTGTCGAACCAACTTTTTTCTTTTAAAACCTCAAGGCTAGCTAACGCTAAACCATAACTCATAATTAACATATGTTTTTGACAACTCTGATACAGAGGCCTCCTGTGGTGAAAATGTCCACATGAAATTCTGTAAGGAAGAGGAGTTTATAACGTTCTGAAAGTTATTTACAACATTATAAAAGTAGACGGCTTGCACCTGAGAATTTTACCCTGAAGCATATTTTTTAAATTCTCTATGCACATGAACATTAATCAAATAAATTCTTTGTGCCCATTCTTTAATAAAATTTTTATTACTTTGATGCCAATTAATAAAATAAATATTCCAGATAAATAATATGATTAATCTTTTGTTTAAAAGAAAATTACTCATAAGACAACCAACTTCCTGAAACTCCGATAGAAAATATTGGGAGGGCAAAATTCTTCGAAGCTGAACCCCTTAATTATCACGCAATGGTTAAGAACTCTTGATTGGTATCGAGCAGAACGACCTGTTCTTCCTGGCTATCCAACACTGCAATAATTTAATCGGTTTTCCCATTGTGTTAGCAATTTTATCGAATTCACATTGAATTGTTTAAGTATACACACTTAAATCTTGTTTGCCGTTTTTGTATAATGTGCTCCGCTAAACCAAATTCCTGTTTGTACTGTTGATTGCTTGGTTATACTTTAGTTTTATTATTTTCGTTTATATATGTCTATGTATGATGCTCGCATTGTATAGAGATCAAATACATAGCCACCACTCTGACATTGTTAATGAATCAGATGTAGCTTTAGATTTATTGAAGCGTCATCCAACGATTGGCCGTGACAGCATCGACTCTCGGAGAATTGTTCTAAACACGTTGGCTAGAAAGCCTTACGCGTTTGCAAGTGGGAGTCGGCTTGGACGTCTGCAACGCTTAATTTACAATTGTTGGTGTCAATAATCTTTTACGAACACACACACACACACATCTATATAGTGATCCTCCAATAAAGGAGCCCTCATTTTAATAAAATGAGGAAGCACTAATTGGATGATGACCCCATATAGATGTGTGTATATATAAGAGTGTTTATTTGTGTGGCCTAACAAAACCAAGTAAATAAATTTGCAGGCATTCCTGTGGAAAAGGAATTTGTTTCTTCCATTCAGACCAACGATAATCAAAATGTGGATGGAGACATGGAGAACCTTATCGTGACATCAATAATCCACTCAAAAAAATCCACACGTTTTGGATCTGCTAAGCAAATCACTACGACATTTGGTCTGTAAAACTATTATATACTAAGTCTTCTTGAATATATGATTCTGAATTGAAAGGTATTTCCTTTGTTTATATGTATGGTAGGTGCAATGTGGCATCAATCGCATTGGATGCTCTGGAATGCCCTCATGCGCCTAGGTAAGTCTTGAGAGGCTGTGTTCAATTAAAATATAGTTGTTTGAAATTAATTTGTTTATATCCTTTTTATTGATTGAATTCAATTGCAGCCCCTAGCATCAAAGCTATACATGATCAAAAGTTAACGCATATGCAGACAGTTGAAATTGTCAGAATTATCTGTAAAAATGTGATTTGGAACTGTCACAGAAGAGAATTGAAGCCGGCATTGTTCACAGCTGCAAGATTAGGGATACACGAGTTTGTTAATGAATTTATCATGGCCTATAACAGGAGTGGACATTTGTTGAATGAGGATGGGCGTAACGTATTTGATGTTGCAGTTTCACATCGTCGTGAAAAAGTTTTTAATCTAATACATCGTGTAAAATACACAACAAATTTATTTTCTACAGATGGCAATTCTGGCAACAACATTCTGCATTTAGCGGCAAAATTGGTACCTTCAAGTGAAGTGGCCGGTGCAGCATTGCAGATGCAGCGGGAGTTGCAATGGTTCAAGGTGTGATTGCTCATCCGACAACTTAATACACCTTTTTGTATTTAATAGTTACAATTTGATGTTTGTGGCACAATAGGATAAATAAATAAGTATTATATTAAGACCAAAAAAAATTGACAGAAACATAGACAAAAATAAGATTTCAAGAAACAGTGCCGCTTTACACAATTGAAAAACAAGGTAAACCAGCGCCGTTTTTAACTTGTTTCTGTGAGCGTTCTATCACTTTGGCATTTGCAGGGCATATGTAGGCGTGAAAACGCATAAACAATTCTTCAAAATGAAAATTTCTGACTAATTTCTTGGTCCAAATGCCTTTAGTTATCACCTTCCCATTAAGTACATTGGGCCTTTCTGCACCTAGAAATCATTGGGCCTTTCTGCACCTAGAAATCTACCTTAAAAGAAAGTTTTAGTCCTCGTGTTTATGACTTATCTGCAGGCGGTAGAAAAACTTATCCATCCACACAGGCTAGGAGATGAAAATAGTTCCAACCAAACTCCTAGAGAGGTCTTTACCCAAGAACACAAGGATTTAGTCAAAGAAGGAGAAAAATGGATGAAGGAAACAGCTTCATCTTGCTCAGTTGTAGCTGCACTCATTATCACTGTAGTGTTTGCAGCAGCTTTCACGGTACCTGGTGGCAGTGACAGCAGAGGAATACCAAATCTTTTACATGAAAAATCTTTCATGATTTTTGCCATTTCAGATATGCTTGCACTTTTTTCTTCCATAACTTCAGTTCTAATGTTCTTGGGCATCCTCACTTCACGCTACGCAGAAGAGGATTTTCTTGTATCGTTACCAAGGAAGTTAATTATTGGCCTCGTCACCTTGTTCTTTTCTATTGCAAGCATGATGGCAGCCTTTGGTGCAACTGTTCACATATCTCTTTCTCATAAATGGAATCTGGTTATCATTCCAGTTGCCCTTGTTGGATGTGTCCCTATCACCTTATTTGCATTCTTGCAGTTTCCTCTGTTGGTTGATATGTGCTTCTCTACTTATGGCCGCGGCATCATCATAGACAGCAGTTGGAGAGAATTAGCTAGCTGCGACGTGGTTGCCAAAGGTAGCCACAAGACACGGTTATAAAAGCTGATTAAATGGGGTTATTGTCCCACTGTGTAACTAATTTATTTCTTGTTGATTTCCCCTGTTGCTCGTTCTATAATCATTGTTGAGTGTTTAGAGCTGTGTGCTTGAATTTGGTTTATAAAAGACCATTCTGAGGATGGTTCGATTGACGAACTGAATCTTAGAAAATTTATTCTATTTGTTTTGGTCTCATTTAGATAATAATTGATCTTTGACCATATTTGTTTGATTGAGAAGGATCTATTCATCTGATTCCAATCAGACCTTTCCCTTTAGGATCAATATTTATTCCTATGATCTTCATTTGATTTCCATCAACAGGCAATTAAAAGTTGCGATGAAAAATTTTGGACTGCCAACCTGTCTGGGATGCTCAAAATCTTTGGTCGTAAGGTGACTAATGGTGCCTATTTCCTCGATAGAAACCAGCCTCACAATGGCTTTTTGTTAACAAAAGCCAGGAATAAAATTCTAAAGCACTCAAGAAGGTTACGGAGAAACAAGGATCGTGAAAAATGAGGCTTAGATCAAAATAGAATCGAAAAACCTCACTTAAGGCTCTGCTGGACTACTGACTAATTTTAATTACATGTTCAAATAAAATGTTCTAAACACTTAGCAAGGATTATAGAACAATCGTCATGAAAAATGTTGAATTTAAACTCAGCAAATAACCAAGTTTAATCCCCCAAGATCCACTCCTAATCGCTTAAATCTCAGAATTACACCTGTAAAGATCAAGCTTAATGCAATTGACTCTTAACGATTCAAGAATGATAATCAAAACAACAAGAACAGAAACAAAATTACACAATTTGACAGTAGAAATTTATAGTGGTATGGCTTCAAGCAAACCTACATCCATTGCGAAAAGAGAAGCAAGATTTCATTAATTTCAGTTTTTCAAGATTCAGTGTTGCAGAGAGTGTGTGACAGGATCACCATATTTTAATAACCACTCATGAGGCCTTATATACAGGGAGATATTCATCTAGAAATGTCCGCTAACAGCCAGCTCGCATATTTCTGGGTTTGTTATCAAAACCCACAAGCTTCCCGTGCATATAACGGCCTTAACAGCTATTCGCACCAGTTGATTGGACACGTGTCAATGCTTCATCCACTCTGTTATGTAAAACAGCAAATGTAGCTGTTGAATTTGATAAGTGATGCTCGTAAAAAATCACGTGTGTCACCTAGTCTTCCAGCTGACAATACATAAATGTCAGAAGTCCCTCCGAAGCTCTACAAATGGCATGTCATACATGCAAGAGCAACATGTCATAAAGGTCTAGAGAATGTAACCGACTTGACATTCTTGATCGCAAACCCAGAATTGAGCTTGATCCTTGTTAAGTGAATAAGAGTACCAGCTCGGCCATGCCATCATCCCCACCTCGGGATGGATGATCTTGACCGAATGGTACGAGCAGAACACTGATAATAAGCCCTCTACAGATGTGGGCCGAGCAGAGACGAATACCAGCCAGGGGAATATACCGACCAGAGACATATACCGAGCCGGTACCCATCCCCCAAAAAAGCGGGAACACGATCCCATAGAATCACGATAGTTGCGCTTTTCCCAGAACCTTTGAGGGAGACACAAGATCCCACGATTGCCCACAATGTGGCAGTTAGAGTCCCATGAGGGGCTGCCACCACCCGAAAAAGGAGGGATAAAGGGTAAACGGAAACGTGGGACAGCGGCTATAAAAGAGGGAGAAATCGATGAAGAAAAGGGAGAAAAAAACTGAGAGAAGGGAAAACTCTGCCAAATTGTATCCAGACCATTTTCAATACAAACAGTGAGCCAATTCTAAGCAATTATTCGAACCTTAATTGTATCGTTTTCCCGTAAATACCTTGTGCTAACTTAGGCATCGGAGGGTTTACGCCGGTAAAACCACCGGCGTCCTGATCCACTTTTGTGAACGCAGGCTTAACGAGAGAAAGGAGGACAATTCTAACTTCAGGGGCTAGGGCGATCGTTGAAGCAAGAAGGAATTGACATCTTCATTGTTGATAACATAACGTGGGTGTAAAAATCAGGTCGGGCAAAGGGCGAGCAGATTTCAGCATCAACATTTTGGCACCGTCTGTGGGGATTTGAATAAAAAGCTACCACCAAATTAGTAGTTACCAGAGAAGCAGCGAACGGTTAGATATGGATGTGCCAAGGAAGGATGCTTTGAGGGAGGACAATGAAACTGTGGAGACAATCACTCTCCGGGAAATTGCAAACGAAGCCCGAGAGAGGATGATGCAAGATCGACTGGAGCGGATGGAGAAACAAATGGAGACTCTCGCGGCCATACTGGGTGAGCTGAGGGATGAGCGTAGAAGGGATTGTGAGACCCCCGTGGGAAGAGATGAAGTTGGAGCAAAACCCAGCCTCCGGAGGCGTAGGGTCGAGGAAATCCCTCCACCGGCAGACCAACCTAATGGGGTTCATCCCCACAGAAGTACTGGTCGAGTTCTAGCAGAACGTGTGGATGAAGGAAAGGACCAACCTCGTCCCGGACGGGTACTGAAAATTGATGGCCGAGCAGCCAATGTTGATGAAGGAGAGCTCAGACAGCGGTTGCATAACGCCGAGCAGGAACGAGATCAGATAGTTGCGCGTGATCCTGACCGTGCTGTAGAATTGGAGGGAGAGGTGCGCAGATTGGCACAGGTGATGGAGGAGATACAGGGCAAGAGAAAGCCCCCGAGCTGGAGGATAATGCTAGATGAAGAGTCTCTGTTATCAACCGAGATTATGGGTACCGTAATCCCAAGAGACTTCCGCTTCCCCGACCTCAAATACTCCGGGCGAAGTGACCCGGTGGTGCACATTGAGCGTTTCAACGACATAACGGGTGTTCAGGGGCTGACACCAGCTCAGAGGTGTAGGGTGTTCCCATTGTCACTAGAGGGGCGAGCCCGAGAATGGTACCGCAAGTTGTCACGAGGAAGTATCAGAGGGTACGAGCAGATGTGCCAAGTGTTGGCCGAGCAAGTCCGAGGAGCAATGGCCCCAGAAGATGATATGATGGAACTAATGGGGATGAAACAGGAGGAACAAAAATCCCTTCGGGATTTTGTAAAACGATACCACCGGGCCGTGCTTGATTTGGGAGCTTTCAATCACCCGCAGGCTTTGAGGGGATTAAAGGAGGGTGTGAGGATAGGTCGGCTATGGTATAACCTGAGAAGTCCCCTGGTGTAGAATTATTCAGCGGGGTACGAGCAGGCGAAGAGAGACATTGAAATCGAAGAGGAAAAATCGGCAAGGATAAAGAGTGAACAGCTGGAGGAGCTGAGACGAAAGGAAAGGAGAACCCAAAGTAGGAGCGGGTCGGGAAAGCGAGTTGGGGAATCCTCAATGATGGGTGCAGTATCAGCTCGGTCTCGCCCTTACCCCATGGCTTAGAGACCACAACAGGCCCAACACAATCGAGCTCAGCCCCCGCGACCCCCATTCCTGGAGCGGCAACGAGACTTCCGGCAGTTGGCTAACCATCCTTATCACAACGCTCCCAGAGCATTACATACAGCCAACTCCAGAACTGGGCGATTAGGTCAGCTACCCTCAATGTCCGCTCGAGACGATATTCATGATAGCCGAGCAGTCCAGCTGATTGACCAGAACTTGGCGTACAGACAGTACACCCCGTTAAAAGTCCCTATGGAGGAGTTGTATGAGAGAATCGAGGGATGAAGCCTGTTGTACCCTCCAACCCCTATAACAAAACCTGCGCACCGACGGGATAAGAGCAGATTCTGCAAATTCCACGACACTCACGGTTACACTATCAACCAATGTCGTGACTTAAAGATTCAGGTGGAGGATTTGGTGAGAAACCGTTACTTGGATGAATATGTAGATGGGGTGTCCCCCGTCATTGAATCACAATACACGCGGGATGAAGGAGCTGAGAGGGGCTGGAACGTGAGCAGCCGACTGTCCGTGTTATAGTAGGAGGGCCAACATTGGCTGGGGATTCGAACAGGGCACGGAAGAACTATGGGAGATACGCCATGACCAGCAAAGAAGTGCTTTTCAATTTGCCAGCAGCCAAGAAGGCGAAAGTGCGGCAAGTTCCCATTATGTGGACAGATGACGACGAAGAGGGTATTTTATATCCTCATGAAGATGCACTGGTGATTAAGGCAATGGTGGTTAGTACAGAATTGTGACGAATACTGGTAGACACGGGCAGCTCGGTCGACATCCTGTTTAAGTCGGCCCTAGATGATATGGGAATTGCAGACTTGAAATTGGAACGGACAAATACATCCTTAAAGGGATTTGGAGGGGGACGGTTAACTCCCATGGGGTTCATCGAACTCCCGATTACTGTGGGGACAAAGCCGTTTGAAAGAACGATGATGCTGGACTTTGTCGTGGTAGAGGAAAGAAGCCCTTACTAGATGATATTGGGGAGACCGTTTATGAGGATAAGCCAATGCGTTGTATCCACGCATTATCTGGCACTGAAATACAGAGTAAATGGAGTGGTTGGCGCAGTAAAAGGCGACCAGAGGATGGCAAGGAGTTGTTATGCTACAGCGGCCAAGGAGACACTACAAGTTACTTCTCTAGATAACCGAGGAGATTCTAAAAAGGACTGCCAATAACCTGTTGAGAAACTGGAAGAGGTTGCGATAAGCAAAAGCAACCCAAGCAGAGTGGCTAAGATCGGTTCAGGATTGGTCGGGGCTGTAAGAGGCGAGCTGGTAAAGTGCCTACAGTCTCATACAGATATATTCACCTGGTCCCACGAGGACATGCCAGGAATTGATCGCGGGGTAGCTTGCCACAAGTTGGCAATCAAGAAGGAAGCGAGGCCGGTGAGGCAGAAGAGGAGATGCTTTAACAAGGAAAGGTACGAGGCCATAAACGCCGAGGTGGAGAAGCTGTTGAAAGCAGGATTTATAAGGGAGGCCAAGTACCCAGAGTGGATTTCCAATGTAGTACTGGTAAAGAAAGCCAACGGGAAATGGAGAATGTGTGTGGATTTCACAGATCTTGCTAAGGCATGCCCGAAGGACAGTTTTCCCCTACCAAAGATAGATCAATTGGTGGACTCAACAGCGGGTCACAGTCTGCTCAGCTTCATGGATGCTTTTTCGGGATACAACCAGATACCCATGGACGAGCAGGATGAGGAAAACACCACCTTCATAACTAACATGGGTTTGTTTTGCTACAGGGTGATGCCTTTTGGCCTGAAAAATACAGGAGCTACCTATCAAAGGTTGGTGAACAAGATCTTCAAGCCATTGATCGGTCATACTATGGAGGTATATGTGGATGATATGATCACAAAGTCCAAAGAACCGAGGGATCACGTGAAACACTTGGAAGAGACATTTGAATTGCTGAGGAAGTATGAAATGAAGCTAAACCCGGAGAAATGTGCATTTGGGGTCAGCTCGGGCAAATTTTTGGGATTCCTGGTGAGCCACCGAGGGATCGAGGCCAATCCAGAAAAAATACGGGCGGTAACAGAAATGAGGTCCCCCCGAACAGTTAAGGAGGTGCAGAGCCTTACCGGAAAATTGGCAGCATTGAACCGATTCATTTCGCGGGCCATAAATAAATGCCACCCTTTCTTCCAAACCATAAAGAAAGGGAGAAAGATAGAGTGGACATCAGAATGTGAGGAGGCGTTTGGGCAGCTGAAGGAATATCTGGCCCACGCCCCGTTACTATCAACTCCGAGAGAAGGTGACCAGCTGTTTTTGTACTTGGCAATCTCAAAATGGGCTACCAGCTCAGTTTTAGTCCGAGAAGAAGAAGGGAAGCAACACCCTGTATATTACACTAGCAAAGCCCTGGTAGACGCAGAAACTAAGTACCCATTGATGGAAAAATGGGCACTGGCTTTAATAACGGCAGCACGAAAACTACGACCATATTTTCAGGCCCACCCGATAATTGTGATGACTGACCAGCCTCTTCGACAAATGCTTCAAAAACCAGATGCATCAGGGCGGTTAGTAAAGTAGCCCGTGGTGCTGAGCGAATTCGACCTATCCTATAGGCCCCGAGGAACAATCAAGGCCCAAGCCCTGGCTGATTTTATGGTTGACCGTGTTGAACCAGGAGAAGAGGTCCAGGAGGAACAACCAGTGGAACAGGAGGATCCAATGGGGGTGTGGCTGGTAATGGTTGATGGGTCACGTAGTGAATAGGGATCCGGAGCAGGAGTTATAATACGAAGCCCAGAAGGGGTCGAGGTATCCTATGCAGTAAAATTCGAGTTCCAGCTTACGAACAACCAAGCTGAATATGAGGCCTTCATTACTGGGCTCGGGCTTGCACATGCACTACGGGCAGAAAGAGTAGAAATCCGAGCAGATTCCCAGCTAGTATGTAATCAGCTCAGCGATCAGTTCCAAGTAAGGGAAGAGAAATTGGGGCTTTATTTGAAGAAGACGAAGCAAATGGTTGAACTCTTCAAAGAGGTAAAGGTGAAGCAGATATCCCGGAATGAAAATTACCGAGCAGACATGTTGGCTAGGATGGCTGCAACTGTAGATCCCAAATTACCTAAGTCAGTTCCACTAGAGGTGAGAACCTCGCCGAGTATAGGGGAGGAAGTAGAGGTAATGAGAGTAAGCACTGAAGAATCCTGGATGGACCCGATTCTCACATACATCCGCGATGGCATTTTACCGGAGGACAAAAGGCAAGCAAGAAGGTTAAAATGCCGAGCAGCGAGGTATACACTACTTGATGGGGTGCTCTACCGCCGAGGATTCACCTTGCCCCATTGGCGATGTTTGGATGATGAGGAGACAGATTATGTACTAAGGGAGATTCACGAAGGAATATGTGGAAATCATTCAGGAGCAAGAACTTTAGCCTTCAAGGCACTCCGGCAAGGATACTTTTGGCCAACCATGCACCAGGATGCGAAAAAGATGGCAAAGAGTTGTAAAATCTGCCAAAGCTTCTTAGAGGTTTCTGCACAACCCCCAGAAAAGCTAACCACTATGACATCCCCGTGGCCTTTTGCTCAATGGGGAATCGACCTGATTGGTCCGTTACCGAAAGACCGAGGAGCGGCAACCCATGCAATTGTAGCAATAGACTACTTCACCAAGTGGGTAGAAGTGGGGGTCCTCAGCCAAATCACGGAGAGAAAGACAACAGATTTTATTTGGAAGAATATCATATGCAGATACGAAATCTCTTATACCATTATTACAAACAATGGGAGGCAATTTGACAACAATAATTTCAGAGAATTTTGCCGGAACTTGGGGGTGGACCTGAAGTTATGCACCCCCGCACACCCCCAGGCAAACGGGCAAGTGGAAGCAGCCAATAAAGTGATAAAGAAACTCCTGAAGACTAGACTGGAAGAGAAGAAGGGAGCTTGGGTTGACGAGCTACCAGGGGTATTGTGGGCTTACCAAACAACTCACAAAACCGCTACAGGGGAAACCCCATTTGTTTTAGCTTTTAGTCATGAGGCGGTAGTCCCAGCAGAAATTGGAGTAGGAACACATCGGACGGAATACTTCAATGAGGAGCAAAATGGGGAGCAGATCTGCTTGAGCCTGGGCCTGCTGGAGGAGAAAAGAGCAGGGGCCTCGCAAAAAGTGGCACAATGTCGGCAAAAGGTCATACGTTATTACAACAAGAACGTACGCATGAGGCAATTCCGAACAGGGGATTGGGTACTTAGGAAAGTGAATCAAAACACTAGGGATCCTAACCATGGTGCTCTTGGCCCGAAATGGGAAGGCCCGTATGGGGTGATACGAGCAACTGGACCAGGAGCTTATAAGCTAGCGTACCCAGACGGACGAAACGTGAAGAGGTCGTGGAACGCCGAGCACTTAAAGAAGTATTTCCAGTAAGTAAAGCGCTCTACTAAATCTTCATTTTGATAAGTTATATCTGTTAAGTGCATGATGGCTTGTTGCACATGCACATATTCTGTATTTGTGTAATGCATTCAAGTTTCAATAAAGAAGAATTCAGCATAAAATCCCCATGCTAGCAAGCCCATTAAAAAGTTCTACTAAGGCAAGTAAGTGCCTACTTCTGCTCGGTCAACGAAAGACCAGCAGCTAATTTTACGAAAATTTTACTAAGGCAAGTAAGTGCCTGCTTCTGCTCGGTCAACGAGAGACCAGCAGCTAACTTTACAAAAATTCTACTAAGGCAAGTAAGTGCCTGCTTCTGCTCGGTCAACGAAAGACCAGCAGCTAATTTTACGAAAACGCCGAGGTGGAGAAGCTGTTGAAAGCAGGATTTATAAGGGACGCCAAGTACACGGAGTGGATTTCCAATGTAGTACTGGTAAAGAAGGCCAACAGGAAATGGAGAATGTGTGTGGATTTCACAAATCTTAATAAGGCATGCCCGAAGGACAGTTTTTCCCTACCAAAGATAGATCAATTGGTGGACTCAACAGCGGGTCATAGACTGCTCAGCTTCATGGATGCTTTTTCGGGATACAACCAGATACCCATGGACGAGCAGGATGAGGAAAACACCACCTTCATAACTAACATGGGTTTGTTTTGCTACAGGGTGATGCCTTTTGGCCTGAAAAATACAGGAGCTACCTATCAAAGTTTGGTGAACAAGATCTTCAAGCCATTGATCGGTCATACTATGGAGGTATATGTAGACGATATGATCACAAAGTCCAAAGAACCGAGGGATCACGTGAAACACTTGGAAGAGACATTTGAATTGCTGAGGAAGTATGAAATGAAGCTAAACCCGGAGAAATGTGCATTTGGGGTCAGCTCGGGCAAATTTTTGGGATTCCTGGTGAGCCACCGAGGGATCGAGGCCAACCCGGAAAAAATACGGGCAGTAACAGAAATGAGGTCCCCACGAACAGTTAAGGAGATGCAGAGCCTTACCGAAAAATTGGTAGCATTGAACCGATTCATCTCGCGGGCCACAGATAAATGCCACCCTTTCTTCCAAACCATAAAGAAAGGGAGAAAGATGAAGTGGACATCAGAATGTGAAGAGGCGTTTGGGCAGCTGAAGGAATATCTGGCCCACGCCCCGTTACTATCAACTCCGAGAGAAGGTGACCAGCTGTTTTTGTACTTGGCAATCTCAAAACGGGCTACCAGCTCAGTATTAGTCCGAGAAGAAAAAGGGAAGCAACACCCTGTGTATTACACTAGCAAAGCCCTGGTAGACGCAGAAACTAGGTACCCATTGATGGAAAAATGGGCACTGGCATTAATAACGGCAGCACAAAAACTACGACCATATTTTCAGGCCCACCCGATAATTGTGATGACTGACCAGCCTCTTCGACAAATGCTTCAAAAACCAGATGCATCAGGGCGGTTAGTAAAGTAGTCCGTGGTGCTAAGCGAATTCAACCTATCCTATAGGCCCCGAGGAACAATCAAGGCCCAAGCCCTGGCTGATTTTATGGTTGACCGTGTTGAACCAGGAGAAGAGGTCCAGGAGGAACAACCAGTGGAACAGGAGGATCCAATGGGGGTGTGGCTGGTAATGGTTGATGGATCACGTACTGAACAGGGATCCGGAGCAGGAGTTATAATACGAAGCCCAGAAGGGGTCGAGGTATCCTATGTAGTAAAATTCGAGTTCCAGCTTACGAATAACCAAGCCGAATATGAGGCCTTCATTACTGGGCTCGGGCTTGCACATGCACTACGAGCAGAAAGAGTAGAAATCCGAGCAGATTCCCAGCTAGTATGTAATCAGCTCAGCGATCAGTTCCAATTAAGGGAAGAGAAATTGAGGCTTTATTTAAAGAAGGCGAAGCAAATGGTTGAACTCTTCAAAGAGGTAAAGGTGAAGCAGATATCCCGGAATGAAAATTACCGAGCAGACATGTTGGCTAGGATGGCTGCAACTGTAGATCCCAAATTACCTAAGTCAGTTCCACTAGAGGTGAGAACCTCGTCGAGTATAGGGGAGGAAGTAGAGGTAATGAGAGTAAGCACTGAAGAATCCTGGATGGACCCGATTCTCGCATACATCCGCGATGGCATTTTACCGGAGGACAAAAGGCAAGCAAGAAGGTTAAAATGCCGAGCAGCAAGGTATACACTACTCGATGGGGTGCTCTACCGCAGAGGATTCACCTTGCCCCTTTTGCGATGTTTGGATGATGAGGAGATAGATTATGTACTAAGGGAGATTCATGAAGGAATATGTGGAAATCATTCAGGAGCAAGAACTTTAGCCTTCAAGGCACTCCGGCAAGGATACTTTTGGCCAACCATGCACCAGGATGCGAAAAAGATGGCAAAGAGTTGTAAAATCTGCCAAAGCTTCTTAGAGGTTCCGGCACAACCCCCAGAAAAGCTAACCACTATGACATCCCCGTGGCCTTTTACTCAATGAGGAATCGACCTGATTGGTCCGTTACCGAAAGGCCGAGGAGCGGCAACCCATGCAATTGTAGCAATAAACTACTTCACCAAGTGGGTAGAAGTGGGGGTCCTCAGCCAAATCACGGAGAGAAAGACAACGGATTTTATTTGGAAGAATATCATATGCAGATACGAAATCCCTTATACCATTATTACAAACAATGGGAGGCAATTTGACAACAATAATTTCAGAGAATTTTGCCAGAATTTGGGGGTGGACCAGAAGTTATGCACCCCCGCACACCCCCAGGCAAACGGGCAAGTGGAAGCTGCCAACAAAGTGATAAAGAAACTCCTGAAGACTAGACTAGGAGAGAAGAAGGGAGCTTGGGTTGACGAGCTACCAGGGGTATTGTGGGCTTACCGGACAACTCACAAAACCGCTACAGAGGAAACCCCGTTTGCTTTAGCTTTTGGTCATGAGGCGGTAGTCCCAGCAGAAATTGGAGTAGGAACACATCGGACGGAATACTTCAATGAGGAGCAAAATGGGGAGCAGATCTGCTTGAGCCTGGACCTGCTGGAGGAGAAAAGAGCAGGGGCCTCGCAGAAAGTGGCACAGTGTCGGCAAAGGGTCATACGTTATTACAACAAGAACGTACGCATGAGGCAATTCCGAACAGGGGATTGGGTACTTAGGAAGGTGAATCAAAACACTAGGGATCCTAACCATGGTGCTCTTGGCCCGAAATGGGAAGGTCCGTATAGGGTGATACGAGCGACTGGACCAGGAGCTTATAAGCTAGCGTACCCAGACGGACGAGACGTGAAGAGGTCGTGGAACGCCGAGCACTTAAAGAAGTATTTCCAGTAAGCAAAGCGCTCCACTAAATCTTCATTTTGATAAGTTATATCTGTTAAGTGCATGATGGCTTGTTGCACATGCATATATTCTGTATTTCTGCAGCGCATTCAAGTTTCAATAAAGAAGAATTCAGCATAAAATCCCCCTACTAGCAAGCCCATTAAAAAGTTCTACTAAGGCAAGTAAGTGCCTACTTCTGCTCGGTCAACGAAAGACCAGCAGCTAATTTTACGAAAATTTTACTAAGGCAAGTAAGTGCCTGCTTCTGCTCGGTCAATGAAAGACCAGCAGCTAATTTTACGCAAATTTTACTAAGGCAAGTAAGTGCCTGCTTCTGCTCGGTCAACGAGAGACCAGCAGCTAACTTTACAAAAATTCTACTAAGGCAAGTAAGTGCCTGCTTCTGCTCGGTCAACGAGAGACCAGCAGCTAACTTTACGAAAATTCTACTAAGACAAGTTAGTGCCTGTTCCTGCTCGGTCAACGAAAGACCAGCAGGCAATTTTGCGAAAATTTTACTAAGGCAAGGGAATGCCTATTCCTGCTCAGTCCACTAAAGAACCAGTAGGCAAAATCAGATAAATTGTCAAGTTAATTTGCAGAAACAATCCATGAGCAAAAACCAGACAAAAAAGCCAATAGAGAGCATCTAACAATTTATAAACGTTCAAATGTTTACAAAACGAATGAAAATCTAGAGTCTATACAAAAATAGACCTAAAGATTAGGAGGGTCAACAGTTCCAGCAGGTGAAGGATCAGCAATCTCGGGAGGTGGAAGATCAGCAATACCGGGAGGAGGAGGCACGGACCCTTGACCCACTTCAAAAGCACGTCCCCCAGCTTCCCCCTCCTGCATCCCATCTAAAGGAGCCTCCACCTGATCCTGCTCACCCTGCTCCTTATCTGTCTGGCCGACCTCTGCCATATACCGCTGCACTCCAGCCTCCAGCTTGCTCATGTCCAGCTCGGGATATTCTTTCTTAAGCACAGACATAATGCACTTATAGGAGAAAGCAACCCCAGAGTCATATGCATCCAGCCGATCGTCCACATCAGCGGATTTGCCTTTCTCCTCAGCCAGCTACTCGCTCAGAGATTTGATTTCTCCCTCAAGGGCGGTCCTCAAAGTATCTCTCTCACTTTGAGTAGCCTGAAGATCAGACTTCAGGTCACCCAACTCACCCTCAAGTTTGGAGGTGGTGGACTCAGCAACAGCAACTTTCTCCTCCAGATCCGTGATCTGCTTGTTCAGCTCAGCCAGCTGCTCCTTCAAGCGATCAGCAGATTCATCTTTTTTCTTCAACTCCTGATTATCAGCTTGAAGCCTCTTTTCCTGGAGCGTGGACCCATTCTTGTAACACGAAACCAAGGTGGCCAGCCTGAAGGAGACTCTTTGAACAGAACCAGCTAGCTCGGAGAGGTCCATACTCTCGATGTCCTTCACCATTTTGGGCCCCACAGATTTCCTGTAATCCTTCTGATACGGGCTCAAGTAGTCACCTTGATCCCGAGATGGAAGAGGAGAGGATCAGCCCCCAGACCGGATGCTGACCTCAGGACTCTTATCGGAAGTTTTCTCCCCACCACTCTTACGAGGTGGAGGAGGAGGCAGAGCAGGAACAGGAGCCTTGGAAGGACCGACGCTGGTTTTCTTTGGAGGAGGGGGAGGGTTGCTGGAGCTGCTTGGAGCCCGACCACGTTTTCTGCTCATTGCGCTGAGGATCTTGTTATCCATACCGGCAGCTATGTCCACTAAACCCGAACCGACCAGGTTTATTGGTGACAGGAGGTCTTGGCAGGTAGACGCGTTCACCAGAGCAGTTTTCACCTGAAGCAAAGGTCGGTCTTCAAGCCCCCCGATCAAACCCCACGACTCTGAAATAGCAAAAAAGGTTAAAGAACCCAATAAGTGGTAATTTGATTAAGAATATAGGCAAAAATGAACGACCTGGGGTGACAAAATGCGTTGGAAGATAAATATCCCCACCAAGCGACCGGACAGCTGGACACTAGTTTCCTCCAGCAAAAAAGAATTTATTCTGCCAATTTTTACATAAAGAAGAAAATCCAGTGATCGGTTTCCTCTTTGCAGAACTGGACATGAAGTAGTACCAGCCCGCTTCCCTTGGGCTACTCCGCAGCTGGTACAGATGCTTCACTTCAACAAGGGAAGGTTCCTCTGACCCGCACCTCTCCCACAACACAAACATAGCCGAGAGAACCCTTCACCCATTTGGGTGTAGCTGACCTGGGGCCAGGTGCATACCGCCTAGTATCTTGGCAAACTATCGTTGAAGGGGCAGCCGAGCTCCTAGTCTGAAACTCTCCAAGTGCATCGTCACATACCCCTTCGGAGGCCGACTAGGAACATCACCTTTCCCAGGAACTACAAGGAGAACCTCCTGGGGAATGTTGTAGAGGTTCCTAAGTTTAAATAGATCAGTGGGGGTGGTGGCACAAGCTATGAAGTCAATAGGGTAAGAATCCGCCTCCACCCTATGGCTAAGATTCCTTTTCTTAGCGGGTCCGCTCGGCTCAGAACTGCTTCCCTCACCATCACCCACTTTTTCAGGGACCCCAACCCCACCAGAACCGTGGTTCTCACCCGAGCCCGACGCAGGTCCCCCTCTATTTCCTACAAGCTCTAATTCAGGGGAAGGTGAAATGGCCAGGGGACGTGGGTACTCAAGGGTATCCCTGCCATGGGAGGGGCCTTTACTACTAGATGGGTGTAAAAAATCAGTGGGCATTGACAGGTTAAGGTCTGAATCCCCTGTTTCTTTGACACTCTCATCGGCAATAAACTTCCTTTTTTGATTTGACATATCGAAATCCCAAAAGAAAACAAAGCAAACTCGAGTATACGGATACAAAAGGGGCAACACAGAACCCAATCAACAACAACCAGAGAAGAAGTTAAAAACTATACCTGGAACAAACTGGCACTGATAGCGCTGCCGTGACAGAAAAAACACCCAGCAAGTGGATACTCCGGATGCGGGAAGGGTGAGCAAAGTTAAAAAAGGATTCAGTTAATGGCGGAGAGACGAATAGCAAAACAATGACGGTTTCAATCTAGGGATTTGAAATGAAAAAGGGGAAATGGAAGCATTTAAGTGATGGGGATGCCAGCTCACTCAACGTATATCGAGGATGGATAGCCCGTCGTTTCAAATTTCGAATACGAAGAGTCGGGAAGCGCCACGTCACTCACCGTTATAAAAGGCCCGACGAGACATAAGCCCAAATATATATGAGATATATTCGTAAAGGCCCATACACGGATAAAAATCTTCTCGGACGAAAGAGGGAACCTCAGGTCCATCCCAATAAACAGAAAACCAGATGGGAAGTTCCCCAGGCCGGTAAGATTTGATTATCAGTTTCTACTCTAAACTCGTTGCACTCGCAAGACCAGAAACTGGGGGACTGGTGTTAAGTGAATAAGAGTACCAGCTCGGCCATGCCATCATCCCCACCTCAGGGTGGATGATCTTGACCGAATGGTACGAGCAGAACACTGATAATAAGCCCTCTACAGATGTGGGCCGAGCAGAGACGAATACCAGCCAGGGGAATATACCGACTAGAGACATATACCGAGCCGGTACCCATCCCCCAAAAAAGCGGGAACACGATCCCATAGAATCACGATAGTTGCGCTTTTCCCAGAACCGTTGAGGGAGACACGAGATCCCACGATTGCCCACAATGTGGCAGTTAGAGTCCCATGAGGGGCTGCCACCACCCGAAAAATGAGGGATAAAGGGTAAACGGAAACGTGGGACAGCGGCTATAAAAGAGGGAGAAATCGATGAAGAAAAGGGAGAAAAAAACTGAGAGAAGGGAAAACTCTGCCAAATTGTATCCAGACCATTTTCAATACAAACAGTGAGCCAATTCTAAGCAATTATTTGAACCTAAATTGTATCGTTTTCCCGTAAACATCTTGTGCTAACTTAGGCATCGGAAGGTTTACGCCGGTAAAACCACCGGCGTCTCTGATCCACTTTTGTGAACGCAGGCTTAACGAGAGAAAGGAGGACAATTCTAACTTCAGGGGCTAGGGCGATCGTTGAAGCAAGAAGGAATTGACATCCTCATTGTTGATAACATAACGTTGGTGTAAAAATCTGGTCGGGCAAAGGGCGAGCAGATTTCAGCTTCAACAATCCTTCAACAAAAAATGACCAAGAAATGGCTTAGTGGAAGTATATCTAAAATGGCAAAAATCATAGAAGATGTTTGATCCGAAATAATGGGTATTCCTATGCTATATATGTCTCTACCATCTGGTACATTGATAGTTGCAATGAAAACTATTGTGATTATGAGTGCAACAATTGAGCAACATGAAACTGAAGATGGTTTATCAATATGTCATGTAAAACTATGTATAAACTATAGAGAGTTAAAAAATAAAATAGACTAAATAGTCTTAACACCTCTGTGAAATTAATCCCCTTCTTTTGGGTAAAACCTTTAGGTTTAACACTTGGTATTCCCTCTTTAACCTTATAAATCGACTTACACCATTCTAATTTCTCGTTTGCAAGCCTCTTTATTGGATCCCAAGTATGGTTTTTGATCAATGACTACATTTCCTTATCCATGGCTTCCTACCATTTTTATTATCTATCACTTTTAGCAACCTCTGAGTAAGTCTTTGTTTTGTCAATTTCAATCTCATGTGTTGTTGTTAATGCAAATGTAATCAGATCTACATATGCATACCTCTTAGGTTGCTTTATTACCCTTTTTCTCTCTATCTCTCACCAGCTAATAGTCTCCAATTTCTTGATCACCTGTTTGCTCATCTTCTGATTCAGAAATGTCCATATCAGATTCTGATTCATGTTAAGCTCTTGGTTTCCAGTTTATGTTAGAAGTTGAAAACTCTGCCCCAAAACGAGTCTTCTAATCTCTCATGTTGGGTTCTGTGATAGCAGGTTTACAGTGAGTTAAGTTTTGAAGCATCTTAGACTCATTAAACACAACATCTCTACCGATAATAGCCCTTGATGACTTTAAATCAATGCAATAGAGTTTGTACCCCTTCACTACATCAGGAGAGCCAAGAAATACACACTTTAAGCCCTACTTTATAGCTTTCCTTGCTTAGTGTGTGAATATGAAGGCAAACCAAAGACCCCCAAACCAAAATAGTCTGTTGATCTACCAAACTAAAGCACAATAAGTGTTTAAGGTTGCTTAGCAGATCAAGTAGCTTTCCCCAGGAGGGAGGGATAATTTTATGAAAAAGGGATGGATAAAGGGAAAAAGGAGCATGTCCTTCGTAGTTGGAAAAGGGGCTTCTATTCAGCATATAGCAAGCTGTAGATAGCTGTAGATAAAGCTTCTGCTCATAATGTCATCGATAACTTTGAATGAATAAGCATGTATCTTACATTATCAATTAAAATTTTGTTTCTTCTTTTTAGCTAATCCACTCTACTAAGGTATGTATCTCATTGTTTTGTGTCTCACAATCCCATGCTCAATACAATAGCCATCTCACTTCTTATTCCAAAACTCTAAATCGTTATCAGTCTTCAACCTCCGAACCTTTCTATTTGTTTAATTCTCAACTAATATTTCCAAGCCTTGAACTATTCAAATACATCATCCTTACTCTTGAAAATCTATAATGAAACCATCCTTAAAAAGTCATTAATGAGAGATAAGAAGTACTTTGCCCTATCTAAAAAAGTTGTTTGTGTTGGTTCCTTTGGTACATAAACACCATAACTAAATTTGACTCTTGAAGACTTGTCGAGGACATATTCTTCGTAGAAACCTTTGGTCTCTATCTTGTCCTTCCTAAAACCCCCCATTTTGACATCTCTTTAAACCCCTTTCACTCATATATCCTAATCTCAAATGCCACAATATTGTTCTATCTAAACTCTAGTTTGACACCTCACCATCACCTGTAACAGTTGACCCTTGAAGGACATGTAGGCCATTGTTAATATCTCCCTTCATTAGCACGATTGACCTTTTTATTACCCTTAAGGTACCAGATTCAAACTTAATTAAACATCCCATTTTATCAAGCATACTAAGAGAGATAAGGTTTCTTTTCAGTTCAGGCACATGTCTAATATTCTTCAATTGCCTAATCATGCCATCAAACATTTTAAGCCTAATTATGCCTGTACTAACTACCTCATACCTAGTAACATTACCTATTACAAGTACCCCACCATCGCAGGCTTTATAATTCACGAACAAACTCTTATTAGGGCACATATGGAATGAACAACCAGAATCTAGAATCTAATTACTTCTTGTTTGGCCATCTGTAGTCATAAGAACTCTAGTTGAGTCATAGCCATTATATTATTGACCCTTTGATGCATAGCCTGAATTTTTCTTTTTTAACTTTTCTCTGAATTTACAAACTCCTTTTTCTGGAGACACTTTTTTGGATATCCAAATAAAAACAATTGGCAGAGCCTTTTTAATCACACTTCAAAGAAAAATCGTTTTGCATCATCTAAAAGTAGGGCATCAATCTATAGTTTACGAAATACACAATATAAATAAAATTAAAAAATTCCAAGTTTTCAATATGACTTGAAAGACTTGAAAGAGAAATTGGGAATCGATCGTATGGCATTTATTTTGATAAATTATATTTACATACGAAAATGACATGCATTTAATTTTTTTTTTAAATGAAGATATAATTACAAATTACCCTTGAGCGGTATCAGAGACCCCAGTTGCTTCAGCAATGAGAAAACCACCATTAGTTGCGCGCTGAGAATAGTAAAGAACGACGTGTGGCTGTGGAATGTTGTTGTATGATCTAACTCTTGTCAACGGGGCCAATACTATTCTGTAAAAATAAATAAATCCAATATTTCTTGCTAATTAAAATAAATTCTCAAAGAAAAAGTTAATAAATTACTAACAAGTAACATTTATGACTAAGATCTTTTCTCTAGAGTTTCTCAAAAGAGTAATGTTAGGTATCCAAGCATGTAAGTCTTAATTTAAATCATAACTAATATGATATTCATTCATTGGATAACAATTAAGTAATTTTACAAGTTATAAAAATCTATTATTTAATAAATTAATGACACATAGCAATAAGACTCAAGTTGGGAGTCCAATGTTTAGATCCCTAGCATTATTGTCGTTAAAGATATAAATAATAATGTTCTCATAAAAATATTAGAAGAAAAAAAATTGTAGCCAAAAATTGAGTAAACGAATAATTAATGTTCGATAAAAAATTATTAGGTAAAGGAACCTGTGAGAGAGATTGAACTTTCCCATTCTGTAGGGAGTGAGAAGAGGAACAGTGGTGGTGGCGGCTGCTGCCATTGATGCAATGTTTCAACTCTGTCTTGCCTCAATCTCTTTTTCTGCTTATAGCTTCTTCTCCCTTCAACATCTGATTTTATAGGAAAGATGAGCATATAATTCAAATTAGAAAAGTCTGAATTTGAATCTCCTGGGATAAAAGTAAAAAGAAAATTTAAAGAGAGGAGTGATGTATGCAATTAGATTTTTCATCTAGCGAGTAACTTGCACTTACCTTCCAGCTGGCTCGTAATTAATGAGTCCAAATTATATATCAAACAGTCAAATATGAAACGCGAACTAATACAAAAATTGAAAATTGTGGAAGTATAAAATTAAATAACGGTCTCTTTTTTCCATAAGATTTCCACTACGTGAATGAAAAAAAAAAAGTAAATGTTTGTTAGTCCTTACATTTTTAATTAAGTGTTTATTTAATTTTAATATTTAAAAAATATCACAAGATACTTTTATTGTTAAATATATTACACTCCAACCCATACGTTTTTTTTTCTTTATAGTAATTTTTTAAGTATATCAATTAAAAGAAAACAATGATAATTTATCAAATCAACTTTAAAAGTAATATAAAAATTTACACAAACTTTATATTATTATTTTATTTTAAGATTAATTTGATAAATTAAATTTTATGAAATAATTATTAGTAAGATTATTATAAGGATATTAAAAAGTGCTTTAAGTTCGCTTGTATTAATTTATTTATAAATAATTATTAGTATAATTTTTGCACAAGTACAAAAAATATTAGTTCTTTTGCACTGATATTTATTCTTTGATTTACTAATAAATAATTATTCATTAATTTGCTAATCAAAATTTTTGTTGATAAATTAATTAATGTCAAGAATATTTTCGGAAAGATATAATTGTAAAAGAAAAGAAAAAGTAAGGGTAAGAATGTAACATATTTTACTATATGATGTTTTGAGTTATTTTTAAAAATATAGGGATTGAATAATCACTCAAGTCAAAAACAAAGGGATTAAACGAGAATTTACCCTAAAAATATATTGAATATTCAATTATGAAACACCAAACTAATATATTTATTTAAATTTTTAGAAGACTAATATTGAGGGGGATCTTTAACTTTTTTCCTAAAATTAATATACATCATTTATTCTCTTATTGTTTCTCTAATACCCTAAAACTCTCCTTGCACTAAAACATTTAAAGGAAAATAAGTAAAAGAAAAATATCTTCTTATTCACCGAAACACATATTTTTTAATACTTAATTTTTATGTAAATGTTGTTTATATAATTTAATTTAATTTATAATAAATATATATAAAAATAAAGGTAATACGGTTAAAAGTTATTGATCATTATAAAAATAATAAAAGATAAATGATGATACGGAAGTACTGACAATCACCCCTAAAATTAATGGTGCTCTTTTTTTCAAAGTAACAAACGTTCAATAATCGACGGAAAATTGTGAGTTGTTTATTTTTTTTATTTTCTTACTTGTAGATGCTAAAAGCTTTGATCGTTTGTTAAAATAAGGATTTCAAGCAATATACAGTATTTCTTTGTAGCATAAAAACAATTTATTGCATCAAAACAGAATAAAACAGTAATCAAAGTACACGCATATTTATATATTTTACCTGCTTCAATGGCATTACGAGCAGCAAGTCTAAAATCATTGACAATTTGGGGGATTTCTTCTGCTCTCAACGGTCGAGGAGATGACCAATCTTGCCCGTCTAGGCCAGGTGTCACTCCCTTATTGGTACTTGAGATCGGAGCTTTTCCATTTGGCTGAAAGCCTATGTTTAAATATTACAAGTATCATTTACAATTAGCATTATCAGAGCCAAATTTTAAAAAATAGTTGTTAACTAAATAAATCATTACGTAGAGAAATTAAAAACATTGTATTGATTTAGAACCATTTCAGATGAATGATTCAATCTATATTTAAAATAAGGATCAATTTATTGGCAAGATTAGGTTTATCTTGAAAAAAAAAATTGCACATTAGTATTTTTAGTTTTCGCATTCAGATCAAGCTTAAAATATAAATCCATGTCAAACTCACAAATTGGCAGTACACTATATAAATATTTTAAATTATTCTCTCTCTTTTTTGTAGTTTTTAGTTAAAATAAAGAAAAATGTTCTAATTAGAAAAATTTGTCAACTACTTTTTCTTTTTAATGGAATGCACTTAAAAATAAAAAATAAAAAATAAAAAGTCTTTCTAAATTGGATTTGGGTTTCATACCAAAGGTACATACTCGGCCTGCGTGCCGAAGCTGACAAAAGAAGATTCCACCCTTCTGATGAACAGCATCCACAATTGGTTTCCAAGCTTCGACTTGCTCTTTTGTCCAAATTCCAGGAGTGTTTGGATACCTTCAATTTATTTAAATTAAGTGGTTATTGTCAAAATTGATTCTCCAAAATGTGCTTCTTTTGCTACATGCAAC
This sequence comes from Citrus hindsii, assembly GCA_004802465.1. NCBI lineage: Eukaryota > Viridiplantae > Streptophyta > Magnoliopsida > Sapindales > Rutaceae > Citrus > Citrus hindsii. The sequence continues at coordinate 502,763 of QWBT01001163.1, forward strand.
GTAAAATGAATTTCTAAATTTTAATTGAGCAGTGGTATCCATCCTAAATTTTTAACTCAAAAAATTATTCTAAAGGATGTGGCATTCATTAATTATAAATTTATTAATTGATTAGTGAGATAATACAATTAATTTATTTAGATCTTATAAAAAATCACTAATTACTCAAAAAATGACACGTCTTAGTCATACAACCCATTTTCTACTTTAACAAAGGAATGCTGAGAACATCCATATTGTGTTTTACAATTTTCATGTCACTACAATTTTCATTTTTCTTGTGTTTAAATTTATTAAATATATTGTGCTAAAAATAGTTAATTAAAAAAGAAATTACATAAATTAATTTAAAATTATTTTCAGTAATTCAGTACATTTTAATTAAAGTGTTAGCAATTAAAAATTAATTATTTCTTTATTACAAAATAAATACAAAACCATTTGAAAAATAATACTAAAGGCACATTAAATTTTTTTATGATTTTTTTCCTTTGCTCTGTTTTTCGATCGTCTGATTTTTTCTTTTTTAACTTTTCTCTGAATTTACAAACTCCTTTTTCTGGAGACATTTTTTTGGACATCCAAATAAAAACAATTGGCAGAGCCTTTTCAATCACACTTCAAAGAAAAATCGTTTTGCATCATCTAAAAGTAGGGCATCAATCTATAGTTTACGAAAAATGCATAACATAACTAAAATTAAAAAATCGATCGTATGGCATTTATTTTGATACATTATATTTACATACGAAAATGACATGCATTTAATTTTTTTTAAATGAAGATATAATTACAAATTACCCTTGAGCGGTATCAAAGACCCCAGTTGCTTCAGCAATGAGAAATTAGTTGTGCACTGAGAATAATAAAGAATGGCGTGTGGCTGCGGAATGTTGCTGTATGATCTAACTCTTGTCAACGGAGCCAATACTATTCTGCAAAAATAAATAAATCCAATATTTCATGTTAATTAAAATAAATTCTCAAAGAAAAAGTTAAAAAATTACTAACAAGTAACATTTGTGACTAAGATCTTTTCTCCAGAGTTTCTCAAAAGAGTAATGTTAGGTATCCGAGCATATAAGTCATAATTTAAATCCTAACTAATTTGATATTCATCCATTGGATAGCAGTTAAGTAATTTTACAAGTTATGAAAATCTATTATCTAATAAATTAATGACACAGTAATAAGACTCAAGTTGGGAGTCCAATGTTTAAGATCCTTAACATTATTGTCCTTAAAGATATAAATAATGATATTCTCATAAAAATATTAGAAGAAAAAAATAGTAGCCAAAAAATTAAGTAAACGAATAATTGATCTTCGATAAAAAAATATTATTAGGTAAATGGCGGCTGCTCCCATTGATGCAATCTTTCAACTCTGTCTTTCCTCAATCTCTTTCTCTGCTTATAGCTTCTTCTCCCTTCAACATCTGATTTATAGAAAAGATGAGCAAATAATTCAAATTAGAAAAGTCTAAATTTGAATCTCCTAGTCTAAAAGTAAAAGAAAATTTAAAGAGAGGAGTGATTCAAATTGATGTGTGCTTTTATAAGTCCAAATTATATATCAAACGGTCAATTATGAAACGCGAACTAATTAATACAAAAATTGAAATTTCTGGGAGCATAAAATTAAACGACGGTCTCTTTTTTCCATAAGATTTCCACCACGTGAATAGAAAAAAAAAAAAAGGTAAATGTTCGTTAGGCTTTATATTTTGAATTAAGTGTTTATTTAATTTTATTATCTAAAAAATACCATAAGATATCTTTATTATTAAATATATTACACTCTAAACCATATGTTTTTCTTTTCTTTTCTTTTCTTTATAGTAATATTTTTAGGGGTATCAATTAAAAGAAAAAAAATGATAATTTATCAAATCAACCTTAAAAGTAATATAAAAATTTACACAAATTTTTATATTATTATTTTATTTCAAGATTAATTTGATAAATTATTTTTTATGAAATAAGTATTAGTAAGATTGTTATAAGGATATTAAAAAGTGCTTTAAGTTGGCTTGTGTTAATTTATTTATAAATAATTATTAGTAAAATTGTTGCACAACTACAAAAAATATTAGTTGTTTTACACTGATATTTATTTTTTGATTTACTAATAAATAATTATTCATTAATTTGCTAATTAAATTTTTTGTTGATAAATTAATTAATGTCAAAAATATTGTCGGAAAGATATAATTGAAAAAGAAAAGAAAAAGTAAGGGTAAGAATGTAACATATTTTACTATAGGAATGTTTTGAGGTATTTTAAAAAATATAGAGACTAAATAAACACTTAAGTCAAGAACAAAGGGATTAAACGAGCATTTATCCTAAAAATATATTGAATAGTAAGTTATGAAACACCCAACTAATATATTTATTTAAATTTTTAGAAGACTAAAATTGAGGGGGGTTGTCAATTTTTTCCTAAAATTAATATACATCATTTACTCTCTTTACTGTTTCTCTAATACCCTAAAACTCTCCTTGCACTAAAACATTTAAAGGAAAATAAGTAAAAGAAAAATATCTTCTTATTCACCGAAACACATATTTTTTTAATACTTAATTTTTATGTAAATGCTGTTTATATAATTTTATTTAATTTATAATAAATATAAATAAAAATATATTTAAAAATAAAGGTAATAGGGTTAGACGTTATTGATCATTATAAAAATAATAAAAGATAAATGACAGTACGGAAATACTGACAATCACCCCTAAAATTAATGATGCTCTTTTTTCAAATTAACGAGTGTTCAATAATCAACGGAAAATTGTGAGTTGTTTAATTTTTTTTATTTTCTTACTAGTCGCCTGATGGGAAGCCATATCATGGGTCAACCGTGATCCATGAGTTTTTTACAAACCCAACTTTACTTCATGAGTTTGTTATAAAAATAATAAAAGATAAATTTACTTGTTTGTGAGGTAGTAAAACCAGCTAAACACATGAGTTTGTTACAAATCCTCAGTGAATTCAAAATTTGACCAATTTAGTAAACGAATTAAATCTAAATCTCCGTTCTGAATTGTTAAGTTCGTTGTACAGAATTAATAAACAAAGAATCGAATCGAATCGAATTTGAATTCAATTAAATTTTTTATCTACGATTATTTATGAAATAATGATTAATGACAACAAAAATCAAGAACAAAATTTCGCAAATTTCACTTTAATCAATGTCGCTCTCATTCCCACTTAATAATTTTTTTAAAAAAACTTAAGCTAATTTTAGGAAAGGATAATCTGTGTACCCAACAACAGGATCAGGAATGTAAAACGTGCTTCTGTTGTACTTGTTCAAAGGTGCATTCAGCTCAAAGCGCTTCGGCAAATCCGGATTAGCTAAAAACAGACGGCCAAAAGCAACCAAATCTGCATAATTCGCTGCAACAGCTTTGTTGCCTTCATCTCTATTATATCCTCCAGCAGCAATGAAAGTTCCCCCAAAAGCTCTTCTCATCGACAATAAGCTGTGTTGAGTTTCAGACTTGTCAGTGAGTTGAATCATCCTTGGCTCGATCACGTGTAGATAAAGAAGCTTAAATTTGTTAAGCGCTTTCGCCATGTACAGGCCAAGTGCTTCCGGATTTGAGTCTACAGCTTCCGCGCACTCAGCATAAGGCGATAGTCTCATGCCAACTCTTTCGGCTCCGATTTCACTAACCACAGCTTCAACTACTTCCAGGGCAAATCGGCATCGGTTTTCAAGGCTTCCGCCGTATTCATCCGTCCTGTCATTTACTTGATCTTTCATGAATTGATCAATCAAGTAGCCATTTGCTCCATGAATTTCAACCCCATCAAAACCTATGAAATGGTATCCCAAGATAATATAAGCACCGGTAAACTTAAATTAATTCTCAAATAGAATGATAATTTTCAATTTATCTTCTGAAAGTGTGAACACCTCAAGTCACCCCATTTTTCGTTCAAAAGATGATAGCAATGGAGGTACGTGATGATTTGTTTTCAATTTTTTTAACAATAAATGAGATTAATTAATGTTTTTATATTTTTAAAAAGTAAATTGAAGATTGTCATTCTAAATAGGAGTAAATTAAAATTGTTCCTATAATATATAAAAACACATTTTCGAATTAAAATGTCTATGGCCCATTTTTTAAAAAAGGACTTGTTAGTTGCTTCGATTTGTAGCAAAGAATAGCATAAAAGAAAGTAAAACAATAATATATTACTCAAATTCGTATTTCATAAAATGTCAGACGTCGTATATGTATTTTAAGATATGATCAGGGTTACCTGCTTCAATTGCATTTCGAGCGGCAAGTCTGAAGTCATTTACAATTTTTGGGATTTCTTCTATGCTCAATGGACGAGGAGGTGACCAGTCTAGTCCGTCTACGCCGGGCGTCACTCCCTTAGAAGTACTTGAGATTGGAGCTTCTCCATTTGGCTGAAGGCCTGTGTTCATTAAATATATATCATATTAAAATTCGCACTATTTACACTAAATAATCATAAATTAGTTTTTTTTTTTAAAAAACCCAAAAAAACATTATATTGATTAAGAAACTGTTTCAAACAAGGACGCGATTATAACTTTAAAAGGTAAATACTCTTTCGGTTCCTATAACTTAGCTGAATTATTTTGTTGAGCATCTATTTCCTTTAAAATCGACCTCATTAATCTCTATTTTTTAAAATATTTGTAACAAGAGGTTAGTTTTATCGTTTTTTTTTTAACAAAAATATTTCTTAACTCTGTTAACCTTTTGATCATACCATAATTAGAGACTCTGCCTGCATGCCAAATTTGGCAAAAGATGATGCCACCCTTCTGATGAACAGCATCCACAATTGGTTTCCAAGCTTCCACTTGCTCCTTTGTCCAAATTCCAGGTGTGTTTGGATACCTTCAATTTATTTAAATTAAGTGGTTAGTATCAAAATTATTTCTCCAAAATCTGCTTTTTATGCTACCCTTTTGAAATTAATATTCAACTTATATCAACATTACCTTCTTAGTTTCTCGAACATTAAAATTTTTTATGATTTTTTTTCCTTTTTACAAAGCCCTTTTATTTCTAAAAGCACTTTTTTGGAGATTCTGAAATAAAAAATTGGCAGACTTTGTAATCACACTTCAAAGAAAAATCGTTTTGCATCATCTAAAAGTAGGGCATCAATATATAGTTTACGGAAACACTCAACAGAAATTAAAAAAATTATTTTGAAAATAGATTTATATTTTTCATAGAATTTACATATGCAAATGACATGCGTTTAATTACACAAAAAAAGGAAGCAAAAATATAAATACAAAATTACCCTTGAGCAGTGTTGGAAACCCCAGTTGCCTCAGCAATGAGAAAACCTCCGTTAGTAGTGCGCTGAGAATAATATAAAATGGCATGTGGCTGTGGAATGTGGTTGTATGATCTAATTCTTGTCAATGGAGCCAATACCATTCTGCAAAAATAAAGAAATCCATTAGTTCATGTTAATTAAAATATATTCTCAAAAAAAAGCTGATAAATTACTAACAAGCAACATTTATGACTAAAATTTTTTCACCCATTAAGCCGAGTTTCTTAAAAATATAAATAATAATGTCGTCGTACAAACATTAGAAGAAAAACTTAGTAGATAAAATAATTATATAAGCAAAGGAACCTGTGAGAGAGATTGAATTGTCCCATTTTATAAGCAGTGAGAAGTGTTAGGAAATTGGTGGGTCGAGCAGACACGCAGCTAAAGTAAAATTGGAAGAAAATAAAAATAATAATTAAATATTAAATGAACAGTAGCCAATTTTGGCTATAAAAACGCTGGCTCCCTTCATTTGTAAATCATCGAGTTCTTCAGTTCTTTTCCTTATTTAGAGAGAGTTTAAGAGCTTGCATTTATAAGCTCTTGTTACAGTGATTGAGAGAGTTTGGGTGTATTGGGGTTTTTGGGAAGTGAGCTAAAATACTACAATACTTGTAACTCCTTTTCACTAGTAAAATATTTCCTTCTGTCTTCGCCCGTGGATGTAGGCTAAAAGCCGAACCACGTAATTTCTGGTGTCCTCTTTTGTGCTTGTTCTTTATTTTTCTTCCAATTTTACTTTAGCTGCGTGACTGCTTCACCCAACAATTTCCTAACAGTGGTATCAGAGCTATTGGTTGTATTTTTTGGAGTCAGGAACTGTTCACGTAAGGGGTACTATTCACGTATACGGTACCGTACACGTATACGATACTATTCACGTATACGGTGCTGTTCATGTATACGGTTTTGTTCGTATAGACTATACTATTCACGTATACCGTACTATTCATGTGAAACGGTGGAAGCGATCCAAGAATTTTGCGGTGCAAAGCAGGGAATAATGGTGTGAGTAAAGCAACTGTGTGGTATTGTACATGTCTAGGAAAGTTCTGTCACAAAGGCGATAAGAGCTTAAGGAGTCTGGGTTTTAAGTGGGACCATTGTGATCCCTCCAGTCTTTCCTGGGAACTTTCCTGGTGTGCATTCTCACACATACTCACAACAATTCAAGGTGGTATACTAGCTTGTGTGCATTATTTATCAACAAAATGGCGGCAAAGTATGAAATTGAGAAGTTTAACGGAAATAATTTTTCGTTGTGGAAAATGAAGATGAAAGCTGTATTGAGGAAAAATAATTGTTTGGTAGCAATTGGAGAAAGGCCCATGGAGATAACTGATGACAAGTGGAACGAGGTAGACAGCAACGCCATTTCTGATCTACACTTGGCACTTGCGGATGGAGTATTATCCAGTGTGGCAGAGAAAAATACGGCGAAGGAAATATGGGATACTCTCACAAAATTGTACGAGGCCAAGTCACTACACAACAAAATCTTCTTGAAGAGAAAACTCTATACTCTTCGAATGGCGGAATCTACAATGGTGACCGACCACATCAACACATTGAAGACTCTATTTCCACAACTCACAACGTTGGGTCATAATATAGAGGAAAATGAACGTGCAGAGCTTCTACTTCAAAGTCTACCAGATTCGTATGATCAACTCATCATCAACCTGACGAACAACAATCCAGTGGAGAGTCTAGTTTTCGACGATGTTGCAGCCTCCGTATTAAATGAGGAGAGCAGGCGGAAAAATAAGGAAAACAGACAAGCAAGTTCGCAGCAAGCGGAGGCGCTATCAGTGACGAGAGGGAGATCAACGGAATGTGGCCCCAGTGGGAGTCAAAATCAGGGTAGATCAAAATCCAGAAGTAAGAAGAATGTTAAATGCTACAAATGTGGCAAGAAAGGGCACGTCAAGAAAGAGTGTTGGAGTAACCAGAAGAAAAGAGAGGGCAAAGAACCTGAGTCATCAAATGCTCAGGGTTGTGTAGCAAGCACCTCGGATGATGGCGAAATTCTTTACAGCGAGGCAACAACTGTTTCAGAAGGAAGAAAACGATTGTCTGATATCTGGCTTATAGACTCAGGAGCTACCTGGCACATGACCTCTCGGAGAGAATGGTTCCACACATATGAACCTATCTCAGGAGGATCTGTATATATGGGTAATGATCATGCCTTGGAGATCGCTGGTATTGGTACTATCAAAATAAAAATGTTTGTTGGTACAATTCGCATAATTGGGGAAGTACGACATGTCAACGGCCTGAAGAAAAATCTATTGTCTTTGGGACAAATGGATAGTCATGGGTACAAAACTCATGTGGAGAATGGAATTATGAAGATCGTTAAAGGCGCGCTTGTATTGATGAAGGCAGAAAAGATCGGTGCTAATTTATACATGCTTAAAGGAGAAACGCTACAGGAAGCTGATGCGTGTGTCGCATCAAATGGAGAAGAGTCAACGATGATGTGGCATCTCAAACTTGGCCACATGTCAGAACAAGGCTTGAAGATTCTCTCTGAGCGAAAATTACTTCCGGGGCTCAAATCGGTAAGTTTACCATTTTGCGAGCATTGTGTTACAAGTAAGCAGCATAGATTAAAATTCAGTAGATCTATTGCTAGAAGTAAGTACATTCTAGACTTGATTCATTTTGATGTTTGGGAATCACCGGATATATCTATGGGAGGTGCAAAGTACATGGTGACTTTCATTGATGATTATTCCAGAAGATGTTGGGTGTATCTAATTAAGAAAAAGTTAGATGTATTTCCAGTGTTTAAAGAATACAAAGCGCGGGTGGAACTTGAATCTGGTAAAAAGATCAAGTGCTTGAGGACAGATAATGGTGGAGAGTATACAGAGGGCGAGTTTCTTGCTTTCTGTAAGCAAGAAGGCATTCAGAGGCAGTTCACGGTAGCATACACTCCTCAACAAAACGGAGTGGCAGAGTGGATGAACAGAACTCTTACAGAAAGAATAAGAGCTATGTTGAGGACTGCTGGTCTACCCAATTCATTCTGGACAGAAGCAGCCAAAACTGCTTGTTATATAGTAAATCGGTCGCCATCTACAGCTATTGGGTTGAAGACGGCGATGGAGATGTGGACTGGAAAGCCAGCTGATTATTCCTACCTATATGCATTTGGATGTCCTGTGTACGTGATGTACAATGCTCAAGAAAGAACAAAGCTGGATCCAAAATCTAGAAGATGTATCTTCTTGGGGTATGCTGATGGAGTAAAGGGGTATCGTCTGTGGGACTCCACTGCCCATAAGATCGTCATCAGCAGAGATGTTATCTTTGTAGAAGATCAACTGCAAATGAAAGATGGAGATGATGACACTGTAAAAGAAAAGTCAGAGACTATACCGGTATATGTGGAAAATAATCTAGAAGATTCAGATTCTTCTGAAGTAGCACCAGAGCACGACGAACAAGAACCAGTCGAATCCGAGGCCCCAGAAGTTCGTCGGTCAACTCGTGAGAGACGACCACCAACGTGGCACTCGGAGTATGTTACAGAGATCAACGTTGCGTACTGTCTTTTAACAGAGGATGGAGAGCCTTCAACTTTCCATGAAGCTTTAAACAGCTCAGATGTTGCTTTGTGGATGACAGCAATGCAGGAAGAAATTGAAGCTCTACACAAGAACAAGACATGGGAACTTGTACCACTACCACACGGAAGAAAAGCCATTGGAAACAAATGGGTCTACAAGATCAAACGTGATGGCAATGATCAAGTGGAGCGGTATCGTGCGAGATTGGTGGTGAAAGGATAAGCTCAGAAAGAAGGTATTGACTTCAACGAGATATTTTCTCCGATGGTTCGACTCACAACAGTCAGAGTAGTCTTGGCGATGTGTGCTACATTTGACTTACATCTTGAGCAGTTGGATGTGCAAACTGCATTTCTTCATGGAGAACTTGAAGAAGAAATATATATGCTCCAACCAGAAGGTTTTGCAGAAACAGGAAAGGAGAACTTGGTTTGCAGGTTGAACAAATCTCTATACGGTCTCAAACAGGCGCCGAGGTGTTGGTATAAGAGATTTGATTCCTTCATTATGAGCCTTGGATACAACAGACTCAGTTCAGACCATTGTGCATATTACAAGAGGTTTGAAGATAATGATTTCATTATTTTGCTGTTGTATGTGGATGACATGTTGGTAGCAGGTCCCAACAAAGATCGAATCCAAGAATTGAAGGCACAGTTGGCTAGGGAGTTTGAAATGAAGGACTTGGGACCAGCAAACAAGATTCTAGGGATGCAAATTCATCGAGACAGAAATAACAGGAAGATTTGGCTTTCTCAGAAAAATTACTTGAAGAAAATCTTGCGGCGCTTCAACATGCAAGATTGTAAGTCAATTTCTACCCCACTTCCTGTTAATTTCAAATTATTCTCAAGTATGTGTCCTAGCAATGAAGCAGAGAGGAAGGAGATGTCTCGAGTACCGTATGCATCAGCAGTGGGAAGTTTGATGTTCGCTATGATATGTACTAGACCGGACATTGCACAAGCAGTGGGAGCAGTCAGTCGATACATGACGAATCCTGGTGGAGAGCATTGGATAACTGTGAAGAGGGTTCTGAGATACATCAGAGGAACCTCAGATGTTGCATTATGTTATGGAGGATCAGAGTTTACTGTCAGGGGCTATGTGGATTCAGATTTTGCAGGAGATCTTGATAAAAGAAAATCCACTATTGGTTATGTGTTTACACTTGCGGGAGCAGCTGTAAGCTGGGTTTCGAAACTGCAGACCGTTGTGGCTTTATCTACAACAGAAGCAGAGTACATGGCAGCTACACAAGCTTGCAAGGAAGCTATTTGGATACAAAGGTTATTGGAGGAGCTCGGGCACGGACAAGAGAAAATTTCTGTATTTTGTGACAGTCAGAGTGCCTTGCACATTGCAAGGAATCCAGCCTTTCATTCCAGGACAAAGCACATAGGAGTCCAGTATCACTTCGTTCGTGAAGTAGTGGAAGATGGAAGTGTGGATTTGCAGAAAATCCATACCAAAGAGAACCTAGCAGATGTTTTGACCAAGCCGATAAATGCTGACAAGTTTATCTGGAGTAGATCCTCTTGTGGCCTAGTAGAAACGTAGGCAACATGATTATGGCGAAGCAGAAAGGATGGTGTGGAGATTGATTGTTTTTCAATTTAATCTCCAAGTGGGAGAATGTCAAAGTTGGCATGGCTGCATCTAGAAGCTTTGACAAGAATGGTCAGCTTGCAACAAGTTTGAAGATTGAATTTGATGCACACGGTTTTGATGAAGAATTTGGTGAACACGGCTTTGATTTTCTTGCCCACTAGTTTGCTATAAATAGAAGTGCAGATGAAGAGTTTATGCATTCCATTCAGTGAACACGGCTTTGATTTTCTTGGCCACTAGTTTGCTATAAATAGAAGTGCAGATGAAGAGTTTATGCATTCTATTCAGAGAGCAATTTAGGGAGTTGAGAGAGAGTTTAAGAGCTTGCATTTATAAGCTCTTGTTACAGTGATTGAGAGAGTTTGGGTGTATTGGGATTTTTGGGAAGTGAGCTAAAATACTACAATACTTGTAACTCCTTTTCACTAGTAAAATATTTCCTTCTGTCTTCGCCCGTGGATGTAGGCTAAAAGCCGAACCACGTAATTTCTGGTGTCCTCTTTTGTGCTTGTTCTTTATTTTTCTTCCAATTTTACTTTAGCTGCGTGACTGCTTCACCCAACAATTTCCTAACAAGAAGGGGAATATTGGTGGTGGTTGCGGCGGCCGCTTCCATCGATGCAATTAATCTTTCAACTCTGCCTTGCCTTATTCTCTTCTCCGCTTATCGCTTCTTCTCCCGTCAACATTCTATTTTATAGAAAAGATGATCAAATAATTCGAATCAGAAAAGTCTAAATTTGAGTCTCGTGGGAGCAAAAGTCAATTATTGTAAAAGAAAACGTAAAGAGAGGAGTGACGCAGATTGATGTTTGCAATTAGATCTCCCGTCTACTGGGGAACTTCTATTGACCTTTCTTAATTAAAACAAAGCCTGGTTGTTTTATCAAAGCAAAAAAGTCTTTTGTCCTTTTCTAATCTGTTTTGCCGGCACCATGAGGGGATCAATTAAATCAAAATTATATATTAAATAGTCAACAATGAAACATGAACTAATACAAATATACAATATTGAAATCTGTAGAAGGCTAAAATTAAATGGTGGTCTCTTATTTCAATAAGATTCCTACCACGTGAATGAATACAAAACCTGTATCTTAACAGTCAACTATAAAACACCAACTAAGATATTTATTGAAATTTTTAGAAGGCTAAAATTAATGATGCTTGTTAAGTAAACAAAAGCACCAGGTCGGCCATGCTACTATTTCCACCCCGGCATGGATTACCTTGGCCAAATGGTATGAGCAGAACACGGGACATGCATGAACCGACCAGAAGCGAGCCCCAACCAGGGGAATGTACCGACCAGAGATATGCACCGAGCCGATACCCGTTCCTCAGAAAGCGGGAACACGATCCCGCAGAATCACGGCAGTTGCGCTTTCCCCAGAACCGTTGCGGGAGACGCGCGATCCCACGTTTGCCCATAATGCAGCAGTTAGAGTCCCATGAAGGGCTGCCACTACCCGAAGAAAGTGGGATGAAGGGCAAATGGGAATGTGGGGACAGCGGCTATAAAAGAAGAAGAAATCGATGAAGAGGGGGGGAAAAAACGGAGAGAGGGAAAACGCTGCCAAATTGCGTCCAGACCATTTTCTGACAAATTTCGGATAAACTTCTTGAACCCAAATTACATTGTTTTCCCGTAGACACCTTGTGCTAACTTAAGCATCGGAGGGTTTACGCCGGCAAAACCACCGGCGTCTCTGATCCGTTTTTGGTGAACGCAGGTTTAGCGAGAGAAAGGAAGGTGATTTCAGCCTTAGTGGTTTGAGTAGCAGTCGATAACGTAAACGTTGGTCAAAGAATCTGGTCGGTCAAAGGCGAGCAGATTTCTGCATCAACATTTTGGCGCCGTCTGTGGGGAGCTGAATAAAAAGCTACCACCGAATTAGTAGTTACCGGAGAAACAGCAAACGATTGAACATGGATTTGCCAAGGAAGGACACTTTGAGGGAGGATAACGAAGCTGGGGAGACAATCACTCTTCGGGAAATTGCAAATGAAGCCCGAGAGAGGGTGATGCAAGATCGATTGGAGTGAATGGAGAAGCAAATGGAGACTCTCACAGCCATATTGTTTGAGCTGAGGGACGAACGGAGAAGGGATTGTGAAACCCCCGTGGGGAGAAATGGAGTTAGAGTAGAACCCAGCACCCGGGGGCGTAGAGTCGAGGAAAACCCACCGCCCGCAGATCAACCTAATGGGATGCATCCCCATAGAAGTACCGGTCGGGTCCCGGGGGAATACGTGGATGAGGGGAGAGACCAACCTCGCCCCGGACGGATACTGGGAATTAATGACCGAGGGGACAGTGTTGATGAAGGAGAGCTCAGACAGCGGTTGCAGAACGTCGAGCAGGAGCGAGACCAGATAGCTGCACGTGATCCTGATCGTGCCATAGAATTGGAGGGGGAGGTGCGCAGATTGGCGCAGGTGATAGAGGAGATGCAGGGCAAGAGAAAGCCCCCGAGCTGGAGGATAATGCTAGATGAAGAATCTCCGTTGTCAACTGAGATCATAAGTACCATAATCCCAAGGGATTTCCGATTCCCCGACCTCAAATACTCCGGGCGAAGTGACCCATTGGTGCACATTGAGCGTTTCAACGACATGACGGGTGTGCAGGGGCTGACACCAGCTCAGAGGTGCAGGGTGTTCCCGTTGACGCTAGAGGGACGAGCACGAGACTGGTACCGCAAGCTGCCCCGAGGAAGTATACAGGGGTATGAGCAGATGTGCCAGGAGTTGGCCGAGCAGTTCCGAGGGGCAGTGGCCCCAGAGGACGACATGATGGAATTGATGGGGATGAAGCAGGAGGAGCATGAACCCCTTCGAGATTTTGTAAAACGGTACCACCGAGCCGTGCTGGATTTGGGAGCTTTTAATCACCCGCAAGCGTTGAGGGGATTAAAGGAAGGTGTAAGAATCGGCCGATTATGGTATAATTTAAGAAGCCCCCTCGTACAGAATTACTCGTCGGGGTATGAGCAGGCGAGACGAGATATAGAAATCGAAGAGGAGAAATCAGCAAGAATAAAAAGTGAACAGCTGGAAGAGCTGAGGCGAAAGGAGCGGAGAGCCCCGAGAGGGAGCGGGTTGGGAAAGCGAACTGGAGAATCTTCAGAGATGGGCGATATATCAGCTCGGTCCCGCCCTTACCCCATAACTCCGAGAGCACAACAGTTCCAACACAGTCGGGCTCAACCTCCGCGCCCCCCGATTCCAGAGCGGCAGCAAGAATTCCGGCAGATGGCTGCCCACCCCTATCACAACACTTCCAGAACATTACATGCAACCAATTCCAGGGCTAGTCGACCAAATCAGTTAGCAACTGGGACAGCCCGAGGTGACATTCATGATAGCCGATTAGTTCAGCTGGTAGACCAGAGCTCGGCCTATAGACAATACACTCCATTAAAGATCTCTATGGAAGAATTATATGAGAGGATCGAGGGAAGAGGCCTGCTATACCCTCCAGCCCCAATAACAAAACCGGCTCATCGACGGGATAAGAGCAGATTCTGCAAATTCCATGACACTCACGGTCACACTGTCAGCCAGTGTCGTGACCTGAAGATTCAGGTGGAAGATTTAGTAAGGAACCGATACTTGGATGAATATGTAGACGGGATATCCCCTGTTATTGAGTCAGAGTACACACGGGATGAAGGAGTTGAGAGGGGTCTGGAACGAGAACAGCCGACCATCCGTGTGATAGCAGGAGGGCCAACATTGGCCGGGGATTCAAACAGAGCACGGAAGAACTATGGGAGATACGCCATGGCTGGCAAAGAGGTGCTCCTAAATTTGCCGGCAGCTAAAAGAACAAAAGTGCGGCAAGTTCCCATTATGTGGGCAGAGGATGATGAAGAGGGTATTTTGTATCCTCATGAAGATGCCTTGGTGATTAAGGCAAAGGTGGCCGGTACAGAATTGCAGCGAATACTGGTGGACACGGGCAGTTCAGTCGATATTCTGTTTAAGTCGGCCCTAGATGATATGGGGATTTCAGACTTAAAGCTGGAGCGGACAAATACATCCTTAAAGGGATTTGGGGGGGGACGGTTAACTCTCATGGGGGTCATTGAACTCCCGATTACTGTGGGGACAAAGCCGTTTGAAAGAACGATGATGCTGGACTTTGTCGTGGTAGAGGAAAGAAGTCCTTACCAGATGATATTGGGGAGACCGTTCATGAGGATAAGCCAATGTGTAATGTCCACGCATTATCTGGCGCTGAAGTACAGAGTAAATAGAGTTGTGGGTGTAGTAAAAGGCGACCAGAGAATGGCGAGGAGCTGCTATGCTACAGCGGCCAAGGAAACTCTACAGGTTACCTCTCTTGATAGCCGAGGGGATTCAAAAAATGGTCGCCAGAAACCTGTTGAGAAGCTGGAGGAGGTTGTAGTAAACAGGAATGACCCTAGCAAAGTGGTTAAGGTCGGATCAGAATTGGGTGAAGTAATAAAAGGCGAACTTGTGAAGTGTCTACGGTCCCATGCAGATATATTTGCCTGGTCTCATGAGGATATGCCAGGAATTGACCGCGGGGTAGCTTGCCACAAGTTGGCCATAAAGAAGGGGGCAAGGCCAGTGAGACAGAAGAGGAGATGCTTTAACCAGGAAAGGTACGAGGCCATAAACGCCGAAGTGGAGAAGCTGTTGAAAGCAGGGTTTATAAGGGAAGCCAAATATCCGGGGTGGATTTCCAACGTAGTATTGGTAAAGAAGGCCAATGGGAAGTGGAGAATGTGTGTAGACTTCACGGACCTCAATAAGGCATGCCCGAAGGATAGCTTCCCCCTACCAAAGATAGATCAGCTGGTGGATTCAACCGCGGGTGACAGTCTGCTCAGTTTCGTGGATGCCTTTTTCGGATACAACCAGATACCCATGAACGAGCAGGACGAGGAAAGCACTACCTTTATAACTAACATGGGTTTGTTCTGTTACAGGGTGATGCCTTTTGGCTTGAAAAATGCAGGAGCTACCTATCAAAGGTTAGTGAACAAGGTCTTCAAACCATTGATCGGTCACACAATGGAAGTATATGTGGACGATATGATCACCAAGTCAAGAGAACCGAGAGATCATGTGAAGCACTTGGAAGAGACCTTCGAATTGCTGAGGAAGTACGAAATGAAGCTGAACCCGGAGAAATGCGCATTTGGGGTCAGCTCGGGCAAATTTTTGGGATACTTGGTGAGCCATTGAGGGATTGAGGCCAACCCGGAAAAGATGCGGGCAGTGATAGAAATGAGGTCCCCACGAACAGTAAAGGAGGTGCAGAGCCTTACGGGGAAATTGGCAGCATTGAACCGATTCATTTCATGAGCCACTGATAAGTGTCACCCTTTCTTCCAAGTTATAAAGAAAGGGAGGAAGATGGAATGGACACCGGAATGCGAGGAGGCATTCGGATAGTTGAAGGAATATCTAGCCCGCGCCCCGTTATTGTCAACTCCGAGAGAGGGTGACCAGCTGTTTTTGTACTTGGCGATCTCTAAGTGGGCTACCAGCTCGGTCTTGGTCAGGGAAGAAGAAGGGAAGCAACACCCGGTATATTACGCAAGCAAGGCCCTAGTGGATGCGGAAACCAGATATCCACTAATGGAGAAGTGGGCGCTAGCTCTGATAACGGCGGCACGTAAACTCCGACCATATTTCCAAGCCCACCAGATCGTTGTGATGACCGACCAACCCCTTCGGCAAGTGCTTCAAAAACCGGACGCGTCTGGTCGGTTAGTAAAATGGTCCGTGGAGTTGAGCGAATTTGACCTGTCGTACAGGCCCCGAGGGGCAATCAAGGCCCAAGCCTGGTAGATTTTATGGTGGACCGTGTTGAACCAGGGGAAGGGATCCAGGAAGAACAACCAGCAGAACAAGAGGATTCAAAGGGGATATGGCTGGTGATGGTTGATGGGTCACATAGTGAACAGGGATCCGGGGCAGGAGTTGTTATACGAAGCCCAGAAGGTGTTGAGGTATCCTACGCTGTAAAGTTCGAATTCCAGCTTACGAACAACCAAGCTGAATATGAGGCCTTCATTATTGGTCTCGGTCTTGCACATGCGCTACGAGCAGAAAGGGTTGAAATCCGAGCAGATTCCCAGCTAGTATGCAATCAGCTCAACGATCAGTTCCAAGCAAGGGGAGAGAAGATGGGTCTTTATTTGAAAAAAGCGAAGCAGATGGTCGGGCTTTTCCAAGAAGTAGAGGTAAAGCAGATATCCCGGAATGAGAATTACCGAGCGGATATGTTGGCTAGGATGGCTGCAATTGCAGATCCGAAATTACCTAAGTCGGTCCCACTAGAGGTAAGGACCTCGCCGAGTATAGGAGAGGAAGTGGAGGTGATGAGAGTAAGCACTGAAGAATCCTGGATGGACCCAATTCGCGCGTATATCCGCGACGGAGTTTTACCAGAGGACAAAAGGCAAGCAAGAAAGTTAAAATGCCGAGCAGCGAGGTACACGCTACTAGATGAAGTGCTGTATCGCCGAGGGTTCACCTCGCCCCTTTTGAGATGTGTGGATGAGGAGGAGGCGGATTATGTACTAAGGGAGATTCATGAAGGAATATGCGGCAATCATTCGGGGGCAAGAACTTTAGCCTTCAAGGCACTTCGGCAAGGATACTTCTGGCCAACCATGCACCAGGATGCGAAAAGGATGGCAAAGAACTGTAAAACCTGCCAAAGCTTCTCTGAGGTTCCTGCACAACCCCCAGAGAAGCTGACCACCATGACATCCCCGTGGCCTTTCGCTCAATGGGGAATCGACTTGATTGGTCCGTTACCTAAGGGCCGAGGAGCGGCGACACATGCGATTGTGGCAATAGACTACTTCACCAAGTGGGTAGAAGTGGGAGTCCTCAGCCAAATCACGGAAAAAAAGACAACAGATTTCATCTGGAGGAATATCATCTGCAGATACAGGATCCCCTATGCCATCATTACAGACAATGGGAGACAGTTTGACAACGGCAACTTCAGGGAATTTTGCCAAAATTTGGGGGTGGACCTGAAATTCTGCACCCCCGCACACCCCCAGGCAAACGGACAAGTAGAAGCAGCCAACAAAGTGATAAAGAAGCTCCTGAAAACTAGATTGGGAGAGAAGAAGGGGGCTTGGGTTGACGAATTACCAGGAGTGTTATGGGCCTATCGGACAACTCACAAGACCGCCACAGGGGAAACTCCGTTCGCCTTAGCTTTTGGTCACGAGGCGGTAGTCCCAGTAGAAATTGGAGTGGGGACACATCGAACGGAATATTTCAACGAGGAGCAGAATGACGAGCAGATCTGCTTAAGCCTGGACCTGCTTGAGGAGAAGAGGGCAGGGGCCTCGCAGAAAGTGGCCCAGTGTCAGCAAAGGATGATGCGTTATTACAACAAGAACGTACGCGTGAGGCAATTCCGAGCAGGAGATTGGGTACTTAGGAAGGTGAACCAAAACACCAGGGATCCTAACCATGGCGCTCTCGGCCCGAAATGGGAAGGCCCGTACAGGGTAATACGAGCCACCGGACCAGGAGCTTATAAGCTAGCACACCAAGATGGACGAGAGGTGAAGAGGTCATGGAACGCCGAGCACTTGAAGAAGTATTTCCAGTAAGAAAAGTGCCCTATTAAATCCTCATTTTGTCAAGTTATTTGTGTTAATTGCATGATGTCCTGTTGCACATATGTGTATTCAGTATTTTTGTAATACGTTCAAATTTTGAATAAAGATGAATTCAGCATGAAATCCCCCTGTTAGCAAGCCCAATGGAAATTTTACCAAGGCAAGAAAATGCCTCCCTCTGCTCGGTCAAACGAAAGACCAGCAACTAATCTACTAAGGCAAGTAAGTGCCTACTTCTGCTTGGTCAACGGAAGACCAGCAGCTAATTTCTCGAAAGTTTCGCTAAGGCAAGCAAGTGCCTGTCTCTGCTCGGTCAAACGAAAGACCAGCAGCTAATCTACTAAGGCAAGTAAGTGCCTACTTCTGCTTTGTCAACGAGAGACCAGCAGCTAAATTTGCAAGAAATATTACTAAGGCAACAAAGTGCCTACTTCTGCTCGGTCAGCAAAAGACCAGCAGCTAATTCTATGAAAATTTTACCAAGGCAAACAAGTGCCTGTTTCTGCTCGGTCAGCAAAGGACCACCAGCTAATCTACTAAGGCAAGAAAATGCCTGCCTCTGCTCGGTCAGCAAAGGACCAGCAGCTAATCTACTAAGGCAAGAAAATGCCTGTCTCTGCTCGGTCAGCAAAGGACCAGCAGCTAATCTACTAAGGCAAGTAAGTGCCTGCCTCTGCTCGGTCAACGGAAGACCAGCAGCTAATTTCTCGAAAATTTCACTAAGGCAAGCAAGTGCCTGTCTCTGCTCGGTCAAACGAAAGACCAGCAGCTAATCTATAAAGGCAAGTTAGCGCCTGCTTCTGCTAGGTCAACTAAAGACCAGCAGCTAATTAATCATAAATTTTACTAAGGCAAACGAGTGTCTGCTTCTGCTCGGTCAACGAAAGACCAGCAGCTAATTTCTCAAAAAATTTTGCTAAATGCAAGTAAACACCAGACAAGAGATCCAATAGAAAGTGTCTAGAAATCTCATAAAAGTTCAAATATTTATCAAACAAATACAACTCAAAAGTTTATACAAAAGTAGGCCTAAAGAGTATGAGATTCAGTGGCCCCAGCAGCTGAAAGATCAACGACCTCGGGAGGTAAAGGGTCAGTAATCTCTGGAGGTGGGAGATCAGCATTACCGGGAGGAGGAGGCACGGACCCTTGACCTACTTCGAAAGCACGTCCCCCAGCTTCCCCCTCCTGCGCCCTATCCAAAGGAGCCTCCACCTGATCCTGCTCACCCTGCTCCTTATCTCCCTGGCCGGCCTGAGCCATGAACCTCTCCACTCCAGCTTCCAGCTTGCTCATATCCAGCTCGGGATATTCATCCTTCAGCACAGACATGATGCACTTGTAGGAGAAAGCAACCCCAGAGTTGTACTCGGCATCTAGCCGATCGTCCACATCAGCGGATTTGCCTCTCTCCTCAGCCAGCTGCTCGCCCAGAGACTTGATTTCCCCCTCAAGGGCGGTCCTCAAAGTATCCCTTTCACTTTGAGCAACTTGAAGGTCAGACTTCAGGCCACCCAACTCGTCCTCAAGTTTGGAGGAGGTGGACTCAGCAACCGCAACCTTCTCCGCCAGCTCCGACATCTGCTGGTTCAGTTCGGCCAGCTTCTCCTTGGAACGATCAGCAGAGTCAGCTTTCTTCTTCAGCTCCTGATTGTCAGCTTGAAGCTTCCTCTCATGGCGCGCGGCCCCGGCCTTGTAGCACGAAACCATGGTGGCCAGCCTAAAGGATACTCTTTGAACAGAAGCAGCCAACTCTGAGAGGTCCATACTCTCAATGTCCTTCACCATCTTGGGCCCCACCAATCTTTTGTAATCCTTCTGATACAAGCTCAGGTAGTCGCCTTGTTCCCGAGATGGCAGAGGGGAAGATCGGTCCCCAGACTGGAGGCTGACCTCGGGACTCTTGTCAGAAGTTCTCTCCCCACCACTCTTACGGGGCGGGGGAAGGGGCAGAGCAGGAACATGAGCCTTAGATGGGCCTACGCTGGTTTTCTTCGGAGGAGGAGGAGGAGGGTTGCTGGAGCTGCCTGCAGCCCGACCACGCTTCCGGCTCATCGCGCTGAGGATCTTGTTATCCATTCCAGCAGCAATATCTACCAAGCCCGAACCGACCAAGCTCGTTGACGACAGGAGGTCTTGACAGGTAGACGCGTTCACCAGAGCAGTCTCCACCTGAAGCAAAGGTTGGTCTTCGAGTCCCTTAATCAGACCCCACGACTCTGAAAAAACAAACAAGGTTAAAGAGCCCAATAAGTAACAAGTCGAGAAAGAGTATAGGCAAAAAATAATGAGCGACCTGGGGTGACAAAATTCGTTGGAAGGTAAATATCACCACCCAGCGAGTGAGCTGCTGGACACCAATTCCCCCCAGCAAAGAAGAATTTGTTCTTCCAATTTTTGCACGAGGAGGGGAAGCCGGTGATTGGTTTTCTCTTCGCAGAGCTCGACATGAAATAATACCAGCCCGCTTCCCTCGGGCTACTCCTCAGCTGGTATAGATGCTTCACTTCAACAAGGGAGGGCTCCTCTGATCCACATCTCTGCCACAACACATACATAGCCGAGAGAACCCTCCACCCGTTGGGATGTAGCTGACCTGGAGCCAGGTGCATACCACCCAGTATCTTAGCAAAGTAGCGTTGAAGGGGCAGCCGAGCTCCTAGTTTGAAGCTCTCCAGGTGCATCGTCACATACCCCCGTGGAGGCCGACTAGGAACGTCACCTTTCCCAGGAATTACCAGGAGAACCTCCGGAGGAATGTTGTAAAGATTCCTCAGCTTGAACAGATCGGTTTGGGTGGTGGCACAAGCTGTGAAGTCAATAGGGTAAGAGTCCGCCTCTACCCTATGACCAAGGTGCCTTCTCTAAGGGGGTCTGCTCGGTTCGGAGCTGCTCTCCTCACCATCACCAGCTCCTTCAGGGACCCCAACCTCACCATAGCTGTGGTTCTCACCAGAGCCCGATGCAGGTCCACCTCTATTACCTACAAGCTCTATTTCGGGAGAGGGAGAGATAACCAAGGGGCGCAGATACTCAAGGGTATCCCCACCATGGGAAGGACCTACACTACTAAAAGGACCTAAGAAATCGTGGGTATTGGCATGTTGAGGCCTGAATCCCCCGATTCTTCATCACTCTCGTCAACGATCAACTTCTTTTTCCGGTTTGACATATCGGAATCCCAAAAGAAAATAAGGAAGACTCGAATATACGGATATAAAAGGGGACAACACGGAACCCAATCAACAACAACCAGAGAAGGGATTAAAAGCAGTACCTGAAATGAACTGGCCCCGATAGCGCTGCCGTGACAGAGAAAAGACCAGTAAGTAGAGACTCCGGACGCAGGAAGTGTGAGTAAGGTTCAGAGCAAGGGTACGTTAACGGCGGAGAGACGATTAGCAAAGCAATGACGATGTAAGCCTAGGGATTTGAAACGAAAAGGGGGAAGTGAAAGCATTTAAGTGATGGATATGCCAGCTCACTTACCGTACATCGAGGACAGATAAACCCGTCGTTTCAAATTTCAAATACGAAGAGTCTGGAGATGCCACGTCACTGACCGTTACAAGAGGCCAGGATGGATGTAAGCCCAGATATGCAATGGGCATGTTCATTTAGGCCCATGCTCGGGTCGGAATCTCCCCAAAAGAGAAGGGATACCTCAGATCCGTCCCGGTAGACAGAAGACCAGAGGAGAAGCCCCAGATGGATAAGATCAGTTTCTACTCTTGACTCATTTCACTCGCAAGACCAGAAATTGGGGGACTGGTGTTAAGTAAACAAAAGCACCAGGTCGGCCATGCTACTATTTCCACCCCGGCATGGATTACCTTGGCCAAATGGTATGAGCAGAACACGGGACATGCATGAACCGACCAGAAGCGAGCCCCAACCAGGGGAATGTACCGACCAGAGATATGCACCGAGCCGATACCCGTTCCTCAGAAAGCGGGAACACGATCCCGCAGAATCACGGCAGTTGCGCTTTCCCCAGAACCGTTGCGGGAGACGCGCGATCCCACGTTTGCCCATAATGCAGCAGTTAGAGTCCCATGAAGGGCTGCCACTACCCGAAGAAAGTGGGATGAAGGGCAAACGGGAACGTGGGGACAGCGGCTATAAAAGAAGAAGAAATCGATGAAGAGGGGGGGAAAAACGGAGAGAGGGAAAACGCTGCCAAATTGCGTCCAGACCATTTTCTGACAAATTTTGGATAAACTTCTTGAACCCAAATTACATTGTTTTCCCGTAGACACCTTGTGCTAACTTAAGCATCGGAGGGTTTACGCCGGCAAAACCACCGGCGTCTCTGATCCGTTTTTGGTGAACGCAGGTTTAGCGAGAGAAAGGAAGGTGATTCCAGCCTTAGTGGTTTGAGTAGCAGTCGATAACGTAAACGTTGGTCAAAGAATCTGGTCGGTCAAAGGCGAGCAGATTTCTGCATCAACAATGCTCTTTTTTTTTCTTTTTTTTTTATAACAAGTGTTCCATAATCCACGGAAAATTGTGAGTTGTTTTATTTATTTATTTTCTTACTGGAGACGTTAATTGCTTTGATCGGTTGACGAACCATATCATGGTGTCCATGATCCAATGATATTTGATAAGATCAAGATCAACTACTTACTCTCCAGCAAGAAGCAAGTAGAATTTGCGCAAGTAATGGTAAAAAAATAATGGATGGCTGCAGAGTACAGACAGAAATAATTAGCAGTATACTCAGTTGGGGTTATGTATTAATTGATTGTTTTCAATTAACATGATAATCCCAATCAAGAATAGTGGAGTACTATTGTTTTTGTCACTGTTTTATTAAAATTTTCGGTCCAAATATCACTACTCCTAATGCTAATTCAAAAGCCAAACCTTTGGAACTAGGAAGCAATCCCTGGTTATAAATTAATCATGCATTAACTATTTTCATTTCAAACATTCATCTTGTTTACAATAATAAATTACCCTCAATTTTCATGTGCCAAAAACACTTTAAAAAATCACAACATGAAAAGCCAACATTAACTATATAAATTAATCATGCACTCAAAGCAGTAACTTCTAGGAAAGGATAATCTGTGTATCCAACAACAGGATCAGGAATGTAAAAAGTGCTTCTGTTGTACTTGTTCAAAGGTGCATTCAGCCCAAAGCGCTTCGGCAAATCCGGATTAGCCAAGAATAAACGACCGAAGGCAACCAAATCTGTATTATTTTCAGCAACAGCTTTGTTGCCCTCATCTCTATTGTATCCTCCAGCAGAAATGAAAGTTCCCTCAAAAACGCTTCTCATTGGCAGCAAACTGTGTATAGTTTCATACTTATCATTGATTTTGATCATCCGCGGCTCGATTACGTGCAGAAAAAGAAGCCTAAATTTGTTAAGTGCTTTCGCCATGTACAGGCCAAGTGCTTCCGGATTTGAGTCTCCAGTTTCCATGTAACTAGCATAAGGTGATAGTCTCATGCCAACTCTTTCAGCTCCGATTTCGTTAGCCACAGCTTCAACTATTTCCAACGCGAATCGGCATCGATTTTCTAGGCTTCCGCCGTATTGATCAGTTCTGTCATTTACTTGATCTTTCATGAATTGATCGATCAGGTATCCATTTGCTCCATGAATTTCAACCCCATCAAAACCTGTGAAAAACTATTTAAGTTCAAGTAAACATTTTTATATATACAAAAGCACTCCTGAAAAGGGGAACTTTCGAACTAAAATGTTTATATATAGCCTTGTTGTCCCCATTCTTGAACTACTGCTATATTTTTGTTTCACGGAAAATCAATACTGTATTACAACAAAGATTATTGTCTCGTTTAATCCTTTGCATTTTTTAACATGTGTCCAAACCCATAAATTTCTTCATTTTTAAAGGAGTGGGCAAGCAATCCGATGTAATTTTGTAGCTAACAGTAAACTAAACAAATCAAAACAATGATACATGGCTCAAATTTGTGTTTTAGAAAGTGCACACGTCAGTATGTATTCTTAGAATTACCTGCTTCAATTGCATTACGAGCAGCAAGTCTAAAATCATTGACAACTAAGGGGATTTCTTCAGTTCTTAGAGGACGAGGAGGTGACCAATCTACTCCATCTAAGCCAGGTGTCACACCCTTATTAGTACATGAAATTGGAGCTTCTCCATTTGGCTGAAAACCTGCTTGTTTTAAGTTGTGAAAAATCAAATTTACTTTTAGCGAGAATTATTTAAAACTAAAATTAGCACATTAAATTTCAATATACTAGCAAATAAGTACAAAATAATAAAAATTATTGGTATTAGCATAATATGAATAAATTACTAAATGTTCCCTTACAATACGAACAAAATGGTTGTTAAGGTTGATCGGCTGGCAGACTAGTGCTCCCAACAACTTCAATTCCCTTCTAGTGGGACTCACTAAAAAATTAGCATATCTTTTCAAATATAAGTAGAAGTATGTATATATGTGTGTGGATACGTAATTTTTCTAGTGCGAGCATTCTCATTTTTTTTTCCATGCGAACATCCTTTTAAGTCATGGGGTTTAATAGAATTAATTTTGAACATTATTAAACCGCACAACTTAATATATCCAAAGGTGGAACCAGGATTTTGGTTCAACTTGTCAAAAAGTGATCGGCGGGCACTACTAGTGCCGCATCGAAAAAAAAAAAGGAAGAAGAAAGAAAGGGTGGTAGGCTGCTTAGGAAAGAAAAAAATCATAAAAAATATAATAAAATAATACAATTATTATTTTAATTGGAAAAGGGAGAGGAAATGAAGCTATAAATAGAGGGCTTCATTTCTCTCCTTTGCATCCAATTCTTCTCTTCTTCTTCAAACCTATTTTGAGACAAGAGAAAGCCTAGTGAGAATTGAGTGATTAGTGATTTTAGAAATTGGGTGTATTGGGCTTTTGAGTAGTGAGCCAAAATATTACAATACTTGTAATTATCATTTCACTAATAAAATATTTTCCTTCTTTCTTTGCCTATAGACATAGGCTAAAAACCGAAGCATGTAATTTATGGTGCCCTTGTGTGATTCCATTGTATTATTATTTCTCAATTTCACTTTACTTACGTATCTACTTTACCAATCACTTTTTGAATAGTGGCATCAGAGCTATTGGTTGTATTTTTTGAGTCAGGTACTATTCACGTAAACGAGACTGTTTATAAATATGGTATTATTCAAGTATACAGTAATATTCACATATATGATATTGTTCACGAGAAACGGTGGGAGTGATTCAAGAGTTTTGTGGTGTAAAGTAGGGAATAGTGGTGTGAGTGAAGTAACTGTATGGTTTTTTTACATGTTTAGGAAAGTTCTGTCACAAAGGCAATATAAAGAGTTTGAATTTTAGGTGGGACCGTTGTGACCCTTCTAGATTTTCCTAAGAACTTTCCTAGTGTGCATTTTTACACATACTCACAACTACTCAAGGTAGTACATTAACTTGTGTGCGGTATTTATCAACAAATGGCGGCAAAGTATAAAATTGAAAAGTTCAATAAGAATAATTTTTTGTTGTGAAAAATGAAGATGCAGGCAATTTTGAGGAAAAATAATTGCTTAGAAGTAATTGGCGAAAGGCCTACAGAAATCACTGATGATAAGTGGAATGAGATGGACAGAAATACCATTGCAAATCTACACTTGGCACTTGCAGATGGGGTGTTATCTAGTGTGGCGGAGAAAAAGACAGTGAAGGAAATATGAGATACTCTCACAAGGTTATACAAGGCCTAATCACTACACAAGTAGATTTTCTTGAAAAATAGACTTTAAACTCTTCGAATGACTGAAACCACATTGGTGACTAACCATATCAACATATTGAAGACTCTATTTTCACAACTCACAATGTTAGGTTATAAAATAAAGGAAAATGAATGTGCAGAGCTTCTACTTGAGAGTTTACTAGATTCATATGATCAACTTATCATCAATATGATAAATAACAGCTAAGCGGCCAGTCTAGTCTTCGATGATGTTGCAGTCTCCGTATTAAATGAGGAGAGCAGGCGAAAAAAATAAGAAAAATAGCCAAACAAGTTCGTAATAAGCAAAAGCACTATCAGTAACGAGAGGGAGATCAATGGAGCGTGGCCCTAGTGGGAGTCGCAATCATGGTAGATCAAAGTCTAAAAATAAGAAAAATGTCAAATGTTACAATTGTGGTAACAAAGGATATGTTAAGAAAGAGTGTTAGAATAACCAGAAGAAAAAAGAGAATAAAGATCCTGAGTCATCAAATACGTAGGGGTGTGTAGCAAGTACTTTGGATGAATGCGAAATTCTCTACAAGGAGGCAACAACTATTTAAGAAGGTAGAAAACAGCTATCTAACATCTGGCTTATAAACTTAGGAACTAGTTGACACATGACCTCTCGGAGAAAATGGTTCCACAAATATGAACATATCTCAGGAGGGTTTGTATACATGGGTGATGATCATGCCTTGGAAATTGCTGGTATTGGTACTATTAAAATAAAAAATATTTGATAGTACCATTCGCACAATTGAGAAGGTACGACATATGAAAGGCCAGAAGAAGAATCGATTATCTTTAGGACAAATAGATAGCTATGCGTGCAAAACTCGTGTGGAAAATGGGATCGTGAAGATAGTCAAAGGCGCACTAATGAAGGTAGAAAAGATCGGTGTTAATCTATTCATGCTTGAAGGGAAAACACTACAAGAAGTTGATGCGTATGTCATGTCAAATGGAAAAAAAGTCAACGATGATGTCGCATCTCAAACTTGGTCACATGTCGGAAAAAGGTTTGAAAATTCTCTCTGAGTGAAAATTGCTTCAATGGCTCAAATCGGTAAACTTATGGTTTTGCGAGCATTGTGTTACAAGTAAGCAGAATAGATTGAAGTTTAGTAGATATGCTGCCAAAAGTAAATACATTCTAGACTTGGTTCATTCTGACGTTAGGGAATTACCAAACATGTCCATGGGAGGTGCAAAGTACTTGGTGACTTTTATTGATGACTATTTCAGGAGATGTTAGGTCTATTCAATCAAGAAAAAGTCAGATGTATTTCTAATATTCAAACAGTACAAAGCGTGAGTATAACTTAAATATATAAAGAAGATAAAGTGCTTGAGAACAGATAACAGTGGAGAGTATATAGACGACGAGTTTCTTATTTTTTGTAAGTAAGAAGGTATTCACAGGCAGTTCATAGTGGCATACACTCGTCAACAAAATGGAATAGCAGAGCAGACGAACAAGACTCTTACAAAAGGAATAAGAGTTGTGTTGAGAATTGTAGGCCTACCTAATTCATTCGAGGCAGAAGCAACCAAAACTGCCAATTATGTAATTAATCGGACATCATCCACTATAATTGGTTTGAAGATTCCAATGGAGATATGGTCTATGAAGTCAACTGATTACTCTCATTCACATGTATTTAGATATCTTGTGTATGTAATATACAATACCTAAGAAAGAACAATACTAGATTCAAAATCCAGAAGGTGTATCTTCTTAGGATATGCTGATGGAGTAAAAGGGTATCGTTTGTGGGATTTCACTGCTCACAAAATCGTCATCATCAGAGATGTTATCTTTGTAGAAGATCAAAACAGCAAAAGATAGATAAGGATGACAGCACTTAAATAAAATCAGAGACTGTACCGATGTATATGAAAAATAATCTGAAAAATGAAGATTGAGATTCTTCTTAAGCAGCACTAGAGCACGAGAAACAAGAACCAGTCAAGTCCAAGGCTCTAGAAATTCATCGATGAAACGACCCGCCCCGAAACCCCCCCAGGCGAGTCTATCTAGTCTCATTAAAACGGACTTAAAAATAATTCTATTCGTAAAGAGTTTGCCGAAAATTCGGTAGAGTCTCCTTTATATAAACAACACTCCCAATCTACAAATATGAATATAACACTCCCAATACAAATCCAATATACAACAAACTCCAGTGCTCAACATCCTCAACCAAAATGCTGAGTTTTATATTATACAATCCCAAAAGAACAAGATGACCAATATGTCCTAACAAAAACATTTATATATTCTAGCACCATCACGTGGCCAAGACTCAAAATATATATGCAGTCGCTGGGTCGGTCTGGTGTACCTGCAACCTCCTGGTGAGGGGGGAAAAATATAATAAAAATGGGGTGAGTTTAAAACTCAGTGAGATCAGTGAGTGGATAGTAGGTTTGAAACTTAATTCTTACTTTAAAAGAAATAATCAAATCAATTCCAAACACGATTTCATTAAACCATAAGCGAGAAACCAGTGCTAAATCATTAATCATTTAAATCAGATTATCAACCATAGAAATCATATCACCAAATCATATAGAATTCACAAATCTGAAAATCATCACCAAACAAGTACCCAGGGGAATAATCTCGTCATATCCGGACCTCAACGGACGGGCAATGACGTACTATCTGGGTAACGTCACGCCCCGTAGCTACACGGATAGACAGAGAAATACCATCTCATATCTCATCATATCTCTGCATGCATAATCTAGTCCCCAAAGGACAAAAGCGCCCAAGCACACGGCCCAAAGCCTCTGTGTGTACTCAGACGGGCCCCAAAGGCCTGTATCTCATCTGTATCATCTGTATCTCAATATATGTCTGTATTTCATATCTGTATCATCTGTATCTCAATATCTGTCTCACTGTAATCATACCGCATGCATATGCCCCCAAAAGGCAGAAGCGCCCAAAGCCTCTATGTGTGTTCAGACGGGCCCCAAAGGCCTCTATCTTATCTCATCTTATATGTATCACTGTATCTGAAGGGGAAGGGTACTGTCTAATGATTTTCCAAACAACATTTTATACACATGTACATAAACATATAATCACATCTGAAATCTCATTTTCTTTTTATTCAACATATCTCAAATCCACTCAATTCTAATATCACGCATTTACTCAAAATCGATACGCAAAATCATTAACCAAACATTTTAATATAATATCAACACATGAATAAAATCCATTTCGAGGAAATCACATTAAATCCGTTTCGAGAAATCATTAAATCATAACATTTAAAAAAATGCTTATTTCGTAAACATGCTTTACTATCATAATTAACTCTAGAAATAGGTTTCGTATATTCCACTCACAATGACGGTGTTCACAGTCGGTTATTGTCCACGTCCGCGAACCGGTTCTCGCTCGCGGATCCTCCTAAATCAAGGAAACGACATAATTATTTTCCGTAAATCGGAATTACGACTAAATATATGCAATAAACTCGAAACGAACATTTATCCATAATTTACAACTCCCATGACGATAAAATTACTAAAATGCCCTTGAGTCCGTAAATCATTAACATGCTCTGAAATCGTAAATCACCGAATTACCCTCAGAATCGTAATTGCACCCAATTCTCAATTCTAGGAATTACTAAAATATCCACAGGCTCAGAAATGACAAAATTGCCCTCATAGTGTGAAATTACCAAAATGCCATTGCCGGTCAACGGTCACCGAAATTTGGTCAACACTGGCCAGGAAGCTCAAATCTTAAAGTGCCAATCACGCTGAGTTCAATGGTACCGGCGGTGAGCTCTAACGCGCGGCAACGACGCCGGAATCTAGCTCGACAGCCGTGAATTCCAACAATCGACCGACGGCAAAACAACGACTCTCAGTGCCTATGGATGGTCGGAAATGGAAGAGGGAGTCATGAGGAACAAAATCTAACCGGTTGTGTCACCCAAAACCGGCGAAAATCCCGGCGGAGTAAAGTGAAACAGTCGCGGGTTTCAAGCTTCGATCGCCGGCGTTCCGGTTGGTTTTCGACAGCGAGGATGGCAGGGGAACGACGGTCGGCTTCTAAGCTTCAGATCAGTACCAAGCTCAGCCAAAACGGTGGCCGGAAATGGGAGATATGGCTGGGTCAAGGTCGCGGGTCGGGTCGGGTCGGGTTTCCGAGTCTGAAGTTGGGTCAGTTGGCAGCTTCTCTCTCTCTCTCTCTGTTACACGTGCATATGCTTCCTCTGTTTCCAACTTATTATTTTGCTTATAAACTCCTTAACCGCCTCATTTTCATATTACATCCACATGTGTTACAATCGGTCAACTTGTAAGAGACGACTACTAGTGTGGTACTCAGATTATGTCACAAAAATCAATGTTATGTACTGTTTTCTAACAGAGGATGGAGAGCCATCAACTTTCTGTGAAGCTTTAAACAGCTCAGATGTTGCTTTGTGAATGACAGCAAGGCAGGAAGAAATTGAAGCTCTACACAAGAATAAGATATGAAAACTTGTACCATTACCACGCGGAAGGAAAGCCATTGGAAAGAAATGGGTCTACAAGATCAAACGTGTTGGCAATGACCAAGTGGAGTAGTATCGTGCAAGATTAGTGGTGAAAGGATATGCTTAGAAAGAAGGTATTGACTTCAATGAAATATTTTTTCTGGTAGTTTAACTTACAACAGTTAGAGTAGTCTTGGCAACGTATGCTACATTTGACCTACATTTAGAGCAGTTAGATGTGAAAACTGCATTTCTTTATGGAGAACTTGAAACTAAAAAGGACAAGGAGAACTTGGTTTGCAAGTTGAACAAATCTCTACATGGTCTCAAATTGGGGCAGAAATGTTGCTATAAGAGATTTGATTCCTTCATCATAAGTCTTGGATACGGTAGAGTCAGTTAAGACCATTGTGCATATTACAAGAGGTTTGAAGATAATGATTTCACCATTTTACTCTTATATGTGCATGGCATGTTGGTAGCAAGCTCTAACAAAGATCGAGTCCAAGAATTGAAAACACAGTTGGTTAGGGAGTTTGAAATAAAGCACTTGGGACCAGCAAACGAGATTTTAAGAATGTAAATTTACCGAGATATAAATAATAGAAATATTTAGCTTCACATAAAAATTACTTGAAAAAAATCTTGCGGCACTTCAATATGTAAAATTGTAAGCCAATTTCTACCCCACTTTTAGTTAATTTTTAATTATCCTTAAATATGTGTCCTAGCAATGAAACAGAGAGGAAGGAGATGTCTCGAGTACCCTATGCATCAGCAGTGGGAAGTTTAATGTTCACTATGATATGTACTAGACCGGACATTGCATAAGCAGTGAGAGCAGTCAGTTGATATATGGTGAATCCTAAAGAACACTAGAAAACTGTTAAGAGGATTCTTAGATACATCAGAGGAATTTTAGATGTTGCATTATGTTATGGAGGATCATAATTTACTGTTAGAGGCTATGTGGATAAAGATTTTGCATAAGACATTGATTAAAAAAAATCCACTACCGGCTATTTGTTTACACTTGCAGGAGATACTGTGAGCTGGGTTTTGAAAATGCAGACCGTTGTGGCTCTATCTACAACAGAAGCAAAATACATGGCAGTTACACAAACTTGAAAGGAAGCTATATTAATATAAAAATTATTAGAAGAGCTCGAGCACAAACAACAAAAAATTCTTATGTTTTGTGATAGTCAGAGTAGTTGCACATTGCAAAGAATTTAGCCTTTCATTCCAAGACAAAGCATTTAAGAGTTCAACTTTAGCTGTGTCAAAAAGTGAGTAGTGGCCACTGCTAACGCTACACCGAAAAGAAAAGAAAAAATGAAGAAGAAGAACGAAAGAAAGAAAGAAAGAAAGGGTTGTGGGCCGCTTAGGAAAGAAAAAAATATAATGATAATAAATATAATAAAATAATAGTATTATTATTTTATTTGAAAAAGGGAAATGAAACGAAGCTATAAATAGAGGGCTTCATTTCCCTCCTCTGCATCCAATTCTTTTCTTCTTCTTCAAATCCATTTTGAGAGAAGTGAAAGCATAGTGAAAATTGAGTGATTAGTTATTTGAGAGATTGAGTGTATTGGAGTTTTGAGTAGTGAAACAAAGTATTACAATACTTATAATCCTCATTACACTAATAAAATATTTTCTTCCTATCTTTGTTCGTAGACGTAAGCTAAAATATCATTATTTTATTATATTTTTTATTATTAAATTTTCTTTCTTAAAAGGCCAGCCATTTTTTCTTTCTTCGTGTTCTTCTTCTTTCTTCTTCGTTTTTCTTCCTTCCTTTTTCCGTGCGGCACTAGCAATGCCCACCGCTCACTTTTTGACAAAATTAGAGTTGAAATGAACAAATAGCAGACTTAAATAGAAGTGCAATGACTACGAGGGGCCAGAACATAAATTTCCCATAGAAAGGGTAAATTTCGTTGAAGACCTTTGTATTTCATGAAATGTTTTACTATCTAGTCCTCCGCCCACAACATAGTTTCGCCCGTGTATAGATCTCCTAAATATAGGGTAAATCGTGCCTCAAATGAGCTCAGATTTCTAAACCATGCTCGATATACTTTTGCTATGAATGCATAGATCAGTTTACTAGTTAATTAGAAAACATTGTCAACTATTTTTATGGGAAGAATTTATAAAATAAATAAATAAATAAAATCTAAATTAAGATTCATGTCATACCAAAGGTAGATACCCGGCCGACGTGCCAAATTTGACAAAAGAAGATGCCACCTTTCTCATGAACAGCATCAACAATTGGTTTCCAAGCTTCCACTTGCCCCTTAGTCCAAATTCCAGGTGTGTCTGGATACCTTCAATTTACATATATCAATTGTTTATTCTCAAAAGTGATTCTCCAAAATCTGCTATTCTTATCCTACATAATAAATGATTTTAACATTATTTTGCGTGTATGACCAAATATTCCTTATATTCCTTTGCAATAACGACAAAATTGCTACTCGGTCGGGCAATATTAATTAAAATTAAGTAATGAGTAAATAGTTTCTCCAATTGCCTTCATGGAGTCCCCTGCCAATAAATTTCTTTAATAAAATTAATAATCTATTATGCTTGTGAAATCAACTTATCACACTAATTTAATTATTTATCTTGGGAAAAAAATGTGGGACAACTGTTGCATGATATCACAATTTTTTCTTTTATTTTTTGACCTCCTGCTTTCTTTTTCATTTATAATTTATTTATATGTATTATGATAATTTTATTTTTCCATTCTCTTTTTCTCTCATCCATATTCAGATATTCTGCTCATTTTTCTCCATGTAAATAATTAATCAGTCATTAGTTAACAACCATTTCAAATCAATATACAGTTAATCAACAATTACCTTAATTATTTTTCAAATCACAACTAAGATAATATGCAGTAACTTGAATTGAATATTTAGACAGCATTGTGAGGTTGTTCCAATTAAATAAATTAAAATAACAAACCAAATTTATTAGTTAGAAATGATTGATGTCATGTTGATTTGTACTTATAGATGAAGTTTAAGTTTTGTTGTCTTCAAGAAACTAATGACTTTGAAATTAAATGACATTTGCATTATAGTTAAAAGATTGCCCATATTTAGAGTGGCAATCAAAGTGTAAGGAAAAAAGATAAAGTATATAGTTTTTATAATTATTAATTTAATATTTATTTTAGTAATGTTACGCTACTTTTATTTTCCAAGTAAATTTTTAATTGAATTTTAATTTCAACTCATCACTTATGTCACTCCTTAGATTAAAGAATACAGAGAGTTAGATGTTGACGTTTAGTTTTAAGTCAAATTTTTAAGTTGAGACATCCTATCCATTTTTTAATTGGTTAATTATTTACAATCTTGAAACAATTTGGATTTATGAGTTAAAATTTTAAAACATTCGATTTTTTAGAATTTTAGTACACAATAGGGAGTGTAGTACAAGAGTTGCACGGTAGCTAGACACCCTTTCGTTTGATAACAGAAATCATATCTTTCTCATAAAGATTTAAATATGCAAATGACATTTTCAAAATAAAAGGGAAACAAAATTACACAATTACCCTTGAGCGGTGTCAGAGATAGGGTTGGCAAAAAAGCCCGGGCCGGCCCAAGCCCGCCCGGGCCCAGCCCAGGCCCGCGGGCTTAGGCCCCCTCACCCATGAGGGCCTGGACAAGGGCCCAAGAAAAAATATCCGGACAAAATCCAAGCCCACTGCTTTTTAAAAAAATAATTTTATAAATTAGAATAATATAATGAAAATTGAAAAGTAATTTAAAAATAAAAAGAAAACTTAAATTCTTAACTTATAAATCAATTATAATTCAAAAAAACTAAAATTATGATACTAAATTCTATCTTTTGTGTCAATTAATTAAGAGAGCGTTTGAATTAGAAAATCCAGTATTAAAGAAAATTAAAATTATGAGTTTTTATTTGTTTTATTTATTATTTTAATTTGAAATATTGATTTTCTTTAATTTATCTATGATTGAAATAACTTGTTGATCATTAATTTATTTTAAATTTACAATAATTTTAAAATTTTAAAATAAATAACTAAAGCCCAAGCCCCGCCCGAGCCCGGCCTAGGCCCGCAATGGACCCAGCCCGGCCCAGGCCCATACATTTAACTAACAGAGGGCCTGGACATGGGCTTGAAAAAGCCCGGCCCAGGCCTGTTGTTTGTCATCCCTAGTCAAGGACCCCAGTTGCTTCAGCAATGAGGAGACCACCATTGGTAGCACGCTGAGAGTAGTATAAAATGGCATGTGGCTGTGGAATGTTGTTGTATGATCTATTTCTGGTCAACGGAGGCAACACTATTCTGCAAAAATTAAAAACTCGATATATAATTAAATGTTAATTAGCATTACCAATTTGAACGACTCAAATTTTTTTCTCATTGATCCGAGACGTAGAAAACCATATGTAAAAATAATGTTATGAGAGGTCCTTCTCCCAGTACCGGCTTCATTTATCTTTTTGGTACCAACGTCTTTGGAGAAAAGCGCCCGACGTCTGTCATTTTGGGCCCGTTTGGTGGGTCCCAAAAACTTTAATAATACAATTTAATAAAAAATAAAAATTAAGGAGACGCATCTACTTATTTCTCTAGTTAAATAGTAAATCAAGCACAACGTTGCACCACCTTATGTTAAAAAAAAATTAGAATATATTAAGGATAACTACTATATATATATATATATATATATATATAGTCAGGGATCCCTGATTGGAAAACTACTATATATATATATATATATGATATGCATAGTTAAATTTTATATAACTACTAATTACATATTAGTTCTCTAAAGTAAATACATATATGTCATAATATTATTTATTTGTAATATAATTGACATGATATCTCAGAGCTAATTTAGAATTTCTCCATATGAAAATACTACACTTAGTCATATAAAAGTTTTTTTTTTTTTTATCCTTCACTTAACATTAACAATTCATATAAATTATCAAGCCCAAAAGTTAGGTATCCACAATTAGAGAGATTCTCAGAGATACCATAATCAATTAATACATGTATGTTATACGATATATAAAAATAATAATTATAAGAATACCCTAACTTTGATAAAACAAATAAATTTCAAAATCTAAGATGATGATTTTTAAATGAAATTATAATTACAAAAAATGTCATCTTGTAATTATGACTTTTGTAATTTAATTTCATTTAATTTTTGTGATTAAATTAATTATAGGGAAGTTCACAAAAATTAACATAAAAAAGCTCCCTATAATTATTGTAAACTTCCCTAGAATTAATATTAACAAACTTTCCTATTCAAATTGAATGAAATTATGATTACAAAAAATTAACATGATAATTTTTAAATGAAATTATAGTTATAAAAAAGTTAACATATTGAAGTTAATATTTATTTATTTTATTAAATTCAGAGGTATTCTTATAATTAATTTTATTATTTTTTAAATTTTTGTAGAATAAAATGTTATTTTAATTTATTTAGAGATAAAATAGTTATTTTTAAATGTCAAAGTAGTTGGTTGATACAAGATTGAAAATAAAGGTGATGTAAAGTATATCTTAAAATTTTATAATGGTTAAATAGACATATGATGAAACAAAAGTGATGCAGAGATAAATTTCCTTTTGACTAACCCCTCTAGAATCGACCATTGGTGATGATCTTGATGATTAGATTGTAATAGTAACTTCTCTGATAAGTGATCCATTTTTTAGCTTATCTGCATAAACAAAAATGAAGATGAAATCACTGTGACGGAGCCAAAAATAAGTAAACAAACTGAAGATTCAGAGAGTTCAACAGGTAAATAAATAATTAACATAAAGAGATTAATTAATTTTTAATTTACTAATTCAATTTCAGTATTATTAATTAATTTTTCAAAATAATAATAACGATTATATAATTTATAGATTCTGTTTTCATGGTGATTAACTCAGATGATCAACAGGAGGATGAGTGTTGTGCTCGTTATTGGCCGCTATACAGAATGATTGGCGAGGTGTGGAAGATTTCGTCACTAATCATCCCGATGCCTTGACCGCCAAGACTGTTGCACCGGGTTCAACGAATATTTCAGGCGATTGTTTGGTTGATGTTGAGTCTGATGACGCCACATGCCTCCTCGATAAGCTCTCGTCAAAGGTCGATCCACAAACACTAGCACGACAAGATGTACATGGGCGCACAGCTCTACATCAATGTGCGGGAAAAGGGAATCTAACGGCCTTAAAAGTCCTATTGAAGTACAACTCTGATTTAACAAACATAAGGGGCGGTGTGAACACCCTTCAGGTTCATAAGGCAGCGTATGGGGGTCATAAGGATACGTTTCAGTATCTACTAGAGAGGACTCGTGGAGTAGATGTGTACATTGAATTTGGTTTATAAAAGTCCATTCTGAGGCTGGTTCGATTGAGGAACCGAACCTTAGAAAATTTATTCTGTTTGTTTTGATCTCGTTTAGATAATAATTGATCTTTTATATTTGTTTCATTGAGAAGGAACTATTCTTCTGATTCAAATCAGACCTTTCCCTTTAGGAACAATATTTATTCCTATGATTTTCATTTGATTTCTATCAACTGGCAATTAAAAGCTGCGATGAAAATTTTTGGACTACCAACCTGTCTGGGATGCTCGAAATCCTTGGTCGTAAGGTGACAAATGGTGCCTATTTCCTTAATAGAAACCAACCTCACAATGATGGCTTTTGTTAACAAAAGTGAAGAACAAAATTCTAAAGCAATCAAGAAGGTTACGGAGAAACAAGGATCGTGAAAAATGAGGCTTACATCAAAAGGGAATCGAAAAACCTCATTTAAGGCTCTGTTTTTCACCTACTGGACTACTGACTAATTTTAATTACAAGTTCAAATAAAATGTTCTAAACACTTAAGAAGGATTATAGAACAATCGTCATGAAAATTGTTGAATTTAAACTCGGCAAATAACCAAGTTTAATCCCCCAAGATCCACTCCTAAGCACTTAAATCTCAGAATTACACCTATAAAAGATCAAGCTTAATGCAATTGACTCTTAACGATTCAAGAATGGTAACCAAAACAACAAGAAAAGAAACAAAATTACACAATTTGACAGTAGTAGACGCTTCAAGCAAACCTAAATCCATTGCGAAAAGAGAAGCAAGATTTCACTAATTTGGGTTTTTCAAGATTCAATGTTGCAGAGAGTGTGTGACAGGATCCCCAGATTTTAATAACCACTCATAAGGCCTTATATACAGAGAGATGTTCATCTAGAAATGTCCACTAAAAGCCAGCTCACGTATTTCTGGATTTGTTATCAAAATCCACAAGCTTCTCGTGCATATAACGGCCTTAACAGCCATTTGCACCCGTTGATGGAGTCAATGCTTCATCCATTCTGTTATGCAAAACAGCAAATGTAGCTGTTGTATTTGATAAGTGATGCACGTGATAATCTCCCAGCTGAATCACCTAATCTCCCAGTTGACAATACATAAATGTCAGACGTCCCTCAGAAGCTCTACAAATGGCATGTCATACATGCAAGTCATACAGGTCTAGAGAATGTAACAGGCTTGTCATTCTCGATCGCAAACCCAAATTTGAGCTTGATCCTTTAACAAAAATGACCAAGAAATGGCTTAGTGGAAGTATGTCTAAAATGGCAAAAATCATAGAGGATAATTCTTCCGAGAAATTGGGTATTCCTATGCTATCTATGTCTCTACCACCTGGTACATTGAGAGTTGCAGTGAAAACTATTGTGATTATGAGTGCAACAATTGAGCAACATGAAACTGAAGATGGTTTATCAATATGTCATGGTCAAAATATGGATAAACTATAGAGAGTTAAAACATAAAATAGACCAAATAGTCTTAACACTTTTGTGAAATTAATCCCCTTTTTTTGAGTGAAGCCTTTAGGTTTAACACCTAGTATTCCTATATATGTCTCTACCACCTGGTACATTGAGAGTTGCAGTGAAAACTATTGTGATTATGAGTGCAACAATTGAGCAACATGAAACTGAAGATGATTTATCAATATATCATGGTAAAAATATGGACAAACTATAGAGAGTTAAAACATAAAATAGACTAAATAGTCTTAATACCTCTTTGAAATTAATCCCCTTCTTTTGTGTAAAGTCTTTAGGTTCAACACCTAGTATTCCCTCTTTAACCTTATAAATTGACTTACTCCATTCTACTTTCTCGTTTGCAAGCCTCTCTATTGGATCCCAAGCATGGTTTTTAATCAATGACTACATTTCTGCATCCATGGCTTCCTAGCATTTTTATTATCTATACTTTTAGCAGCCTCTGAGTGAGTCTTTTTTTTTTATCAATTTCAACCTCATGTGCTATTGGTAATCCAAATGCAATCGGATATGCATAAGCATACCTCTTAGGTTGCTTTATTACCCTTTTCTCTTTATCTCTCACTAACTAATAGTCTCTAATTTCTTGATCACCTGTTTGCTCATCTTCTGATTCAAAAATGTCTATATCAAATCCTAATTCATGTTCAGCTCTTGGT
Source organism: Citrus hindsii (assembly GCA_004802465.1). NCBI lineage: Eukaryota > Viridiplantae > Streptophyta > Magnoliopsida > Sapindales > Rutaceae > Citrus > Citrus hindsii. Next base: position 541,784 of record QWBT01001163.1, read on the forward strand.
TTCCGCTTTGTATTCGAAGTTGACAACTCCGCCCCAAAATGAGTCTTCTAATCTCTCACATTTGGCTCTGTGATATCAGGTTTACAATGAGTTAAGTTTTGAAGCATCTCAGACTCATTAAACACAACATCTCTGCTAATAATAACTTTTAATGATTTTAAATCCGCGCACTAGAGTTTGTACCCCTTCACTGTATCAGGATAGCCAAGAAATACACACTTTAAGCCCTAGGTTCAAATTTACTAAGATTTTGTTTTGTGTTCAAAATAAAACATATGTATCCAAAAATTTTGAAATATCCAATGTTGGGTTTTCTATCTTTCTAAAATTCATAGAGAGTTTTATTGAGATGGGGTCTAATCAACACATGATTTAATATTATAAAATGTTTCAAAAATGTTCTTGTCTAGAAATTCAACAACACTTGTATGATTTCATAATTTCCAAAACTCTTCAAATTAGTCTGTATAATTGAAAACAAACCTTTTGATGAAAACACTTTCCATTTTTCTTCAAGTATAAAAACTTTATAATATGAAAACAGTGATAGATTAAATATCATGATCATGATAATAACTGGAGTTTCTAAATGCTTAATCATGCACACATTTTATCATACTAGTTTTATGAGAAATGTGACAAGAAATATCACTTAAGCTTGAGTTTCTAAATGCTTAATCATGCACACATTTTATTATACCAGTTTCATGAGAAATGTGACAAGAAATATCACTCAAGCTAGTAACCTTGGTGCTTATCCTTAACTTGAAGAGTTTTGTCCATTGAATGCTTTGAACTTGATCTCAGATGGATGAATTTTATCCTTTAAGAGCTAGTGAGATTGAAAGAACATATTTTCTATTTTATCCTTGACATGTGTTTTATTATCGTAAAAATAATTGTTTAACATTTAAGTCAACACAAAGAAATTTAGAATTGAAATAGCTCCAAAATAACTCCTCAAATCAAGATTTACCAAGAAAATGCCAAATTTTTCATGAATCCAAACCCTAAGCATTTTCCCCAATTCTTTCTTGCTTTACCCATGAGCTTGCAAATGGAAAATGCTTTTCCTTTTCCTTTTTCCTTTTTTTTAAAAATTAACTTAATAACATTAAAAAAGGGCTAATGGCCTTGGGTTTTAAAATTAATAGTGTGGGCTGTGAATTTGTTTAAGCCCAACACCAATTAATTTTTATATTCATGAGTTATTATACAAATAACTTGTATAAATATGATTATAAGTCAAGGTGCTACGCTTAGTTTATCATCTTATTAACTTTTGTTTAACAAAAGGGTTGGTAGATTAATAAATGGTGCAACAATTCATTCAACTAAATTTTGGCCAATGCGTAATTAAAAAAGATTTCCAACAAATAAAAGTAAGAATTCAAGATTATATAATTCCAATTATGAATGACAAAATGGATCTCCATTAACATGTGACAATCGAAGATTAAATAATTCACATTTATTATGTACATATCTAAATTAATATGTATATTTGCATTTTTAATTTTTAATTTTGTTTATGATTTAAAAATTTGTTAATTAATTTAAAATAAAATTTTATCCATTTCCTACATATAACCAGCAACTTGAATATTAATTACCTATTAATTATCAAATAATTAGTTACTTACCTACTAAATTGAATCAATTGTGAAGATTAAAAGATTTAAATCTAAAGGTTCATGACATCCTCATTACACCATGGGTTTTTTGCTCCTAAAAATTCTCCCTTGTAGTCCTAGGATTTATGATTTTTAATTTTCTGTAGGCGGTAGAAAGTCTTATCCATCCATCTTTTCGAGAAGCCATAAATCATCAAATGCAAAATCCCAGAAGGTCTTTATCGAAGAGTACAAGGATGGTCAAAGAAGTAAAAAAATGAAGAAAGGAAACAGCTTCATCTTGCTCAGTTTTGCTGCACTCGTAATCACTGTAGTGTTTGCCGCAGCTTTCACTGTACCTGGTGGCAGCGATAGCGGAGGAATTCCAAATTTGTTACATAAACTATCTTTCACGATTTTTGCCATTTCAGATACGCTGGCACTCTTCTCTTCCATTACTTAAGTTCTGATGTTCTCGGGCATCCTCACCTCACGCTATGCAGAAGAAGATTTTCTTGTATCGTTACCAAGGAAGTTAATTATTGGCCTCACCACCTTGTTCTTTTCTATTGCAAGCATGATGGTAGCCATTGGTGCAACCGTTTTTATATCTCTTTACCACAAATGGAATTTGGTGTTTATTCCAATTACCCTTGTTGGATTTGTCCCTGTCACCTTGTTTGCTCTGTTGCAGTTTCCTCTTTTGCTTGATATGTACTCATCCACTTATGGCCACAGCATCTTTATGTTGAAAAAATTGCATGTATACATGCTATTTTGAGGGCACATTTTCAGTGAGTCCCACTTAACGAAAGTGGAAAATCTTGTGAGGTTCGGATTCTACTCCGTTGATACTTCAAAATTATAATCTTATTTTCTCAAAATGATGCTTGGGTGAATGAGAAATTGTCTCTCAAAGTTCACTCTTGAAGTTGGAAATTTGAAAGGAAATGAAGCTTATCCCACATGGGCAAAAGAAGCCTAGGAATTAGTGTTTATATATAAACACTTAACCATGCATAAGTAAGAATTATAGGGATAGAGGCTCTCTCCACACGCGTGTGTGCAGAAAATGTAAGGATATTAGACCGATTTGGTTGAACTCGTGTGCACCCGCGCGTCCTGGGTACGCGAATGTTAGCCCAAAATCATCCATGCAAAGCTTTGGCATGTTTTTAATTTCCTTTTGAATTTTTTATTGTAACAGTTTCACGTTTTGAATTCAAAGGATTTGTAACAATTAAATAAAAATTGTTATTTAATCTCTGTGTAAAAGAATCAATGAAGGTGATGAACATGTTCCCCGGCCCGTGGACGAACCACGTTAATAGCTGTGCTCCGTGACTCTTGGCTGAATTTTTAGTTTCTTTCCTCGTTTCTGAGTTAATCATCATATTTCTCATTCGTTTATTCTTTTTTCAGCAATTAAGATTGAACCTGATCAGGGGTCTTGGGGAGTGTTTCTTTAAAGCTTGATATGAATAGCTATGAAGCACTTCAGTTATATTCTTGGTTGAATAAGGTCCACAAGATCGACATTTTTCATTCCACCAAAAGACATATATGATTCTCTTATGTCATGCTTGGTTTGAAGAAAAGGGAGGAGAGGAAAAGAGTGGAATGGAGAGGAATGGAGAAGAAAGGAATGGAGAGGAGTAGTGAAATTAAATTTTATTGTTTGGTTTGATATAAAATTTGATAAGGAAATGAATTATAATTTTTTTTTAGACAAATTTATCTTTTACCTTAAATATTAAACTATTTATATTAGTAATAATATATATATATATATATATATATAAAATAAAATGACGGTCAGGTGGCCGACGGCAGAAGTCCGGTGATTTTCCGGCGAGGTCCGGCGGTGATCTATTTATAATATTAAATCAATAAAATAAAATTATAAATAATAATTATTAATGGCATTAAATAAGTTAAAAAGATGAAGGGTAATTTTAGAAATTTTAGTTTCTAATATAAGAGGAATTTAAATTCTTCACTACTTAGTGTGGAATTCAAATTCTACATTATGATGGATATTAAATTCTAGTGGAAATTAAATTTTTATACATTTTGTCAAACCAAACAATGGAAATAAATGTTGAAAAGTCAGCCCACAAAGCTTATTTTCACATGGTTTTTTCTTGACAAATTGGAGGTTGGTGGCACAAATATTTGACAGGTTGTTGCCATGCATGCATTCAACTTTGAAGAAGCAAATTTGAAGACAAATTCCTAAGGTAGGTGCCTAATTTATGTTGATAATTTTGTTGGGGTTGGTGCAATACTGCACCCCATTTTTCCTTATAAATAGAAGGCAATTCCTCATTTGTTAATCATCCCAATTTGAGAGAAGTAGAGAACAATTGCAAGTGAGTTCTTTGAGAGAATTTGAGAGAGCTTCCACTTGAGTGTTCTAGTGAGGTTCCATTTGGATGTATTGGGGTTGTGGGTTTTGTGAATTTTTTCCACTTTTGTAAAGTCCCATTGTTAATAAAATTATCTTCCAGTCTTTGCCCGTGGACGTAGGCATTACGCCGAACCACGTAAATCATTGTGTTCTATTTTCTTTGCATTTGTTTATCACCATATTTATATTTCTCCACAAGTTGCAGTATTAGTAATTGCTCAACCCACGTCTCCGCACCAAGTGGTATCAGAGCCGACGGTTCGTACTTGGGGGGATACAGTACTATTTACATATATGGTACTGTTCACGTATACGGTACTATTCTTATATACAGTACTGTTTAAAAATATGGTGGAGACGACCATTTATACTTAGGAGACAATCTATTGCAAGTAGTATGTATTTTTGCATGTCTAGGAAAGTTCTGTCAACAAAGGCGATAAGAGTCTAAGGATTCTGGTTTTTAATTGGGACCCAGTTCCCGTCCAGTCTCCTGGGAACTTTCCTGGTGCATTTATTCACGCGAAATAAACATCATAGAGGCTGTTTTTTTAAGTGTAAATAGTTGTTGAAGAAACTGATCATTTGAGATAAAAAAAAGATGGTAGAGGCATCGTCGTCGTCATCATCAGCGAGAACTACTGTGACTAATGCAAAGTTTGAAGTGAATTCGATGGTACCAATAATTTTGGTATGTGGCAATGTCAGGTGTTGGATCTTATGTCAGCAAGAGTTGGACGTTGCTCTTGAAGAAAAGCCTGACATGATGGATGACAAGGAGTGGATAAAGATCAACAGACAGGCATGTGGTACTATTCGCCTATGTTTGGCTAAAGATCAGAAATACTCTGTCATGAGGGAGACATCGACAAAGAAATTATGGGAGACACTGGAAGAAAAGTATATGAAGAAAAGTCTTGAAAATAGGCTTTATATGAAAAAGAAACTCTATCGATTTACATATACACATGGCATGTCAATGAATGACCACATGAACTCATTCAACAAAATATTTGCGGATTTGCTAAATTTGGATGAGAGATTTGAAGATAAAGATAAGGCACTATTGTTGTTGAATTCACTTCCTGATGAATATGATCATCTCACCACTACTTGCTTCATGGGAAGGACAATGTCACATTCGATGCTGTATGCAGTGCATTGTACAACTCTGAGACCAGAAAGAAAGACAGAAAGGATTACAGAGATACAGTTGCAGAAGCACTGACAGCGAGAGGTCGTTCGCAAAGCCGCAAACCTGGAAAAAGGAACAAGTCTAAAGAGATACCTGCCAAAGTTGAATGTGCTTTTTGTCGCGAGAAAGGGCATTGGAAAAAGAATTGTCCTAAGTTACAAAAGGGCAAGGCTACTTCTGATGCATCTGTAGCAGAGCATGATGAGGAGTCAGACTTTAGTTTGGTTGGCATGACATTGATATGTCACTCAGATGAGTGGATTTTGGATTCGGGTTGTACTTATCATATGTGTCCTAACAAGGGCTGGTTTTCTAACTTCAAGGAGCTAGATGGTGGAGTTGTTTTTATGGGCAATGACAATGCTTGTAAAACCATGGGAATAGGTACAATCCAATTAAAGAATCATGATGGCTCAATCCAAGTTTTGACAGATGTTCGCTATGTACCAAGCTTGAAGAAAAATCTCATCTCATTAGGAGTCCTAGAATCTAAAAGGCTCACAATCACTTTAAGAGATGGATTATTGAAGGTAGTAGCTGGGGCGCTGATGGTGATGAAAGGCACAAGAAGAAATAATTTGTACTATTTCCAAGGAAATACAGTTATTGGATCAGCATCAACAATTTCTAGAAAAGATGCAGATTCAGAAGCAACCAAGTTGAGGCATATGCGTTTGGGACATGCTACTGAAAAAGCTTTGCAGACTTTAGCAAAGCAAGGCTTATTGAAAGGTACAAATTCTTGCAAATTAGAATTTTGTGAACACTGTGTTCTAGGCAAGCAGACAAGGGTAAAGTTTGGTTAAGCAATTCATGATACAAAAGGAATTCTGGACTATGTTCACAGTAATGTGTGGGGACCTACCAAAACAGCTTCTTTAGGAGGTATGGACTATTTTGTTACTTTTGTTGATGATTATTCAAGAAAAGTGTGGGTATATTTGATGAAGAACAAAAATGAAGTTTTGGGCATATTTCTGAAATGGAAGAAAATGGTCGAGACTCAGACTGGTCGAAAGGTCAAAAGACTTCGCTCAGACAATGGTGGTGAGTACAAGAATGATTCATTTCTTCAAATATGCCAAGATAAGGGTATTGTGCGACATTTCACTATTCGAGATACACCACAACAGAATGGGGTGGCAAAACACATGAACCAGACTATACTGGAGAAAGTTCGGTGTATGTTGTCCAATGCTGGATTGGGCAAAGAGTTTTGGGCTGAGGCAGTTGTATATGCGTGCCATCTAATCAACCGTTTGCCATCAACTGCAATTAAGGGCAGAACACCCATGGAGATGTGGACTGGTAAACCTGCCACTGATTATAATTCTTTACATGTTTTTGGTTCCGCTGCTTATTATCATGTAAAAGAATCTAAGTTAGACCCAAGAGCAAAGAAAGCATTGTTCATGGGTATAACTGGTGGAGTAAAAGGATACCGTCTCTGGTGTCCTGTTACGAAGAAGATTATTTTCAGTAGAGATGTAACTTTTGATGAATCAACCATGTTGAAACAAAAAGATTCTCAAGAGGATGACAAGCCCAGTAGCACTTTGCAGTAGGTGAAGTTTGAAAAAGTTAAAGCTGATCCAGCTGGTGTCGATGAGATGGATAGTGATTCTCCATCAACCGAAGATGATAAAGAGGTTCTGACTCAGGAACCTTCACAGCAACAAGATTCAATTACATATAGAAGGCCACGCAGAGAGATTCGCAGACCTGCTCGCTTTGTTGATATGGTGGCCTATGCACTTCCAATTGTAGATGATGATGTTCCTTCCACTTACAGAGAAGCAGTAAGTAACCCAGAAAGTATACAGTGGAAGAAAGCAATAAACGAAGAAATGCAGTCTCTTCACAAAAATGAAACGTGGGAGTTAGTTACACTGCCCAAGAAAAAAAAGGCAATTGGGTGCAAATGGGTATATGCAAAAAAGGAAGGATTTCCTCGTAAAAATGAAATTCGATACAAGGCTAGATTGGTAGCGAAGGGTTACGCTCAGAAGGAAGGAATAGACTACAATGATGTATTTTCTCCAGTTGTGAAACACTCGTCTATTCGAATTTTGCTAGCCATGGTTGCGCAATTTGATCTTGAACTAGTTCAACTTGATGTAAAAACTGCCTTTTTTCTCGGTGATTTGGAAGAGAAAATCTACATGACTCAGCCAGATGGATTTAAGGTTGCTGGAAAAGAAAATTGGGTTTGCAAATTGACAAAGTCGCTTTATGGGTTGAAACAATCTCCGAGGCAATGGTACAAACGATTTGATCGATTTATGAAAGGGCAAAGGTACACAAGAAATAAATTTGATCATTGTGTGTATTTTCGCAAGCTACAAGAAAGATCTTTCATTTATTTGCTATTGTATGTTGATGATATGCTAATAGCATCGAAGAGTAAAGATGAGATTGAGAAGTTAAAGACTCAACTCAATCAAGAATTTGAAATGAAAGATTTAGGTGAAGCTAAGAAGATTCTTGGCATGGAGATATGTAGAGATAGAGCTCGTGGCAAAGTAAGCTTGTCTCAGAAGCAATATTTGAAGAAGGTACTACAGTAGTTTGGCATGACTGAGCAGACAAAACCTGTGAGTACCCCGTTGGCTTCTCATTTCAAGCTTTCTACACAATTATCTCCTTCAACAGATGCGGAACGAGAATACATGTTACAAGTTCCGTATTCAAATGCAGTGGGTAGCTTGATGTATGCAATGGTGTGTACAAGGCCTGACATTTCACATGCAGTTGGTATAGTGAGCAGATATATGCATAATCCTGGTAAAGGACATTAGCAAGCTGTGAAATAGATTCTACGGTACATTCAGAAGACCGTGTATGTTGGTTTACTGTTTGAAAGAGACGATACACTTGGTCAAGGTGTGATCGGGTATGTTGATTCTGATTATGCTGGTGATTTGGACAAACGACGATCAACTACCGGATATGTTTTTACTTTTGCTGGAGGGCCAATTAGTTGGAAGTCTACACTACAGTCTACAGTTGCACTGTCGACCACAGAGGCCGAGTACATGGCAATTACAGAGGCTGTTAAAGAGGCTATTTGGTTACAAGGTTTGCTTGAAAACTTGGGACTGGCACAGGAGCACATTAATGTGTATTGCGATAGTCAGAGTGCTATTCACTTAACGAAGAACCAAGTTTATCATGCGCGTACGAAGCACATCGATGTACAATTTCACTTTGTGCGGGAAATTGTTGATGAGGGGAAGATTCTTCTTCAAAAAATTAAAACCGCAGATAATCCCGCAAATATGTTGACCAAGGTAGTGACGGCGATCAAGTTTGAGCATTGTCTAAACTTGATCAACATCTTACAAGTTTAAAAGCAGCCAGAGAAGGCAGAAACTGGAAGGTAGTTTGTTGATAGTCGACTCAGATTTACTAAATCTTCGCCGAGGTGAAGAATTGTTGAAAAGTCAGCCCACAAAACTTATTTTCACACGGTTTTTTCTTGACAAATTGGAGGTTGGTGGCACAAATATTTGGCAAGTTGTTGCCATGCATGCATTCAACTTTGGAGAAGCAAATTTGAAGACAAATTCCTAAGGTAGGTGCCTAATTTATGTTGACAATTTTGTTGGGGTTGGTGCAATAGTGCACCCCATTTTTCCTTATAAATAGAAGGCAATTCCTCATTTGTTAATCATCCCAATTTGAGAGAAGTAGAGAGCAATTACAAGTGAGTTCTTTGAGAGAATTTGAGAGAGCTTCCACTTGAGTGTTCCAGTGAGGTTCCATTTGGGTGTATTGGGGTTGTGGGTTTTGTGAGTTTTTCCCACTTTTGTAAAGTCCCATTGTTAATAAAATTATCTTCCAGTCTTTGCCCGTGAACATAGGCATTACGTCGAACCACGTAAATCATTGTGTTCTATTTTCTTTGCATTTGTTTATCACCACATTTATATTTCTCCACAAGTTGCAGTATTAGTAATTGCTCAACCCACGTTTCCGCAACAATAAAAAGAGAATTTAAATTATTTTCTTTTCCTATATTCTCTCCTCCCAACCAAACACCACCTTAGTGGATGAAAAATTAAGAGAAACAAAATAATTTCATTTTATAACGACTTTGATGTTTTACTTTATATGGATGTCGTGTTTGATTGAGAAGGATCTATTCTTCGTAATCTAATCATGACCTTTACCTTTAGAATCAATATTGGTTCCTATAATCTCCATTTTATTTCTATCATCCCCTAAAATTGGATATTAGAATTTGCGATAAAAAATTTTGAACTACCAACTTTTCCATATCATGAGCTAACTTGGTTCAAAAAGGACAAGAACCTACCATACTTCTTAGAGATAATTACTTCCATCCATCGTGCTGGCATTTATGCTTGTCTTGAGTTAGTAAAAGTGAAACTTTCGCAATATCAAAGAACGCAAAGGGAAGATGCTATTCTCCAATTATTATCGACGTGGTCGATAAGTAAAGCCTTGAGATATGAAACCTCTCATGCAAATGCAGTATATATAAGAATGCAAAAGCCCGATTTCATTTAATTTTGCAACATCAATTTCTCTCCTCTTTAATTTTGTCATCCAAAATTATTCACCACCACCACCACTCTAGCGGCTTCGTGGCAGCTGCCAGTCACCATTTCTCTTCTCCTTCACAGGTTCTTATTTTTTCTCTTAAAAAAATTCTAATTAAGGGACTTATTTTTTATTTATTTTAATTAACTTGGAGTTTGCTAAAAATTATTCTTCAGTGTACAAAGTATCGGGCTTGACAGTCTTTACTGATATATGTAGCATGTAGCTGAAAAAACGATAATGTTTCTATAATGTTACGGACGCTGTAAACCAAATGTATTAAGTCCTTTAAAATGTTTTGTATGAATTTAACTTAATTAATCAATTATATTTATAATGAATTTTATCTATTTAATTTATTTCAGTTTCTCCACTTTTTTTTTTTCCTGACTCGAGTGATCTTCAAGTTGCCCTTTTTTGGTCCCTTTTTCTGTCCTGCAGCAGTAGCGTTGTTTTACATTAGTAAAGCTAGCAGTTTATTAATTTCTTTTTAAGTTTTTAAAGATTAGCCGCCCCCCCCCCCCACCCCCCAACAAAGAAAAAAAAAAAACTTGATCACTCTACAGAATACATTCCTCAGCCAATGGTTGTTTACTCAATGCTATAGAAGCAACCGAGGTCTCTGTAATTGCTCAAGGATTATTTTCTCTACATTGTTTTTTTTACCTTTTTTTTTAATCTGTATTTACTACATGGGTGATTAATAACCAACGTTAGCAATTAAGAAAATAAACCACTCACGTTTTGCTCTGTATTATTTAGCACTTTTTATTAGGAAAGCGAGCATCATATTAATTTTAGCCTTCTAAAATTTTTAATAATAAATTAGTTCTTGTTTCATTTATAAATTGACCATTCAATTTATTATTTTGACTCACAGGGTGGGAACCACCCCCCCCCCCCCCGGGTGATACTCAAGTTATTTGTTTTATTAATAAAATATGCAGGTTAAGTTTGCTCTTCCCATCTTGTGAGTCAAAATTAGGAAACAAAGTTTTCGAGCTATTTGATATTGATGTGTTATAATTTTTAATCACAGCTATTGTGATTGCGGAAAAAAAAGTTTGTTATATTGTGTTGGATAGATATGATTTACAAAGAAGGTCTTTTCCAAAATTAGTAAAGGTATTATATATTTTTCATCAAAAAATATTGAGATAAATTTAATTTAATTTGGCTTAAAAATCATAGGTACCCCACAGTTGGGACTCAAGATGCTTAGCTCCACTGAACCATCTTTGGTCTCTAAGGTTGTCGTATAGAAATTTAATTTAACTGTTAAATATAACGTAAAGAACACTAAATTACCTAAAACGTTTTTTCGCATTAAGAAAAGCTTATGATTCGATACAAAATCGAGCATTTCTCTCTTTGCTTCAATTCAAATATTGATATATCTATCTTTGTTTCAGGTATAGAAAAGAAAAACACCGAGAAATTAAGTTTAATTCCAAACTTCAAGTATGGAACAAGCTGGCAGTTCATTAAACCGAGAAGCAAATGATCAAACCAATTTCTCCAGGTAAGAAAATAAATACCCTATGTATGTGTATCTGATATCAGATATGCGAAATTGATTTATTAATATTTTTGATGTAACAAAATTCAATTGATGGATTGCGTTTTGATTCATTATTATACTGAAAATTAAAGCTTAAAGTCTTGAAATGTATTTTGAACCAAATTAAGTTTTTAGAAGGCCTATAGTTAATTAATGATGTTGAGCTCGCTCTAACCCCTCCTCAAACTCACACAGAAGTAAATAAAAATTGAGCTAATAATAAAGTTACCCCAAATTTTGAATTAATGATAAACTTACTTAAAAGATTTGCTTTTGATGGGATTGAGGTGGAATTTATTGGTAGAATGCATATAATATTTCGTGGATCCACCTAGCGTAACTAGCTGAAAACTATACACTTATTCTCCAAGTGACTGTTGTTAAGAATTATCACGATTTCTATTGTTTAGTCCTTATTAACAATTCAAAGTCTGCAACGCACCTGAGTCAGCGATGGTGTGTGTATATTATTTAACAAGAAACTCCTCACTTTAAAAAAGTGGGGTGAAGTTAAAGGACAAAAACAAAAATTTTAATGCAAATGTTTACGTTTTTTTAAAATTATATTAGAGTCCGTATTACTTTTCCTTTTAGCTCTATCTCTTTTGAAAACAAAATTTTTGCCCTTTTTTTTACTAGGAAAAATTATCTTTACACCATCTTTCTTTTATTATATGTATATCTAACCAATATAAAATTTTGACACGTACTTTGCACCATCATTATTTCTAAACTTGTTTTAATTAACCATTTTGACCTTCAAAATAACCATTTTACCCCTAAATAAATTAAAAAATAATTTATTCTACAAATATTAAAAAATATAAAATTATAATTATAAGAATACCCCTAACTCTGATAAAAACAAATAAATCTCAAAATGTAAAATGATAATTTTTAAATGAAATTATAATTATAAAAAATATCATCTTGTAATTATAACTTTTTGTAATTTTAGTTTCATTTAATCTTTGTAATTAAATCATTTATAGGGAAGTTTACAAAAATAAACATGAAAAGAAAAGCTCCCTATAATTATTGTAAACTTTCCTATAATTAATATTAAGAAACTTTCCTATTCAAATTGACTGAAATTACGATTACAAAAAATTAACATGATAATTTTTAAATGAAATTATATTTATAAAAAATTAACATATTGAATTTAAGATTTATTTATTTTATTAAATTCAGGGGTATTCTTATAATTAATTTTATTATTTTTCAAAATTTTGTAGAATAAAATGGTCTTTTAATTCATTTAAGGATAAAATGATCATTTTTAAGTGTCAAAGCGGTTGGTTGATATAAGATTAAAAACAAAGGTGGTGCAAAATATATGTTAAAATTTTATAGTTGTTAAATATATATATATATATGACGAAAGAAAGGTGACGCAAAGATAAATTCCCTTTTGACTGGCCCCTCTACAATTAACCCTTGACTCTACCATTGGTGATGGTCTAGATGACTAGATTGTAATAATAACTTCTCTGATATGTGATCCATTTTTGACCTTATCTGCAGAGACGAAAACGAAGATGAAATCACTGGGACGGAGCCAAAAAAAGGTAAACTAACCGAAGATTCACAGAGTGCAATAGGTAAATAAATAATTAACATAAAGAGATTAATTAATTTTTAATTTACTGATTCAATTTCAGTATTATTAATTAATTTTTCAAAATAATAATAACAATTATATAATTTATAGATTCTGTTTTCATGACGATTAACTCAGATGGTCAAGTGGAGGATGAGTATTATGCTCGTTATTGGCCGCTCTACAGAATGATAGAGAAGAATGATTGGCGAGCTGTGGAAGATTTCGTCACTAATCATCCCGATGCCTTGACCGCCAAGACTATTGTCCCAGGTTCAACGACAATATTTCACGCGATTGTGGAGTCGTTGGTTGATGTTGAGTCTGATGACGCCACATGCCTCCTCGATAAGCTGGCGTCAAAGGTCGATCCACAAACACTAGCACGACAAGATGTACTTGGGTGCACAGCTCTATTTCACTGTGCGGGAAAAGGGAATCTAAGGGCCTTAAAAGTCCTAGTGAAGTATAACCCTGATTTAACAACCATAAGGAGAAAGGAAAACGATCTTCCGGTTCATGTGGCAGCGTATGAGGGCCATAAGGATACGTTTCGGTATCTACTAGAGGTGACTCATGGAGTAGACATATACAGCGGCAATGATGGTGCCAACATGCTTTCATCTCTCATCGACGCTACTTTATACGGTCAGTATTATTAACCTTAACGTTTCAAGCTAATACATATAAACCAATTTTCAAGTTATACTGTCCATGTAAAGCTTGTCGAACCAACTTTTTTCTTTTAAAACCTCAAGGCTAGCTAACGCTAAACCATAACTCATAATTAACATGTGTTTTTGACAACTCTGATATAGAGGCCTTCTCTGATGAAAATGTCCGCATAAAATTCTGTATGGACGAGGAGTTTACAACGTTATAAAAGTTATTTACAACATTATAAAAGTAGACAGCCTGCACCTGAGAATTTTGTTCTGAAGCATATTTTTCAAATTCTATGCACATGAACATTAATCAAATAAATTCTTAGTGCCCATTCTTTAATAAAATTTTTATTACTTTGATGCCCATTTGTTAAGATAGTGCTTATTATGAAAATTAATGAGCTGATTAGTTTTGTTTGTTAGATATGCTGATGTGTAACTTGCTGAGTCAGCATGTTAGTTAAAAAGTTGTTAAGAACGTTTCTGTTGCTGAGCTTAGAATTAGCTTACACACACAACGTGTGTACAACATTCTAGATCGCGTATATAAATGGTTGTAATCAGAAAGTACACAATACAATTGAATAGCAATTCATTTCTCATTGCTCTCTAAAACTTTCTCAAACATTTTTTCTCTGTTTCATTCATTTTCTTGGAATCCAAACACTTCAATTTTGATTTTAACTCTATTAATCAAATAAATATCTCAAATAAATAATATGATTAATTTTTTGTTTAAAAGAAAATTCCTCATAAGACAACCAACTTACTGAAACTCCAATAGAAAATACTGGGAGGGCAAAATTCTTCGAAGATGAACCCATTAATTATCACGCAATGGTTAAGAACTCTTGACGGTATTGGGCAGAACGACCTATTCTTCCTGACTATCCAACACTGCATTAATTTAATCGGCTATCCCATTGTGTGAGCAATTTTTTCGAATGCACATTGAATTGTTTAAATATACACACTTAAATCTTGTTTGCCGCTTTTGTTAAACCAAATTCCTGTTTCTACTGTTGATTGCTTGGTTATACTTTAGTTTTATTATCTTCGTTTATATGATGCTCGCATTATATTGAGATCAAATACATCGCCACTACTCTGACATTGTTCATGAATCAGATGTAGCTTTGGATTTATTGAAGCTTCATCCAACGATTGGCCGTGACAGCATCGACTCTCGGGGAATTGTTCTAAACAAGTTGGCTCAAAAGCCTTACGCGTTTGCAAGTGGGAGTCGGCTTGGACGTTTGCAACGCTTAATTTACAATTGTTGGTGTCAATAATCCTTTATGAGCACATACACAAACATCTATATAGTGATCCTCCAATGAAAGAGCTCTCATTTTAATAAAATGAGGAAGCACTAATTGGAAGATGACCCCATATAGATGTGCGTATATATAGAGTGGTTATTTGTGTGGCCTAAAAAAACCAAGTAAATAAATTTGCAGGCATTCCTGTGGAAAGGGAACTTGCTCCTTCCATTCAGACCAACGATAATCAAAATGTGGATGGGGACATGGAGAAATCTTCCCATTAAGTACATTGGGCCTTTCTGCACCTAGAAATCTACCTTAAAAGAAACTTTTAGTCCTCGTGTTTATGACTTCTTCTCTGCAGGCGGTAGAAAAACTTATCCATCCAGACATGCTAGGAGATGAAAATAGTTCCAACCAAACTCCTAGAGAGGTCTGGGGATGCAAATTCACCGAGACAGAAATAATAGGAAGATTTGGCTTTCTCAGAAGAACTACTTGAAGAAAATCTTTCGACGCTTCAAGATGCACGATTGTAAGTCAATTTCTACCCCACTTCCTGTTAATTTCAAATTATCCTCAAATATGTGTCCTAGCAATGAAGCAGAGAGAAAGGAGATGTCTCAAGTACCGTATGCATCAACAGTGGGAAGTTTGATGTTCGCTATGATATGTACTAGACCAGACATTGTACAAGCAGTAGGAGCGGTCAGTCGATACATGGTAAATCCTAGTGGACAGTATTGGATAGATGTGAAGAAGATTTTAAGATATATTAGAGGAACCTCAAATATTGCATTATGTTATGGAGGATCAGAGTTTACTGTCAGGGGCTATGTGGATTCAGATTTTGCAGGAGACCTTGCTAAAAGAAAATCCACTACTGGCTATGTGTTTACACTTGCGGGAGCAGCTGTAAGCTGGGTTTCAAAACTGCAGACTATTGTGGCCTTATCTACAACACAAGCTTACAAGGAAGCTATTTGGATACAAATATTATTGGAGGAGCTCAACCACAAATAACAGAAAATTCCTGTGTTTTGTGACAGTCAGAGTGCCTTGCATATTACAAGAAATCCAGCTTTTCATTCCAAGACAAAACACATAGGAGTTCAGTATCACTTTGTTCGAGAAGTAGTGGAAGATGGAAGTGTCGATTTGCAAAAAGTCCATACCAAGGAGAACCTAGCAGATGTTTTGACTAAGCCAATCAATACTGACAAGTTTGTCTAGAGTAGATCCTCTTGTGGCCTAGCAGAAACGTAGGCAACATGAGTATAGGCGAAGCAGAAAGGATGGTGTGGAGATTGATTGGTTCCCAATCTAATCTCCAAGTGGGAGAATGTCAATGGCCACCGAAAAGGGCAAAGAAAAGAAGAAAGAAGACAAAAGAGGAAGAAGAAAAAAAGAAAGAAAAGGAAGAAAAAATGGGTGCCGAGCCGAAGAAGGAAAAGGAAAAAAAATAATTACAATAAAATAATAGTGCACAGTAGCCAAAATTTGGCTATAAATGGGTGGCTCTCCTCGTTTGTAAATCATCGAATTCTTCAGTTTTTTTTCTTCATTTAGAGAGCGATTTTAGAGTCTAGTGATTTGAGAGTTTGGATGTATTGGAGTTTTGGGTAGTGAGCTAAAATACTACAATACTTGTAACTCCTTTTCACTAGTAAAATATTTTCCTTTTGTCTTCGCTCGTGGATGTAGGCTAAAAGCCGAACCACGTAATTTCTGGTGTCCTTGTGTGATTTTGTGTTTCATTATTTCTCAATTTCACTTTAGCTGCGTGTCTACTTCACCCATCAATCTCCCAACATAATAGTCCCAATTCTTTACATAATATCATTTTATAATGACTTTGATGTTTTGCTTTATATGGATGTCATGTTTGATTGAGAAAGATCTATTCCTCATATTCTAATAATGACCTTTACCTTTATAATCAATATCGGTTCCTATAATCTTCATTTGATTTCTATCATCCCCTAAAATTGGATATTAGAATTTGCGATAAAATTTTTTGGACTACCACCTTTTCCATATCATGAACTAATTTGGTTAAAAAGGACAAGAACCTACCATGCTTCTTAGAGATAATTTACTTCCATCCATCGTGCTGGCATTTATGCTTGTCTTGAGTTAGTGAAAGTGAAAGTTTCCCAATATGAAAGAACGCAAAGGGAAGATGCTATTCTCCAATTATTATTGACGTGGTCGCTAAGTAAAGCCTAGAGATATGAAACCTCTCATGCAAATTTAGTATCTATAAGAACGCAAAAGCCCCGATTTCCTTTAATTTTGCAACATCAATTTCTCTACTCTTTAATTTTGTTACCCAAAATTATTCACCACCACCACCACCACCCTAGCTGCTTCGTGGCCGCTGCCAGTCGCCATTCCTCTTCTTCTTCACAGGTTCTTTTTTTTTCTTAAAAGAATTCTAATTAACGGATTTATGTTTTTATCTGTTTTAATTAACTTGGAGTTGACTAATAATTATTTTTCAGTGTGCAAAGTTTTGGGATTGACAGTCTTTACTGATAATCGTAGTATGTCGCTGAAAAAACGATGATGTTTCTATAATGTTACGGACGCTGTAAACCACATGTAAAGTCCTTTAAAATGGTTTGTATGAATTTAACTTCATTAATCAATTATATTTATTATGAATTTTATCTATGTAATTTATTTAGGTTTCTTCGCCTTTTTTTTTCTTACTCGAGTAATCTTCAAGTTGCCCCTTTTTTGGTCCCTTTTTCTGTCCTTCAGCAGTAGCGTTGTTTTACATTAGTAAAGTTACCAGTTATTATTATTATTATTATTATTATTATTTTTAGTTTATAAAGATTAGTTTTACCCCCAAAAAAGAAAAACAAAATTGATCACACTACAGAATATATTCCTCAGCCAACGGTCGTTTACTCAATGTTAAACCGAGGTCTTTTTAATTAATAGCTAAAGGATTATTTCCTTTACATTGTTTTTTTTCTACGTGTTTTTTTTTTCCTTAAAATCTGTACTTACTGCATGGGTGATTGATAACCAACGTTTGCTATTAAGAAAATAAACCACTCGCGTTTTGGCCTGTATTATTTAGCGCATTTTATTAGGAAAGCGAGCATCACATTAATTTTAGCCTTCTAAAATTTTTAATAGTAAATTAGTTCTTGTTTCATATATAAATTGACTATTCAATTTATTATTTTGACTCACAGGGTGGGAACCCCCCGGTGATATTCAAGTTATTTGTTTTATTAATAAAATATGCTGGTTAAGTTTACTCTTCCCATCTTGTGAGTCAAAATTAGGAAACAAAGTCTTTGAGCTATTTGATATTGAGGTTTTATAATTTTTAATCACAGTTATTGTGAGAAAAAAAAAAGTTTGTTATAGTGTGTTGGATAGATATGATTTACAAATAATGTCTTTTACAAAGCTATCCAACACACTATAACAAGCTTATGATTCGATACAAAATTGAACATTTCTATCTTTGCTTCAATTCAAATATTGATATATCTATCTTTGCTTCAGGTATAGAAAAGAAAAACACCGAGAAATTAAGTTTAATTCCAAACTCCGAATATGGAAGAAGCCGGCAGATCATCAAACCGAGAAGCAAATGATCAAAGCAATTTCTCCAAGTAAGAAAATAAATACCCTATATACGTGTATCTGATATCAGATATGCGGAATTGATTTATTAATATTTTTGATGTTACAAAATTCAATTGATGGATTGCGTTTTGATTCATTATTATACTGAAAATTAAAGCTTAAAATCTTGAAATGTATTTTGAACTTAATTAAGTTTTTAGAAGGCCTATAGTTAATTAATGATATTGAGCTCGCTCTAACCCTCCTCCAACTCACACAGAAGTAAACAAAAATTGAGCTAATAATAAAGTTACCCCAAATTTTGAATTAATGATAAATTTACCTAAAAGATTTGCTTTTGATGGGATTGAGGTGGAATTTATTGGTAGAATGCATATAATTTTTCGTGGATCCACCTAGCGTTACTAGCTGAAAACTATGCACTTATTCTCCAAGTGACTGTTGTTAAGAATTATCACGATTACTATTGTTTAGTCCTTATTAACAATTCAAAGTCTGCAACGCACCTGAGTCAGCGATGGTGCGTGTATATTATTTAACAAGAAACTCCTCACTTAAAAAAAGTGGGGTGAAGTTAAAGGACAAAAACAAAATTTTTAATGCAAGTGTTTACGTTTTTTTTTTTAATTATATTAGATTTCATATTATTTTTCCTTTTAGCTCTATCTCTTTTGAAAAAAAAAAGATTCGCCATTTTTTTTACTAGGAGAAATTATCTCTACACCACATTTCTTTTACCATATGTACATCTAACTACTATAAAATTTTGACATGTACTTCGCACCATCTTTATTTCTAAACTTGTATCAATTAACCGTTTTGACCTTCAAAATAACCATTTTACCCCTAAATAAATTAAAACACAATTTTATTCTACAAAATATTAAAAAATATAAAGATTATAATTATAAGAATACCCCTAACTTTTATAAAACAAATAAATCTCAAAATCTAAGATGATAATTTTTAAATGAAATTATAATTATAAAAAATATCATCTTGTAATTATGACTTTTTGTAATTTTAATTTCATTTCATTTTTGTAATTAAATTATTTATAGGGAAGTTTACAAAAATTAACATGAAAAGAAAAGCTCCTTATAATTATTGTAAACTTTCCTATAATTAACATTAAGAAACTTTCCTATTCAAATTGAATGAAATTATGATTACACAAAATTAACATGATAATTTTTAACTGAAATTATATTTATAAAAAATTAGCCTATTGAATTTAAAATTTATTTATTTTATTAAATTCTGGGGTATTCTTATAATCAATTTTATTATTTTTCAAAATTTTGTAGAGTAAAATGGTATTGTAATTCATTTAGGGATAAAATGGTCATTTTCAAGTGTCAAAGTGGTTGGTTGATATAAGATTAAAAACAAAGGTGGTGCAAAGTACATGTTAAAATTTTATGATGGTTAAATATACATATGACGAAAGAAAGGTGATGCAAATATAAATTCCCTTTTGACCGGCCCCTCTAGAAGTAACCCTTGAGGCTACCATTGGTGATGATCTAGATGATTAGATTGTAATAATAACTTCTCTGATATGTTATCCATTTTTGAGCTTACCTGCAGAAACAAAAACGAAGATGAAATCACTGTGACGGAGCCAAAAATAAGTAAACAAACTGAAGGTGCACAGAGTTCAATAGGTAAATAAATAATTAACATAAAGAGATTAATTAATTTTTAATTTACTGATTCAATTTCAGTATTATTAATTAATTTTTCAAAATAATAATAACAATTATATAATTTATAGATTCTGTTCTCACGATGATTAATTCAGATGGTCAAGGGAATGCTGAGTATTATGCTCGTTATTGGCCGCTATACAGAAAGATAGAGAAGAATGATTGGCGAGGTGTGGAAGATTTTGTCACTACTGATCCCGATGCCTTGACCGCCAAGACTGTTGCACCGGGTTCAACGACAATATTTCACGCGATTGTGGAGTCGTTGGTTGATGTTGAGTCTTATGACGCCACATGCCTCCTCGATAAGCTGGCGTCAAAGGTCGATCCACAAACACTAGCACGACAAGATGAACATGGGTGCACAGCTCTATATCAGTGTGCGGGAAAAGGGAATCTAAGGGCCTTAAAAGTCCTAGTGAAGTATAACCCTGATTTAACAACCATAAGGAGCAAGGGAAACAATCTTCCGGTTCATAAGGCAGCGTATGAGGGTCATAAGGATACGTTTCGGTATCTACTAGAGGTAACTCATGGAGTAGACATCTACAGCGGCAAGGATGGTGCCAGAGTGCTTTCATTTCTCATCGACGCTAATTTATACGGTCAGTATTGTTAACTTATACCGTTATACGTTTCAAGCTAACACATATGATTCACATATAAACCAATTCTCAAGTTATACTGTCCATGTAAAGCTTGTCGAAACAAGTTTTTCTTTTAAAACCTCAAGGCTAGCTAACGCTAAACCATAACTCACAGTTAACATATGTTTTTGACAACTCTGATATAGAGGCATTCTGTGGTGAAAATGTCTGCATGAAATTCTGTATGGACTAGGAGTTTACAATGTTGTAAAAGTTATTTACAACATTGTAAAAGTAGACAGCCTGTATCTGAGAATTTTACTCTGAAGCATATTTTTCAAATTCTATGCACATGATCATTAGTCAAATAAATTCTTAGTGCCCATTCTTTAATAAAATTTTTATTACTTTGATGCCCATTGATAAAATAAATATCGCAGATAAATAATATAATTAATTTTTTGTTTAAAAGAAAATTACTCACAAGACAACCAACTTACTCAACCGACGATAGAAAATATTGGGAGGGCAAAATTTTTCGAAGATGAACCCATTAATTATCATGCAATGGTTAAGAACTCCTCACGGAATCGAGCAGAAGGACCTGTTCTTCCTGACTATCCAACACTGCATTAATTTAATCGGTTATCCCATTGTGTTAGCAATTTTATCGAATGCACATTTAATTGTTTAAATATATACAATTAAATTTTGTTTGCCGCTTTCACATAATGTGCTTCGCTAAACCAAATTCCTGTTTCCACTGTTGATTGCTTGGTTATTCTTTGGTTTTGTTATCTTCGTTTATATATTTCTACATATGATGCTCGCATTGTATAGAGATCAAATACATAGCCACCACTCTGACATTGTTCATGAATCAGATGTAGCTTTGGATTTATTGAAGCTTCATCCAACGATTGGCCGTGACAGCATCGACTCTCGGAGAATTGTTCTAAAGAAGTTGGCTCAAAAGCCTTACGCGTTTGCAAGTGGGAGTCGGCTTGGACGTTTGCAACGCTTAATTTACAATTGTTGGTGTCAATAATCCTTTATGAGCACATACACAAACATCTATATAGTGATCCTCCAATGAAGGAGCTCTCATTTTAATAAAATGAGGAAGCACTAATTGGAAGATGACCCCCCCCCCCCCCCATATAGATGTGCGTATATATAGAGTGGTTATTTGTGTGGCCTAACAAAACCAAGTAAATAAATTTGCAGGCATTCCTGTGGAAAAGGAACTTGCTCCTTCCATTCAGACCAACGATAATCAACATGTGGATGGAGACATGGAGAACCTTATCGTGACACCAAAAATCCACTCAAAAAAATCCACAAGTTTTGGATCTGCTAAGCAAATCACTACGACATTTGGTCCGTAAAACTGTTATATACTTAGTCTTCTTGAATTTGTGGTTCTGAATTGAAAGGTGTTTCGTTTGTTTATACGTATGACAGGTGCAACGTGGCATAAATCGTATTGGATGCTCTGGAATGCCCTCATGCGCCTAGGTAAGTCTTGAGAGGCTGTGTTCAATTAAAATATAGTTGTTTGAAATCAATTTATTTATCTCCTTTTTATTGATCGATTTCAATTGCAGCCCCCAGCATCAAAGCTATACATGAACAAAAGTTAGCACACATGCAGACAGTTGAAATTGTCAGAATTATCTGTAAAGAAGTGATTTGGACCCGTCACACTGGAAAATTGCGGTGGGCATTGTTCACAGCTGCAAGATTGGGGATACACGAGTTTGTCAATGAATTTATTATGGCCTATAACAGGACTGCAGATATGTTGAATAAGGATGGGCGTAACATATTTGATGTTGCAGTTTTACATCGTCGTGAAAAAGTTTTTAATCTAATACATCGTGTAAATTTCACAACAAATTTATTTTTAACAGAAGGCAATTCTGGCAACAACATCCTGCATTTAGCAGCAAAATTGGTACCTTCAAGTGAAGTGGCTGGTGCAGCATTGCAGATGCAGCGGGAGTTGCAATGGTTCAAGGTGTGATTGCTCATCCGACTACTTAATAAACCTTTTTATATTTAATAGTCACAATTTAATGTTTGTGGCACAATAGGATAAATAAGTATTGATATTAAGACTAAAAATAATTGACAGAAACATAGACAAAAATAAGATTTCAAGAAACAGTGCCGATTTACACAATTGAAAAACAAGGTAAACCAGCGCCGTTTTTAACTTATTTCTGTGAGCGTTCTATCACTTTGGCATTTGCAGGGCATATGTAGGCGTGAAAACGCATAAACAATTCTTCAAAATGAAAATTTCCGACTAATTTCTTAGTCCAAATGCCTTCAGTTATCATCTTCCCATTAAGTACATTGGGCCTTTCTGCACCTAGAAATCTACCTTAAAAGAAAGTTTTAGTCCTCGTGTTTATGACTTCTCTGCAGGCGGTAGAAAAACTTATCCATCCACACAGGCTAGGAGATGAAAATAGTTCCAACCAAACTCCTAGAGAGGTCTTTACCCAAGAACACAAGGATTTAGTCAAAGAAGGAGAAAAATGGATGAAGGAAACAGCTTCATCTTGCTCAGTTGTAGCTGCACTCATTATCACTGTTGTGTTTGCCGCAGCTTTCACTGTACCTGGTGGCAGTGACAGCAGAGGAATACCAAATCTTTTACATGAAAAATCTTTCATGATTTTTGCCATTTCAGATATGCTTGCACTTTTTTCTTCCATTACTTCAGTTCTAATGTTCTTGGGCATCCTCACTTCACGCTACGCAGAGGAGGATTTTCTTGTATCGTTACCAAGGAAGTTAATTATTGGCCTCGTCACCTTGTTCTTTTCTATTGCAAGCATGATGGCAGCCTTTGGTGCAACTGTTCACATATCTCTTTCTCATAAATGGAATCTGGTTATCATTCCAGTTGCCCTTGTTGGATGTGTCCCTATCACCTTATTTGCTTTCTTGCAGTTTCCTCTGTTGCTTGATATGTGCTTCTCTACTTATGGCCGCGGCATCATCATAGACAGCAGTTGGAGAGAATTAGCTAGCTGCGACGTGGTTGCCAAAGGTAGCCACAAGACACGGTTATAAAAGCTGATTAAATGGGGTTATTGTCCCACTGTGTAACTAATTTATTTCTTCTTGATTTCCCCTGTTGCTCGTTCTATAATCATCGTTGAGTGTTTAGAGCTGTGTGCTTGAATTTGGTTTATAAAAGGCCATTCTGAGGCTGGTTCGATTGAGGAACTGAACCTCAGAAAATTTATTCTGTTTGTTTTGATCTCGTTTAGATAATAATTGATCTTTGACCATATTTGTTTCATTGAGAAGGAACCATTCATCTGATTCCAATCAGACCTTTCCCTTTAGGAACAATATTTATTCCTATGATTTTCATTTGATTTCTATCAACTGGCAATTAAAAGTTGCGATGAAAATTTTTGGACTCCCAACCTGTCTGGGATGCTCGAAATCCTTGGTCGCAAGGAGACTAATAGTGCCTATTTCCTCAATAGAAACCAACCTCACAATGGCTTTTTGTTAACAAAAGTGAAGAACAAAATTCTAAAGCACTCAAGAAGGTTACGGAGAAACAAGGTTCGAAAAAAATGAGGCTTAGATCAAAATAGAATCGAAAAACCTCATTTAAGGCTCTGTTTTTCACCTGCGGGAGTAGTGACTAATTTTAATTACAGGTTCAAATAAAAAGTTCTAAACACTTAACAAGGATTATAGAACAATCGTCATGAAAAATATTGAATTTAAACTCGACAAATAACCAAGTTTAATCCCCTAAGATCCACTTGTAAGCACTTAAATCTCAGAATTACATCTATAAAGATCAACCTTAATGCAATTGACTCTTAATGATTCAAGAACTGTAACCAAAACAACAAGAACAGAAACAAAATTACACAATTTAACAGTAGAAATTTATAGTGATATGGCTTCAAGCAAACCTACATCCATTGCGAAAAGAGAAGCAAGATTTCATTAATTTCAGTTTTTCAAGATTCAGTGTTGTAGAGAGTGTGTGACAGGATCACCAGATTTTAATAACCACTCATGAGGCCTTATATACAGAGAGATATTCATCTAGAAATGTCCGCTAACAGCCAGCTCACGTATTTCTGGGTTTGTTATCAAAACCCACAAGCTTCCCGTACATATAACGGCCTTAACAGCTATTCGCACCAGTTGATTGGACACGTGTCAATGCTTCATCCACTCTGTTATGTAAAACAGCAAATATAGCTGTTGAATTTGATAAGTGATGCCCGCGAAAAATCACGTGTGTCACCTAGTCTTCCAGCCGACAATACATAAATGTCAGAAGTCCCTCCGAAGCTCTACAAATGGCATGTCATACATGCAAGAGCAACATGTCATAAAGGCCTAGAGAATGTAACCGACTTGTCATTCTTGATCGCAAACCCGGATTTGAGCTTGATCCTTCAACAAAAAATGACCAAGAAATGGCTTAGTGGAAGTATATCTAAAATGGCAAAAATCATAGAAGATGATTGATCCGAAAAATTGGGTATTCCTATGCTATATATGTCTCTACAATCTGGTACATTGATAGTTGCAATGAAAACTATTGTGATTATGAGTGCAACAATTGAGCAACATGAAACTAAAGATGGTTTATCAATATGCCATGGTAAAAATATGCATAAACTATAGAGAGTTAAAACATAAAATAGACTAAATAGTCTTAACACCTCTGTGAAATTAATCCCCTTCTTTTAGATAAAGCCTTTAGGTTCAACACCTAGTATTCCCTCTTTAACCTTATAAATCGACTTACACCATTCTAATTTCTCATTTGTAAGCCTCTCTATTGGATCCCAAGTATGGTTTTTGATTAATGACTACATTTCCTTATCCATGGCTTCCTACCATTTTTATTATCTATCACTTTTAGTAGCCTCTAAGTAAGTCTTTGTTTTGTCAATTTCAACCTCATGTGCTGTTGTTAATGCAAATGTAATAGGATCTACATATGCATACCTCTTAGGTTGCTTTATTACCCCATTTCTCTCTATCTCTCATCAGCTAATAGTCTCCAATTTCTTAATTACATGTTTGCTCATCTTCTGATTCAGAAATGTCCATATCAAATCCTGATTCATGTTAAGCTCTTGGTTTCCACTTTGTGTTAGAAGTTGACAACTCTGCCCCAAAATGAGTCTTCTGATCTCTCACGTTGGGCTTTGTGATATCAGGTTTACAATACGTTAAGTTTTGAAGTATCTTAGACTCATTAAACACAACATCTCTGCTGATAATAGCTTTTGATGACTTTAAATCAATGCACTAGAGTTTGTACCCCTTCACTATATTAGGATAGCCAAGAAATAGACACTTTAAGCCCTATTTTCTAGCTTTCCTTGCTTAGTGTGTGAATATGAAGGCAAACCAAAGACCCTCAAACTAAAATAGTCTGTTGATCTACCAAACTAAAGCACAATAAGTATTTAAAATCAATTCCAGATAAGGGGCTTCTATTCAGCATATAGCAAGCTGTAGATAAAGCTTCTGCTCATAATATCATCAACAACTTTAAATGAATAAGCATGTATCTTACATTATCAATCAAAGTTCTATTTCATCTTTTTAGCTAATCCACTCTACTAAGGTATGTATCTCATTGTTTTGTGTCTCACAATCCCATGCTCAATACAATAGCCATCTCACCTCTTATTACAAAACTCTAAATCATTATCAGTCTTCAACCTCCGAACCTTTCTATTTGTTTAATTCCCAACTAATATTTCCAAGCCTTGAACTATTCAAATACATTATATTTTCTCTTGAACATATATACTGAAACCATCCTTAAAAAGTCATTAATGAGGGATAAGAAGTACTTTGCCCTATCTAAAAAAGATGTCTGTGTTGATTCCTTTGATACATAAGCACCATAATTAAATTTGACTCTTGAAGACTTGTCGAGGACATATTCTTCGTAGAAACTCTTGGTCTCTATCTTATCCTTTCCTAAACCCCCCTG
This sequence comes from Citrus hindsii, assembly GCA_004802465.1. Lineage (NCBI taxonomy): Eukaryota > Viridiplantae > Streptophyta > Magnoliopsida > Sapindales > Rutaceae > Citrus > Citrus hindsii. Next base: position 568,586 of record QWBT01001163.1, read on the forward strand.
TTTTAACATCTCTTTAAACCATTTTCACTCATATAGCTTAATCTCAAATGCCACAATATTGTTCTATCTAAATTCTAGTTTTACACCTCACCATCACCTGTAACAGTTGACCCTTGAAGGACATATAGGTCATTGTTCATATCTCCCTTCATTAATACCATTGACCTTTTTATTACCCTTAAGGTACCAGATTCAAACTTAATTAAACATCCCATTTTATAGAGCATACTAAGAGAGATTAGGTTTCTTTTCAATTCAGGCACATGTCTAACATTCTTCAATTGCCTAATCATGCCATCAAACATTTTAAGCCTAATTATGCCTTTACTAACTACCTTATAGCTAGTATCATTACCTATTACAAGTACTCCACCATCACAGGCTTTATAGTTCATGAACAAACTCTTATTAAGGCACATATGGAATGAACAACCAGAATCTAGAATCTAATTACTTATTGTTTGGCCACCTGTAGTTATAAGAACTCTAGTTGAGTCATAGCCATTATATTATTGACCATTTGATGCATAGTAGCATCACCACTCTTTTCCTTTAAGTCTTTGTTCTTATTTTTCCTCTCAGGGCAGTCTTTCTTGAAATGACTTCCTTCTGGCATTGGAAGCATTTCAAGTTGTTTTGTTTGGATTTTGATTTTTGTTTCTTCCCTTTGCCACTTTTTCTATTTTTTGTTCTCCCTTTTGCTGTCAAGCCTTCTCCATCTCTGGATTCTTTCTTTGTTACAGTCTTGGAACTAAGAGTTTCTTTGACATCCACTATGGTAAAGGTTTGTCTCACATACATCAAGGTGTCAACAAGATGCTCATAAGAGCTTGGCAATGAACACAACAAGATCATGGCTTTATCCTCATCATCAATTTTCACATTAATGTCTTCAAGATCTAGTGTAATCTTATTGAGAGCATTAATGTGATATGATATGGATGACTCTTCTTCTATTTGCAAAGTATAAGGCTTGTTTTCTGTAGCTAATCTCTTAGCCTTAGACTTCTTAGTGTACAAGTTTTCAAGCTTCTTTCATAACCCGACTGCTATCTTCTCACCACCAACTGCTCAAAATACTTCATCTTCAAGAATCAAGATTATTGCACTGTGGAGTGTCGAGAAAATGAGGAGGACTAAACTGCACAAAACTGAAACTATTTAAGAGATAAAAGAATTTTGCTAAACTAAAGGACTTTATTAATATTTTACAAGAAACATTACAACGGCTCACTCTTCTTTCTCTTTTCTAATTTTTCACTCTTCACTTAATGCATACGACAAAGAGTTTAGGGGTATTTATAGTAACTTAAAACTAATAAAAACCACACAAATATTAAATAACAAAAATTTGACAACCACATTTTACAAATATCTCTAAATATTCAAGAAATATCTAAACTTAGATATTTCTATCACCATCAAATATTTTTAACATAGAAATATCTTTCATTCTCTACACAATTCTTAAATTTTCCATGGATTAGGCTTGGACAAATGTAATTGGATTGGATCATGAAATCGATGCTGGACTTTGAATACTCCCCCTGAACATCGACTTTTATTCTTTGATCCATATTAAGCTACTGGCATAACTCTTCAAACTTCCCAAGTACTGAGACCTTTTGTAAATAAGTCCGCAACTTGATCATCCTTCATGACGTACGTATCACTTTTTAACTTCATTTTGCAAGACTTTTTTCCTGATGAAATGATAGTGCACCTCCACATGCTTAGTTCTTGCATAGAAAATTGGATTTTCCACCAAGTTAATTGCCAATTGATTACGCAATACAATGGTACTATATAGTCTACTGGTTGGTGTAGATCCTTCATCAACTGCATTAACCAAGATTTCCTCATGACATTTGAGATTTAATTGTTATTCAAGTTTTTCTAAGGACATTAGAGACATCCTCACAACATTCAACAAGGGATGGCAGGAAAAATTAACATAATATAAACTATATTGTTTCACAACATTTACTCATAAACTGGGTAAAAGCTCATTTAGTCCCTATATTTTAAGATTAGTATCCATTTAGTCCCTATATTTTTTAAAATGTCTCGAAACATCCCTGCCGTTAAAGTATTGATACCCCTACCGTTACTTTTTATTTCTTTGGTCTTACTTTTACAATATTGCCCCTTTATAATAATTTTTTTGTTTGGACATTAATAAAAGAAAATAATTAAATTACTAATTTAACCCTAAAAATAAAAAAAATTAGATTAATTTTTAATTATCAAAAATTGTATGCAAACTACCAAGTGTGCAAATGGTGCTTGCAAAAAATTAATATATATATTTTTAATTTTCTAGGGTTAAATTGGTTATTTTTATTATTTTCTTTTTATTAATGTCCAAACAAAAAAATTATTATAAAAGGGTAATATTGTAAAAGTAAGTCAAAAGAAATAAAAAGTAATGGTAGGGGGTACCAATACTTTAACGGCAGGGATGTTTCGAGACATTTTAAAAAATATAGGGACTAAATAGACACTAATCTTAAAATACAGGAATTAAATGGGCTTTTATCCCTCATAAACTCATGAATACAGTAAACTAGGGACTACTATTATATAGTATTTTCACCTAACCCGACACGATGACAAATACTAGGCCCCTGAGCAGGGGAACCCCCATCTAATAATATGTCTTAATCACAATGGGCTATTGTTTTGCAAGATTTCGATCACTAAGATCATCACTCTCAACAATAGTAATCCCGAGAACATCAAGCTCTTTTACAGTCAGTTTTCTAAATAAAATAATTCTCTCAACCCTTACTGTGTGGCCAACTTTTTGTATCAAGAAGTACTCAAGTGATTTAAAATAAAGAATTGGTGATACCAACAATTATAGATTAAGCTTTGCAAGTCCCAGGCAATTCCCACTTGCAAATGCCAGAGGCTTTTGATCCGAGATGTTTTAAAAGTCCAGCCCGTAAACGGTTGTGGTCAGGTCTAACGCTGGATTTAAAGTTGAAGCAAATCTAAAACTAAATCTGATGCATATGAGGAATTTAAAGTACAAAACGAAAAAGTAAAACAATAAAGTAAAAGGCAATAGTGATAATAAATTGTTAATTGCAGTCATGTACAGGTTGTATAATTTGTACCGATTAAATTTGTAATCTAAAATAAAAATGCAGAAAATAACAATATACCAAACGGATATAATGAGTCTTATCATGTAAAATATGCATAAAGCTGGAAATTAGGAAGAAGCTAACCACATCGAAAAAGACAAGATACAATATAAAGCAGCCACAAGAATTGAACCTTTAATATCAAGAAAAATAAACTTGTTCGAGGATTTTTTTTTTTTTCTTAATGGAAAATATAGGAAGATTCTGCCACCAAAAATATCGATCACAATGTCACACCAAATTAGAAACGCAATCAGCAGCACCATGATTGTCCTTGAAAGCATAAGATATTATAAAAGACATCATATTTAAGCTTGTCCTTATAATTAGTGCTTATAATCTTACTGAGTGGGCCTCAAAAGCTAATCTATACAAGAAAGTGGACGATATAAGAGGAGCACGATGAGGCAATCGAATTAAGTTTTTGGCTTCTTGCTCATCAGAGGCTCCGGTCCTTATAACATACATATATAACCGAAAGATCAATCTAATGATGGACAGTTTGCATCAGTGCTCGGGCCTGTTCCCCGGACTGTTAATTGGTGAGATGTCATGATTTTAGTGAAATGAAATAAGTAGCCAGATACCAATTCTTGTTACGTGTCATTTGTCGATATTTTACGGTACCTTAATAGTGGCAGCATTTTATTTGATATTGGAAATGGGAAAGATTCATCAACAATAACTTCAGTGATGTGTACATGTCAGTCCAACTCACGTATAATCAATGAAAGCAGACCTTATCCTAAAACCAACCTCTATCAAATGATGCATTAATTTCGCAAACATTAAATTTCGTTATGTAGCATTTTCAAGCCCCTTGATTGATGATGAAGGTTATACACGCCAAATAATGCATGTCACTCAATTTAATTTATGATCTCCATCGGCTTTTTTTTTTTTTAGCCAAATCAAGCTAGTTATTTTTCATTTCAAGGAAGTACTCTGAGTTATTATTATATTTGCTAAACAATTGTCCTCATCGTCTCTAGAGTGTGCGGTTAATTAAAAAAAAAATTCTAGGGATGGCAATGGGGAGGGGAGGGGAGGGGACCAATCTCCCCGTACCCATCCCCGATATTTTGCGTATGTCTCCGTCCCCTCCCCATCCCCGTCAGAATTGCTTGAGAGAATTATCATACCCTCCCCGAATAATAACAGGGGATCCCCGAATAATAACAGGGGATCCCCGAATAACTAATATTTTTTTTTTATTTTGAGTTAATTATATTAAAATAAAAAAATTCAAATAAAAGTATAATTCGAAATATATCCATTACAAAAGTCACATGCAAAATACAAATTATCAAAATAATTATTTTTGCCAATCTTCATAATCCTACAATAAAAATAAAGAGAATTTACTTTTATATCGACAATAAAATAAATAAAATAAATGTAGATACTTAATTAATATTTTTAATAAAACAAAATTAAAATTAAAACAAAATTTTTGGGCTAATAGAATCTACCCGGCCTTTTTAATGTCCTAAATAAAAATTTAAGACTTTAATTAGTTAATTAGGCCTAAAAATTTAATAATATAAATATTTTGATATTTTTTATTGTTACCAATATTTATAATTTTATAATATAATTCAAATTTTATTATTTATTTACTAGTAATTTTAAAAAATAAAAATAAAATTAAAAATTAAAATGGGAGAAATGGGGAGGGGATGGGGATTCCACCTCATCACCGTCCCTTCTCCGAATAAGAAATTGGGCAAAAAAATTTTTCCGTCCCTTCCCCAAATAAGAAATTGGGTATAGTATTATCTTCGTACCCTCCTAGAATGAGAAAAATCTTCGAAAGTACCCGTTCCCGTAGGGATTTTTGCCATCCCTAAAAAATTCCCTACCATGAGTTTCAAAATTGGAAAGGAAAGTATCATTAAAACGCTACTTCCCTTATACATCTTATAATGATAATAAGATACTCCCCATATATGAATTTCATAATGGCATTTATTTTAGGCTTATCATAATCTTTTAGACTTATCAATCTTTGCGGTCAAGGCATTGGTGACGAAATCTAGCACACCTTGCCGACCATTCTTTTGTATCAACCTGTACGGAGGCCAATAAAGATCAAGATTATCTCATAAAAGAAAAAAAGGTACATATTATTATTTTGAGTATTATTATAAGGATCCTCCTACGTTGCAACAGTTGCAATGTGCAACACTTTTTGTCTTCATTCAGAATTGCCGTAGGATGTGAAGGGACTCCATCTAACGGTGGAGATTAGTCAGTGGAAAAAGAAAGCATGTACGGGCTACCGTTGAAGCCGGTTATGTACTGAAACAATAAAGAAATTATTGTGAACATCGTCGTTGTACCTATTGGGGATAAACAATGAAAAATGCTATTTGTGAAAGAAAAGTAAAAACCCCTCTGCGTCATGCACAAGGACATAGTTTCTTTTAGTAAAATAGTAAGCAACAAAATGGATCAACAATTGAGAGCTTAAGCTCAAACCTTGACCCAGCACAAATCATTAGCAAAGAGAGAATAAATACTTGAGATTGGAGAAGCGAAGCATGAAACAGAAGCTTCAGGTTTCATAGATTCATGGCTGGTGAAGCTGTTACTGCGAAGACGTTATACTGTTAAGGCTGTTATTCTTTACCCATAGTGCCTCTCTCTAAAGGAAAAAAAAGGGAAAACTTTCCAAAACAAACAAACGTGTCAAATTGATATCTTAATTGCTCAATCTTGCAAGTGCCTTATTTGAAGCAACTTACATATACTTAATCAAACTTATTTATTTATATATGAAAATAAAAATAACAAATTGAAATTCTTGTTCTTAATCAAACAATTATTTGTCATAATTTTTAACCAATAAATTACCCACAATGATCATTATGCCAAAAGGACTTGCGAAAACCCAATAACAGTACCACAATCGTGCATTCAAGAAGGAATTTCTAGGAATGGATAATCTGTGTTCCCAACAACAGGATCAGGAAGGTAAAACGTGCTTCGGTTGTATTCATTCAAAGGTGCATTCAGCTCAAAGCGCTTCGGCAAATCCGGATTAGCCAAAAACAAACGACCAAAAGCAACCAAATCTGTGCAATTCTCGGCAACTGCTATGTTCCCATCATCTCTAGTGTTTCATTAACAACAGCTTCAACAACTTCCAGGGCGAATCGGCACCGGTTTTCAAGGCTTCCGCCGTATTGATCTGTCCTGTCATTTACTTGATCTTTCATGAATTGATCAATCAAGTATCCATTTGCTCCATGAATTTCAACCCCATCAAAACCTGCAAAATTTTACCCAAGTTCAAACAAACACTTTCTTTTGGAAAACTACAGTTTCGAATTAAAATATGTATAGCTCATTTGTTAAAATAAGGATTTCAACCAATATACAGTATTTCTTTGTAGCATAAAAACAATTTATTGCATCAAAACAGAGTAAAACAGTAGTCAAAGCACACACATATTTAGAAATTTTACCTCCTTCAATGGCATTACGAGCAGCAAGACTAAAATCATTGACAATTTGGGGGATTTCTTCTGTTCTCAACGGTCGAGGAGATGACCAATCTTGCCCGTCTAGGCCAGGTGTCACTCCCTTACTGATACTTGAGATCGGAGCTTTTCCATTTGGCTGAAAGCCCATGTTTAAATATTACAAGTATCATTTACAATTAGCATTATCGGGGCCAAATTTTAAAAAATAGTTGTTAACTAAACAAATCACTACGTAGGGAAATTAAAAAAAATTAAAAACATTATATTAATTTAGAACCATTTCAAATGAATGATTCAAACTAAATTTAAAATAAGGATCAATTTATTGGCAAGATTAGGTTTATCTTGAAAAACAAATTGCACATTAATTTTTTAGTTTTTGGCATTCAGATCAGGCTTAAACTATAAATCCATGTCAAACTCACAAATTGGCAGTACACTATATAAATATTTTAAAATATTCTCTCTTTTTTTTATTTTTAGTTAAAATAAAGAAAAATGTTCTAATTAGAAAATTTTGTCAACTACTTTTTTCTCTTTAATGGAATGCACTTAAAAAATAAAAAATAAAAAATAAAAAGTGTTTCTAAATTGGATTTGGGGTTCATACCAAACGTAGATAGTCGGCCTACGTGCCAAAGTTGACAAAAGAAGATTCCACTCTTCTGATGAACAGCATCCACAATTGGTTTCCAAGCTTCCACTTGCTCTTTTGTCCAAATTCCAGGAGTCTTTGGATACCTTCAATTTATTTAAATTAAGTGGTTATTGACAAAATTAATTATCCAAAATGTGCTTCTTTTGATACATGCAATGTAAAATAAATTTCTAAAATTTTTAATTGAACAGTGGTATCCTCCTAATTTTTTTAACTCAAAAAATTATTCTAAAGGATGTGGCATTCATTAATTGTAAATTCATTAATTGATTAGTGAGATAATACAATTAATTTATTTAGATCTTATAAAAAATCACTAATTACTCAAAAAAATGACACATCTTAGTCATACAACCCATTTTCTACTTTAACAAAGGAATGCTGAGAACATCCATATTGTGTTTTACAATTTTCATGTCATTACAATTTTCATTTTTCTTGTGTTTAAATTTATTAAATATATTGTGCTAAAAATAGTTAATTAAAAAAGAAATTACATAAATTAATTTAAAATTATTTTCAGTAAATCAGTACATTTTAATTAAAGTGTTAGCAATTAAAAATTAATTATTTCTTTATTACAAAATAAATACAAAACCATTTGAAAAATAATACTGAAGGCACATTAAATTTTTTTATATTTTTTTCCTTTGCTCTGTTTTTCGATCGTCTGATTTTTTTCTTTTTTAACTTTTCTCTGAATTTACAAACTCCTTTTTCTGGAGACATTTTTTTGGACATCCAAATAAAAACAATTGGCAGAGCCTTTTCAATCACACTTCAAAGAAAAATCGTTTTGCATCATCTAAAAGTAGGGCATCAACCTATAGTTTACGAAAAATACATAACATAACTAAAATTAAAAAATCGATCGTATGGCATTTATTTTGATACATTATATTTACATACGAAAATGACATGCATTTAATTTTTTTTTAAATGAAGATATAATTACAAATTACCCTTGAGCGGTATCAAAGACCCCAGTTGCTTCAGCAATGAGAAATTAGTTGTGCGCTGAGAATAATAAAGAATGGCGTGTGGCTGCGGAATGTTGTTGTATGATCTAACTCTTGTCAACGGAGCCAATACTATTCTGCAAAAATAAATAAATCCAATATTTCATGTTAATTAAAATAAATTCTCAAAGAAAAAGTTAATAAATTACTAACAAGTAACATTTGTGACTAAGATCTTTTCTCCAGAGTTTCTCAAAAGAGTAATGTTAGGTATCCGAGCATATAAGTCATAATTTAAATCCTAACTAATATGATATTCGTCCATTGGATAGCAGTTAAGTAATTTTATAAGTTATGAAAATCTATCATCTAATAAATTAATGACACAGCAATAAGACTCAAGTTGGGAGTCCAATGTTTAAGATTCTTAGCTTTATTGTCCTTAAAAATATAAATAATGATGTTCTCATAAAAATATTAGAAGAAAAAAATAGTAGCCAAAAAATTAAGTAAACGAATAATTAATCTTCGATAAAAAAAATTATTAGGTAAATGGCGGCTGCTCCCATTGATGCAATCTTTCAACTCTGCCTTACCTCAATCTCTTTCTCTGCTTATAGCTTCTTCTCCCTTCAACATCTGATTTTATAGAAAAGATGAGCAAATAATTCAAATTAGAAAAGTCTAAATTTGAATCTCCTGGTCTAAAAGTAAAAGAAAATTTAAAGAGAGGAGTGATTCAAATTGATGTGTGCACTTAACTTCCATCTGGCGTGTAATTAATAAGTCCAAATTATATATCAAACGGTCAATTATGAAACGCGAACTAATTAAAACAAAAATTGAAATATCTGGGAGTATAAAATTAAATGACGGTCTCTTTCTTCCATAAGATTTCCACCACGTGAATAGAAAAAAAAAAAAAAAAGGTAAATGTTCGTTAGGCTTTATATTTTGAATTAAGTGTGTATTTAATTTTATTATCTAAGAAATACCATAAGATACCTTTATTATTAAATATATTACACTCCAACCCATATGTTTTTCTTTTCTTTTCTTTATAGTAATATTTTTAGGGATATCAATTAAAAGAAAAAAATGATAATTTATCAAATCAACCTTAAAAGTAATATAAAAATTTACACAAATTTTTATATTATTATTTTATTTCAAGATTAATTTGATAAATTAATTTTTATGAAATAAGTATTAGTAAGATTGTTATAAGGATATTAAAAAGTGCTTTAAGTTGGCTTGTATTAATTTATTTATAAATAATTATTAGTAAAATTGTTGCACATGTACAAAAAATATTAGTTGTTTTACACTGATATTTATTCTTTGATTTACTAATAAATAATTATTCATTAATTTGCTAATTAAATTTTTTGTTGATAAATTAATTAATGTCAAAAATATTGTCGGAAAGATATAATTGAAAAAGAAAAGAAAAAGTAAGGGTAAGAATGTAACATATTTTACTATAGGAATGTTTTGAGGTATTTTAAAAAATATAGAGATTAAATAAACACTTAAGTCAAGAACAAAGGGATTAAACGAGAATTTATCCTAAAAATATATTTAATAGTAAGTTATGAAACACCCAACAAATATATTTATTTAAATTTTTAGAAGACTAAAATTGCAGGGGATTGTCAATTTTTTCCTAAAATTAATATACATCATTTACTCTCTCTACTGTTTCTCTAGTACCCTAAAACTCTCCTTGCACTAAAACATTTAAAGGAAAATAAGTAAAAGAAAAATATCTTCTTATTCACCGAAACACATATTTTTTTAATACTTAATTTTATGTAAATGCTGTTTATATAATTTTATTTTATTTATAATAAATAAAAATAAAAATATATTTAAAAATAAAGGTAATACGGTTAGACGTTATTGATCATTATAAAAATAATAAAAGATAAATGATAGTACGGAAATACTGACAATCACCCCTAAAATTAATGAAGCTCTTTTTTCAAATTAACGAGTGTTCAATAATCAACGGAAAATTGTGAGTTGTTTAATTTTTTTATTTTCTTACTTGTAGGTGCCAAAAGCTTTGATCTTTTGCTAGTCGCCTGATAGGAAACCATATCATGGGTCAACCGTGATCCATGAGTTTGTTACAAATCCAACTAAACCGATAAATTTACTTCATGAGTTTGTTATAAAAATAATAAAAGCAACCAATAAGAAAGAACCTTGGATCGTTTATTGGAAGGAGGCGGGGATGCTTGAGAAGAAGGAAGGGCGCGTTTAGAAGAAGAGGAGCTGCGTCGAGTTTCGACCATGTCGTCGTAGTTTGGTCTTCTTCTTCTTCTCTCTCGTCTTTAATAATTTTGTATGTAAGGCCGCTGCGATGATCCAACCAACAAGGGGGACGAAAGGTCTGTTGAGCAAGAATAAGAGAATGGGGAGACAAAGGGGGGTATTTATGAATATGATTGCGGGAGTCAGTTATGTTTAATTGTTTATGTTATGTTATGTAATCAAAGGCTTAGTGTATTTATTATTTTTTAATATTTTTTGTACTTGTTCAAAGGTGCATTCAGCTTAGTGTATTTATTATTTTTTAACACAAGAGTTTGTTACAAATCCTCAGTGAATTCAAAATTTGACCAATTTAGTAAACGAATTAAATCTAAATCCCCCTTCTGAATTGTTAAGTTTGTTGTACAGAATTAATAAACAAAGAATCAAATCGAATTTGAACTCAATTAAATTTTTTTATCTACGATTATTTATGAAATAATGATTAATAACAACAAAAATCAAGAAAAAAATTTCTCAAATTTCACTTTAATCAATGTCGCTCTCATTCTCACTTAACAATTTTTGTTTTAAAACTTAAGCTAATTTTAGGAAAGGATAATCTGTGTACCCAACAACAGGATCAGGAATGTAAAACGTGCTTCTGTTGTACTTGTTCAAAGGTGCATTCAGCTCAAAAGCAAACGGGCAAAAGCAACCAAATCTGTATAATTCGCTGCAACAGCTTTGTTGCCTTCATCTCTATTATATCCTCCAGCAGCAATGAAAGTTCCCTCAAAAGCTCTTCTCATCGACAATAAGCTGTGTTGAGTTTCAGACTTGTCAGTGAGTTGAATCATCCTTGGCTCGATTACGTGTAGATAAAGAAGCTTGAATTTGTTGAGTGCTTTCGCCATGTACAGGCCAAGTGCTTCCGGATTTGAGTCTACAGCTTCCGCGCACTCAGCATAAGGCGACAGTCTTATGCCAACTCTTTCGGCTCCGATTTCACTAACCACAGCTTCAACTACTTCCAGGGCAAATCGGCATCGGTTTTCAAGGCTTCCGCCGTATTCATCCGTCCTGTCATTTACTTGAACTTTCATGAATTGATCAATCAAGTAGCCATTTGCTCCATGAATTTCAACCCCATCAAAACCTATGAAATGGTATCCCAAGTTAATATAAGCACCGGTAAACTTCAATTAATTCTCCCCAATAGAATGACAATTTTCAATTTATCTTCTGAAAGTGGGAACACCTCACATCACCTCATTTTTTGTTCATAAATGATAGCCATGGAGGTACGTGATGATTTTTTTTCAATTTTTTTTAACAATGAATGAGATTAATTAATGTTTTTATATTTTTAAAAGTAAATTGAAGATTGTCATTCTAAATAGGAGTAAATTAAAATTTTTCCTATAATATATAAAAACACATTTTCGAATTAAAATGTATATGGCCCATTTTTTAAAAAAGGACATGTTAGCTGCTTCGATTTGTAGCAAAGAATAGCATAAAAGAAAGTAAAACAATAATATATTACTCAAATTCGTATTTCATAAAATGCGTGACGTCATATATGTATTTTAATAGAGGATCAGGGTTACCTGCTTCAATTGCATTTCGAGCAGCAAGCCTGTAGTCATTTACAATTTTTGGGATTTCTTCTATGCTCAATGTCGTCGTACAAACATTAGAAGAAAAACTTAGTAGATACAATAATTATATAAGCAAAGGAACCTGTGAGAGAGATTGAATTGTCCCATTTTATAAGCAGTGAGAAGAGGAATATTGGTGGTGGTGGTGGCGGCCGATTCCATTGATGCAATTAATCTTTCAGCTCTGCCTTGCCTTATTCTCTTATCCGCTTACCGCTTCTTCTCCTATCAACATTCTATTTTATAAGATTATCAAATATTTCAAATCAGAAAAGTCTAAATTTGAGTCTCGTGGGAGCAAAAGTCAATTATTGTAAAAGAAAATGTAAAGAGAGGAGTGACGCAGATTGATGTTTGCAATTAGATCTCCCGTCTGCTGTGGAACTTGTATTTACCTTGCCCTTTTTACCTTTCTTAATTAAAACATAGCCTGGTTATTTTATCAATTAGGTAATATGACTTTTGCATCATATATATATTGCAAATGTATTATTTAGATTATGTAAAATAACTTTTTTTAATCTATCATACATTTGGTAATATTAACATGTTTCTCAAATGCGCATCATAAACAAGAAATGGCCTCCAATTTTTTTTTAAGGTGAACCTCCACAGTAGGAGAGAAGTTTTATTAGTAGGAAAAGAAAAATTACACCTGGTTGGGGGGACGCAATGAGTCTTATCTCTGTGAAAGAGACTAAGAACTTTCCAAAAGAGAACCTCTAAACAAGTCGAGCTATGCATGTATGCAAAAAACAGTAAATAGCTATATACAGTAGAATTTCTATAAATTAATTATTGATAAATTAATAATCTCTATTATATAATAAATTTTCACGGTCCCAACTTGGACCAATAGACTAAATTAATAATTTCAATAAAATAACAAGATAATACTTTTTAAAAAGAATCTTATATAACTTTGTGGTCCCATACAAATCATAAATTAATAATTTTTCTAAAATTACAAATGTATTTGACTATGATATTTTAATTATATAAAATATGACTAGTGTTACTTATTTACATAAAATATGACTTTATTTTATACTTGTTTTTCCTTAAAATTTAAATCTAGTTAGATTTCATCTCTTATTTTTCTTACTGCATCTAAAAAATTTGTGGTTACTTTCTCAAATTATAATAAGAAATTATGAAATATTATTGATGTATGTTAATTGAATTGGAAATAACTCTGTAAATTAATAAATTATTAATTTATTGATTATTTAATTTCTTTTATAATTAATAGATTTTATATGATCCCAATCCTATTAATTCATAGAGGTTCTACTGTAACAAATTGAAAATTAAAAAAAAATCTAACAAAATCCATAGTTAGAGGCACCCATTATTTAAATATAGTTTTCCGAAAATACTCAATGTAAGTTCAATTGAAAAAAAAAAAACAATTGAACTTCAATCCACATAGACTTTCGATAGAGATGAACAGAAGATAAGAAAACAAATCAACACAACATGATGCGCCAAATCCGGATTCTCTGGGGAGGAGGCTAAATTTTGCTTCTCTGCTTTATACTCTGTGTTGTGCAATCTTCAATTGTGAAATACCTCTCTTTAAATAGGTACTAGAGTTTCACCCAAAATAGCAAGTCTTAAAAGACTTGGATTCTTTCCAAATAAGAGTTTCTTTCCTCTTATAATTCCCTTGAATTTGAATAGGAATAAATCTGATCTTTTTGCCTTCCTATTTGAACCAACTTCTTGCTCTAAATAGATCTCATGCGCCAATTATAAAATCCTACCATTAATTGACTTGCTAAATTAGACATCTAATTAAATTAAGAAATAAATATTCTTAATAAATTGGAATCTCACTAAATTAGGGAATTAATTTAGACTTGCCATAAAATGCAAACTCTATAAATATTGGACTTAACAACCTGGACGTTTATTCTTCTTTGTATTGCCTTTCATGACTGAAATTTGAGGTTTATGTAAAAGTAGCTTTTTTTTTTGGATTATTTGTTTAATTCTCTTGTCCTTGCATGTAACTCTATTAAAGGATAAATTAGTAATTAAAAAAATTTTGAAACGATTTGAAGTGTAAATTCATGGGTTTCAATAACGTCACCCTTAAAGTTATTTGTACAAGTGAAATAAGAGTCGGTAGAAATAATTCAATATTTTAAGTTGCTTATATTTAAAAAAGAGATTTAAGGGGTCTTAGGATTTTTTTTCTGATTATATACAATTGGATACAGTTACACGTTAAATCACTTTCTACATAAAATCTTTTTTCAATTGATCAAGTCACACACACGCACACACACACTCACAAAGATCATTTAGTAGTTGAGATGAGTTTGAACATTTTCAATCCCTTATTTTACATTGCTTGGCTTTCTCAAATCAATGTTTTCATGTATCCACGAGGCACCAACTCTCTTTCTATAAATAAAAAATTAAAAAATTTGTCCTCAATCTTCCAAAACTCATGGGTCAAAACTTGTTTAGAAATCAAATGTTGTATTCGTTTTGCCTTTTTGGCTCTACGTTTTATATTTCTTCATAGAAGAAATTAAGTTCAATTGTTGACTCTAACATGGAAGAAGCCAATAAAGAGCAAACGGAGAAACAAATTATTAAAATAACCAACTAGTCCAAGTACGAAAATAAAATAAAACCACTCATATTTTGCCTTGTATTATTGAACACTTGTTATTAGAAAGAAAAAGAGGGCATCAATATTTTAGCCTTCTAAAATTTGTGATAATAAATTAATTGGCTTTCAAATATAAATCATAATTGACTATTCAATAACACAGGTGGGAATTCCCTTCATGATATTCTAAACTCCAGTCACATCGTGCTGGCAAAACTGATTAATCAGTAAAAGCCAAATACTATTTTCTTTAATAAATATTGAGGTTATGTTTTAATAATAAATAAATAAAATAGGAAATATAAGTTACATGCTCTATCACAGATTATTAATCCACTATATATTTGAATTTCCATCTCATTTTTCTCCACTCTTTCTTTCTAACTCTCTTTAAGCCTCTAGTGCAATATTCAAAGTGTTTCGAGGCACGTACTTATAGTCCTCATCAGTCATGATCATTTTCTTATCATTTCGAAATATTGTTTACATAATTATCGTCTTCATAACAGCTTAATTAATTTATATCTTTTTATCCTACCTATGGAGTTACTAAAATTATGTATTTTTCGCTAAAGAAATAAATACGAAAATATTTTTTAAGGAAACATATGCGTGTTAATTATAAAATTGTACATATTGTCAATGTTGGCGTTGGCTGCATCTAGAAGAGTTTGGCATGGCTGCATCTTGGCTGCATCTAGAAGCTTTGAAAAGAATTGTCAGCTTGCAACAAGTTTGAAGATTGAATTTGATGCACACGGTTTTGATGAAGAATTTGGTGAACACGGCTTTGATTTTCTTGGCCACTAGTTTGCTATAAATAGAAGTGCAGATGAAGAGTTCTTGCATTCCATTTGAGAGAGCAATCTAGCAGTTGAGAGAAAGTTTAGAGAGCTTGCATTTATAAGCTCTTGTTACAGTGATTGAGAGAGTTTGGGTGTATTGGGGTTTTGGGAAGTGAGTTAAAATACTACAATACTTGTAACTCTTTTTCACTAGTAAAATATTTCCTTCTGTCTTCGCCCGTGGACGGAGGCTAAAAGCCGAACCACGTAATTTTCGATGTCCTCTATTGTGCTTGTTCTTTATTTTATTTCCAATTTTATTTTAGCTGCGGTCCTGCTTCACCCACCAATTTTCTAACAGTGGTATCAGAACTATTGGTTGTATTTTTAGAGTCAGGAATTATTCACGTATTCACGTATACGACGTAAGGCACTATTCACGTATACGGCGTATGGCACTATTCACGTATACGGCGTACGACACTATTCACGTATACGGCATACGATACTATTCACATATACGGTGTATGATACTATTCACGTATACGGTACTATTCACGTGAAACGGTGGAAGCGATCCAAGAATTTTGGGTGCAAAGCAGGGAATAATGGTGTAAGTAAAGCAACTGTGTGATTTTGTACATGTCTAGGAAAGTTCTGTCACAAAGGCGATAAGAGCTTAAGGAGTCTGGGTTTTAAGTGGGACCATTGTGACCCCTCCAGTCTTTCCTGGGAACTTTCCTGGTGTGCATCCTCACACATACTCACAACTATTCAAGGTGGTACACTAATTTGTGTGCAGTATTTATCAACAAAATGGCGGCAAAGTATGAAATTGAGAAGTTTAACGGAAATAATTTTTCGTTGGGGAAAATGAAGATGAAAGCTGTATTGAGGAAAAATAATTGCTTGGCAGCAATTGGAGAAAGGCCCATGGAGATAACTGATGACAAGTGGAACGAGGTAGACAGCAACGCCATTTCTGATCTACACTTGGCACTTGCGGATGGAGTATTATCCAGTGTGGCAGAGAAAAATACGGCGAAGGAAATTTGGGATACTCTCACAAAATTGTACGAGGCCAAGTCACTACACAACAAAATCTTCTTGAAGAGAAAACTCTATACTCTTCGAATGGCGGAATCTACAATGGTGACCGACCACATCAACACATTGAAGACTCTATTTTCACAACTCACAACGTTGGGTCATAATATAGAGGAAAATGAACGTGCAGAGCTTCTACTTCAAAGTCTACCAGATTCGTATGATCAACTCATCATCAACCTGACGAACAACAATTCAGTGAAGAGTATAGTTTTCGACGATGTTGCAGCCTCCGTATTAAATGAGGAGAGCGGGCGGAAAAATAAGGAAAACAGACAAGCAAGTTCGCAGCAAGCAGAAGCGCTATCGGTGACGAGAGGGAGATCAACGGAACGTGGCCCCAGTGGGAGTCAAAATCAGGGTAGATCAAAATCCAGAAGTAAGAAGAATGTTAAATGCTACAAATGTGGCAAGAAAGGGCACGTCAAGAAAGAGTGTTGGAGTAACCAGAAGAAAAGAGAGGGCAAAGAACCTGAGTCATCAAATGCTCAGGGGTGTGTAGCAAGTACCTCGGATGATGGCGAAATACTCTACAGCGAGGCAACAACTGTTTCAGAAGGCAGAAAAGGATTGTCTGATGTCTGGCTTATAGACTCAGGAGCTACCTGGCACATGACCTCTAGGAGAGAATGGTTCCACACATATAAACCTATCTCAGGAGGATCTGTATATATGGGTAATGATCATGCCTTGGAGATCGCTGGTATTGGTACTGTCAAAATAAAAATGTTTGATGGTACAATTCGCACAATTGGGGAGGTACGACATGTCAACGGCCTGAAGAAAAATCTATTGTCTTTGGGACAAATGGATAGTCATGGGTACAAAACTCATGTGGAGAATGGAATTATGAGGATCGTTAAAGGCGCGCTTGTATTGATGAAGGCAGAAAAGATCGGTGCTAATTTATTCATGCTTAAAGGAGAAACACTACAGGAGGCTGATGCGTGTGTCGCATCAAATGGAGAAGAGTCAACAATGATGTGGCATCTCAAACTTGGCCACATGTCAGAACAAGGCTTAAAGATTCTCTCTGAGCGAAAATTGCTTCCGGGGCTCAAATCGGTAAGTTTACCATTTTGCGAGCATTGTGTTACAAGTAAGTAGCATAGATTAAAATTTAGTAGATCTGTTGCTAGAAGTAAATGCATTCTAGACTTGATTCATTCTGATGTTTGGGAATCACCGGATATATCCATGGGAGGTGCAAAATACATGGTGACTTTCATTGATGACTATTCCAGAAGATGTTGGGTATATCCGATTAAGAAAAAGTCAGATGTATTTCCGGTATTTAAAGAATACAAAGCGCGGGTGGAACTTGAATCTGGTAAAAAGATCAAGTGCTTGAGGACAGATAATGGTGGAGAATATACAGACGGCGAATTTCTTGCTTTCTGTAAGCAAGAAAGTATTCAGAGGCAGTTCACGGTGGCATACACTCCTCAACAAAACGGAGTGGCGGAGCGGATGAACAGAACTCTTACAGAAAGAATAAGAGCTATGTTGAGGACTGCTGGTTTACCCAATTCATTCTAGGCAGAAGCAGCCAAAACCGCCTGTTATATAGTAAATCGGTCTCCATCTACAGCTATTGGGTTGAAGACGGCGATGGAGATGTGGACTGGAAAGCCAGCTGATTATTCCTACCTACATGCATTTGGATGTCCTGTGTACGTGATGTACAATGCCCAAGAAAGAACAAAGCTGGATGCAAAATCTAGAAGATGTATCTTCTTGGGGTATGGTGATGGAGTAAAGGGGTATCGTCTGTGGGACCCCACTGCCCACAAGATCGTCATCAGTAGAGATGTTATCTTTATAGAAGATCAACTGCAAAGAAGAGATGAGGATGATGGCACTTCAAAAGAAAAGTCAGAGATCGTGCCAGTATATGTAGAAAATAATCTAAAAGATTCAGATTCTTCTGAAGCAGCACCAGAGCACGAGGAACAAGAACCAGTCGAGTCCGAGGCTCCAGAAGTTCGTCGGTCAACTCGTGAGAGACGACCGCCAACGTGGCACTCGGAGTATGTCACAGAGATCAACGTTGCATACTGTCTTCTAACAGAGGATGGAGAGCCTTCAACTTTCCATGAAACTTTGGAAAGCTCAGATATTGCTTTGTGGATGACAGCAATGCAGGAAGAAATTGAAGCTCTACATAAGAACAAGAGATGGGAACTTGTACTACTACCACGTGGAAGAAAAGCTATTGGAAACAAATGGGTCTACAAGATCAAGCGTGATGGCAATGACCAAGTGGAGCGGTATCGTGCAAGATTGGTGGTGAAAGGATATGCTCAGAAAGAAGGTATTGACTTCAACGAGATATTTTCGCCCGTGGTTCGACTCACAACAGTCAGAATTGTCTTAGCAATGTGTGCTACATTTGACCTATATCTTGAGCAGTTAGATGTGAAAACTGCATTTCTGCATGGAGAACTTGAAGAAGAAATATATATGCTCCAACCAGAAGGTTTTGCAGAAAAAGGAAAGGAGAACTTGGTTTGCAGGTTGAACAAATCTCTTTACGGTCTCAAACAGGCGCCGAGGTGTTGGTATAAGAGATTTGATTCCTTCATCATGAGCTTTGGATACAACAGACTCAGTTCAGACCATTGTGTAATTACAAGAGGTTTGAAGATAATGATTTCATCATTCTGCTGTTGTATGTGGATGACATGTTGGTAGCAGGTCCCAACAAAGATCGAATCCAAGAATTGAAGGCACAGTTGGCTAGGGAGTTTGAAATGAAGGACTTGGGACCAGCAAACAAGATTCTAGGGATGCAAATTCACCGAGACAGAAATAACAGGAAGATTTGGCTTTCGCAGAAGAATTACTTGAAGAAAATCTTGCGACGCTTCAACATGCAAGATTGTAAGTCAATTTCTACCCCACTTCCTGTTAATTTCAAATTATCCTCACGTATGTGTCCTAGCAATGAAGCAGAGAGAAAGGAGATGTCTCGAGTACCGTATGCATCAGCAGTGGGAAGTTTAATGTTCGCTATGATATGTACAAAACCGGACATTGCACAAGCAGTGGGAGCAGTTAGTCAATACATGGCGAATCCTGGTGAAGAGCATTGGATAGCTGTGAAGAGGGTTCTGAGATACATTAGAGGAACCTCAGATGTTGCATTATGTTATGGAGGATCAGAGTTTACTGTCAGGGGCTATGTGGATTCAGATTTTGCAGGAGATCTTGATAAGAGGAAATCCACTACTAGTTATGTGTTTACAATTGCGGGAGCAGCTGTAAGCTGGGTTTTGAAACTGCAGACCGTTGTGGCTTTATCTACAACAGAAGCAGAATACATGGCAGCTACACAAGCTTGCAAGGAAGCTATTTGGATACAAAGGTTATTGGAGGAGCTTGGGCACAGAAAAGAGAAAATTTCTGTATTTTGTGACAGTCAGAGTGCCTTGCACATTGCAAGGAATCCAGCCTTTCATTCCAGGACAAAGCACATAGGAGTTCAGTATCACTTCGTTCGTGAAGTAGTGGAAGATGGAAGTGTGGACTTGCAGAAAATCCATACCAAAGAGAACCTAGCAGACATTTTGACCAAGCCGATAAATACTGATAAGTTTATCTGGAGTAGATCCTCTTATGGCCTAGCAGAAACGTAGGCAACATGATTATGGCGAAGCAGAAAGGATGGTGTGGAGATTGATTAATTCTCAATCAAATCTCCAAGTGGCAGAATGTCAATGTTGGCGTTGGCTGCATCTAGAAGAGTTTGGCATGGCTGCATCTTGGCTGCATCTAGAAGCTTTGAAAAGAATTGTCAGCTTGCAACAAGTTTGAAGATTGAATTTGATGCACACGGTTTTGATGAAGAATTTGGTGAACACGGCTTTGATTTTCTTGGCCACTAGTTTGCTATAAATAGAAGTGCAGATGAAGAGTTCTTGCATTCCATTTGAGAGAGCAATCTAGCAGTTGAGAGAAAGTTTAGAGAGCTTGCATTTATAAGCTCTTGTTACAATGATTGAGAGAGTTTGGGTGTATTGGGGTTTTGGGAAGTGAGCTAAAATACTACAATACTTGTAACTCTTTTTCACTAGTAAAATATTTCCTTCTGTCTTCGCCCGTGGACGTAGGCTAAAAGCCGAACCACGTAATTTTCGGTGTCCTCTATTGTGCTTGTTCTTTATTTTATTTCCAATTTTATTTTAGCTGCGGTCCTGCTTCACCCACCAATTTCCTAACACATATTACTGTGTTTTTAATTAGAGTAGACTATTTTTTAGAGTAAATAATTTTCTATTATTTTGTATTTATGTTAATTTGAAATAAGAGACTAAAGTAAATGGTTTTATTTTTAATTGTTGAAAACTTATGATAGTAAATATTTGTGCTTTTGAGACCAAGTCTTATCTCCAACTGGTTAGTGGGATAGCCTTATCAAGACTTTGGTACTAAACTCCTAGGTCTATGGACCATTTTTTTACCATGAAAGTTGTCTTATAGAAGTTCAATTTAATTATCTTAATTATAAAGAAAACTAAATACCCTCAAAACTATTTTAACGTCCATAAAATCTTATGATTCTATACAAAATTCAACTTTTCTGACCTTATAATTTTGCTTCAATTCAATGATTGATATATCTATTCTTTCGATTGTGGTACAGAAGAGCAAACACCAAGAAATTTTGTTTAATTCTGAAATCCAACATGCCAAACAACAGATAAATGATCAACAACTCTGAGTAGGTATCTTTTTCGAAGTTCGAAAGTCAATTAACTAGAAATCAAATGTTGTATTTGTCATATAATTTTTGGCTCTAATTAATTTGTATTCCTAGTATATTGAGATGAAGCGAGTTGACTATCAAAACTATGAAGCGGGTTCCAAACGATTAAGCACTCGATCTTCTTCATTGTCTGCAAAAGTATTGAATACGATTCCGCCAACTTTCTCACTATCTTTCAGTTAAGTTCAAATTTAAATATTTCTAATCTTTTGATTCTTTGCAACAGTACGGAAGTGCAGTGAGGAAGAGATTAATGCTACGTTTACTTATCAATAATCGAAATGAGCTGGAATCAGAATGGGATAAAATGAGAATGAGCTGGAATGGGAATGAGAAATGAGAAATGAGAATTAGAATAAGTTGTTTACTTGACTTACGGTAATAAGAATCGGAATGGACTGGAATCTTATTGATATGTTTATTTTATCTTGGAATTGAAATCGGAATCGAAATGAGTTAGATTGTAACAAATTACAAAAAAGTGTTTAATGAATTATTGTCATAATTATTCTTTCATATTTTAATTATAGTGATTATTTATTAAAAAATTATTATTATTAATTATTGTCATTAATACATTAATTAATTGTAAATTTTTTAATTAATTAATTATAATAATATGGTAATTAATTACAATAGTTGTATTAATCATTATTATAAAAATATATTAATTATTGTGATTATTTATTCAAAAACTATAATTATTAATATATTATTTTTAATAATATATTAATTAATAGTAACAATTATATTAATAATTATTATAATATTATATTAACTAATTAATTATCCATGAATCCAAACCCTAAGCATTTTCCTCAATTCTTTCTTGCTTTACCCATGAGCTTGCAAATGGAAAATGCTTTTCTTTTTCCTTTTTTTTAATTAACTTAATAACATTAAAAAAAATTTCGCCTATGGCCTTGGGTTTTAAAAACCGCATGAACCATATTCAATATCAGAAGCATTGGCTGATCCCAAATGGCTTCAAGCCATGAAACTGGAATATCAAGCACTGGTGGATAACAGAACCTAGACATTGGTTCAACCTTCATCTCCAGTCAAAGTTATTGGTAGTAAGTGGGTGTTCAGGGTAAAATACAACCATGATGGAAGCATTTCTAGATACAAAGCTCGTCTGGTTGCTAAAGGCCTTCATCAAACTCAAGGCATTGATTTTAATGAAACCTTTAGCCCTGTGGTGAAAGCTTCAACTGTCAAAGTCATCTTGAGCTTAGCAATTTTGAATCACTGGACTTTAAGATAGGTTGACATCAACAATGCTTTTCTTAATGGTCATTTTACTAAAGAGGTTTACATGGAACAGCCTGCTGGTTTTGTTGATCAATCCAGACCTCATCACATTTGCAAGTTACAGAAGGCTCTTTATGGTCTTAAGCAAGCTCCAAGAACCTGGTTTGATAAGCTGAAATAGGTGTTAACAGCTCAATGGGGTTTCAAGAACTCTAAATCTGATACTTCTCTATTCTTCAAAAGGGTTCAGAGTCATCTTCTGCTTGTCCTAGTGTATGTGGATGATATAATTGTAACAGGGTCTAGTTCATGTTTGATTCGGCAGTTCATCTTTAATCTTCAATCAACTTTTTCCCTTAAGGATCTTGGGGAGTTGAATTATTTTCTAGGTATACAAGTTATCAAAAATGGTTCGGGTCTGCACCTTTCTCAAACCAAATATATAGTTGATCTTCTTCATAAAGTCAACTTGCAGGATTGTACCCCCTGCTCTACTCATATGGCTGCTGGTATATCTCTTACTAAAACTGACAGTGAATTATTTGATAATGCTACTCTGTATCGAAGCACAATTGGTGCATTGCAGTATGCCACATTAACTAGACCTGAAATAACCTTCTCTGTTAACAAGTTGAGTCAGTTCTTAGCTGCTCCAACAGTAAATCATTGGCAAGCCTGTAAACGAATTCTCAGGTATCTTAAGGGTACTTTGCATCTTGGTTTACAGTTCTATAGTCATGGAGTCCAAAATCTTGATCGCTTCAGTGATGCTGACTGGGCAAGTGACAAGGATGATAGGCAATCCATTGCTGGCTATTGTGTTTTCTTAAGTCCAAATTTGGTTTCATGGTGTTCAAAGAAACAAGCTGTGGTGTCCAGGTCAAGTACAGAGTCTGAATATAGAGCTCTAGCTCTAGCAGCCTCTGAGGTTTTGTGGATCAAATCTCTGTTAACTGAACTTGGTGTTTCACTCATCTCAACTCCAGTAATTTGGTGTGACAATCATAGTGCAACAACATTAACCAGCAATCCTAAGTTTCATGCTCGAACTAAACACATTGAGCTAGATGTCCATTTCTTGAGAGAAAAAGTTGCCAATCAGAGTCTTCAAGTCAGTTACATTCCCAGTTCAGATAATACAGCAGACATTCTTACTAAACCTTTGGCTCATAAACCCTTTCATCACTTATGTTCCAAGCTCAACCTTATTTCCCTAGGTTGAGCTTGTGAGGGGATGTTAAGGAATAACAGAATGCATGCCATCTGTCATTTTATGATTGCTCAATATGTTAAGATTCTGTTATTTGTATTTCAGTTTGTTGTAGCTTCAGTATGTGTATAAATAGAGTTGTATCAACTCATTTTAATTCAGTTAATAAAAGATAACAAACTGAGTTTTTCCTTTTAATTTTCTTGCTTATTTTCTCACGATCCAAACATCATATCAACTCTAATATGGCCGCAGCTTTCACTGTACCTGGTGGCAGCGATAGCGGAGGAATTCCAAATTTGTTACTTAAACTAGCTTTCACGATTTTTGCCATTTCAGATACGCTTACACTCTTCTCTTCCATTACTTCAGTTCTGATGTTCTCGGGCATCCTCACTTCACGCTATGCAGAAGAAGATTTTCTTGTATCGTTACCAAGGAAGTTAATTATTGGCCTCACCACCTTGTTCTTTTCTATTGCAAGCATGATGGTAGCCTTTGGTGCAACTGTTTTTATGTCTCTTTACCACAAATGGAATTTGGTGTTTATTCCAATTGCCCTTGTTGGATTTGTCCCTGTCACCTTGTTTGCACGGTTGCAGTTCCTCTTTGATCTCATTTTAGGTTCTTATTGATCTTTGCTTCTTAATATAATATTTGAATTGATCTTTAGTAACTGTTGTGTATTCGGTGAAGCAAAAAAAAAAAAAAAAGGTTAAAACGACAGAATTGATGCGCGTTTTTGGTGGCTTATGATTAAAGCAAAACGACATGTGAAGTTCGCGTTTTAACAAGTGTTATGTTTACTTGCAGAAAAGACACACAGCCTTGCCGTTTTTGGTTTAATGAAGCATAAGCATTGCACGTGATCAGAGAAGGTTGTTATGAAACCGTTAATGCACGACTCTCAGCTGCGTATCGGAAAATCCTCTGGGTTTGTTATGAGACTGTTTTGCACAGCTGGTTTGTGAGTGTGATTCAGAGAGATCTAGAGCATTCTAGAGAGAGAGTAAGCTTGAAAGAAGGAAGCTTTCTTGTTCCTTGTAGCGTGCTCTGTAATCTCTGTGTAAAAGAAAGTTGAAAAGAATCAATGAAGCTGATGAACTTGTTCCCCCGTGGACGTGGGTCAATGAAGATTGACTGAACCACGTTAATAGCTGTGCTCTGTGATTCTTGGCTGAGTTTTTAGTTTCTTTCCTCGTTTATGATCTGAGTTAATCATCATCATCTTTCTCATTCGTTTATTCTTTGTTAAGCAATTAAGATTGTCTGTAAAGCATCTTGTTGAATGTGATTAGGGGTCTTGGGGAGTGTTTCTTTAAAGCTTGATGTGAATAGCTTTGAAGCATTTCAGTTATATTCTTGGTTGAATAAGGCCCACAAGATCAACATTTTTCATTCCACCAAAAGACATATATGATTCTCTTAGTGGATGAAAAACTTAGAGAAACAAAATAATTTTGATTCTTGTTATTCAATAGTGCTCAAAGGTCCAATCTGTCAGCATTTTGAATGACTTAAAAAGTAAAATAGTCAGATGCAATATTCTGGAGACCGATCATGCATCTATATTTTTCATTCCATAACAGTCCCAATTCTTTACATAATATCATTTTATAACGACTTCGATGTTTTGCTTTATATGGATGTCATGTTTGATTGAGAAAGATCTATTCCTCGTATTCTAATCATGACCTTTACCTTTAGAATCAATATCGGTTCCTATAATCTTCATTTGATTTCCATCATCCCCTAAAATTGGATATTAGAATTTGCGAGAAAAAATTTTGGACTACCAACTTTTCCATATACATCATGAGCTAACTTGGTTAAAAAAGGAAAAGAACCTACCATACTTCTTAGAGATAATTTACTTCCATCCATCGTGCTGGCATATATGCTTGTCTTGAGTTAGTAAAAGTGAAAGTTTCTCAATATGAAAGAACGTAAAGGGAAGATACTATTCTCCAATTATTATCGACGTGGTCGATAAGTAAAGCCTTGAGATACGAAACCTCTCTTGCAAATGCAGTACATATAAGAATGCAAAAGCCCCGATTTCATTTAATTTTGCAAAATCAATTTCTTTCCTTTAATTTTGTCACCGAATTTATCGAAAATTATTCACCACCACCATTCTAGCTGCTTCGTAGCCGCTGCCAGTCACCATTCCTCTTCTCCTTTACAGGTTCCTATTTTTTCTCTTAAAAAAATTCTAATTAACGGATTTATGTTTTTATTTATTTTAATTAACTTGGAGTTTACTAATAATTATTTTTACAAAGTATCGGGCTTGACAGTCTTTACTGAAAAACCGATAATCTTTCTATAATGTTACGGACGCTGTAAACCAAATGTATAAGTCCTTTAAAATGGTTTTATGAATTTAACTTAATTAATCAATTATATTTATTATGAACTTTATCTATGTAATTTATTTAAGTTTCTTCACTTTTTTTCTTTTTTTTTTTTTTACTTGAGTGATCTTCAAGTTGCCCTTTTTTGGTCCCTTTTTCTGTCCTGCAGCAGTAGCGTTGTTTTACATTAGTAATGTTAGCAGTTTATTTATTTCTTTTTTTTTTTTAGTTTTTAAAGATTAGATTTACCCCCCCCCCCCCCCCCCAACAAAAAAGAAAAAAAGAAAAAAAAAGCTTGATCACACTACAGAATACATTCCTCAGCCAATGGTTGTTTACTCAATGTTATAGAAGCAAGCGAGGTCTTTGTAATTGCTCAAGGATTATTTTCTTTACATTTTTTTTGTACTTAGTACATGGTTTTGTTTGTTTTTTTTTTATATTCCTTAGCCAATGGTTGTTTTTTTTTTCCTTAATCTGTACTTACTACATGGGTGATTAATAACCAACGTTTGCAATTGAGAAAATAAATCACTCACGTTTTGCCCTGTAATATTTAGCACTTTTTATTAGGAAAGCGAGCATCATATTAATTTTAGCCTTCTAAAATTTTTAATAATAAATTAGTTGTTGTTTCATATATAAATTGACTATTCAATTTATTATTTTGACTCACGGGGGGAACCCTCGGTGATATTCAAGTTATTTGTTTTATTAATAAAATATGCAGGTTAAGTTTTCTCTTCCCATCTTGTGAGTCAAAATTAGGAAACAAAGTCTTCGAGCTATTTGATATTGAGGTGCTATAACTTTTAATCACAGTTATTGTGAAAAAAAAATTATTGTTCTATTGTGTAGAATAGATATGATTTACAAATAATGTCTTTTACAAAACTAGTAAGGGTATTATATGTTTTTCATCAAAAATATTGAGATAAATTTAATTTAATTTGGCTTAAAAATCATAGATACGCCACAGTAGTCCCAAACGAGGCCTTACTTGGGACTCAAAATGCTTAGCTCCACTGAACCATCTTTTGTCTCTAAGGTGTCTTATAGAAATTTAATAGTTAAATGTCTTATAGAAATTTAATTTAACTATTAAATATAACGTAAAGAGCACTAAATTACCTTGAAAAAAATTCACTTTCAAAGAAGCTGATGATTCCACACAAAATTGAACATTTCTATCTTTGCTTCAATTTAAATATTGATATATCTATCTGTGCTTCAGGTATAGAAAAGAAAAACACAGAGAAATTAAGTTTAATTCCAAACTCCAAATATGGCAGAAGCTGGCAGATCATCAAATCAAGAAGCAAATGATCAAAGCAATGACTCCAAGTAAGAAAATAAATACCATATATATGTGTATCTGATATCAGATATACGGAATTGATTTATTAATATTTTTTATGTCACAAAATTCAATTGATGGATTGCGTTTTGATTCATTATTATACTGAAAATTAATTAAAGCTTAAAGTCTTGAAATGTATTTTGAATTTAATTGACTTTTTAGAAGGCCTGTAGTTAATTAATGATATTGAGCTCGCTCTAACCCCTCCTCAAACTCACACAGTCACACATAAGTAAATAAAAATTGAGCTGATAATAAAGTTACCCCCAAATTTTGAATTAATGATAAACTTACCCTAAAGATTTGCTTTTGATGGGATTGAGGTGGAGCTTGTTGGTAAAATTCATATAATTTTTCGTGGAACGATTGCTATTGTTTAGTCCTCATTAACAATTCAAAGTCTGCAACGTACCCGAGTCAGCAATGGTGTGTGTATTTTATTTAACGAGAAACTCCTCACTTTAAAAAAGTGGGTGAAGTTAAAGGACAAAAAAAAAAAAATTTTAATGCAAGTGTTTATGTTTTTTAAAAAACAAATTATATTAGTGTTCGTATTATTTTTCCTTTTAGCACTATCTCTTTTGAAAACAAAACTTGCGCCATTTTTTTGACTAAGAAAAATTATCTTTACACCACCTTTCTTTTACCATATGTGCATCCAACCATTATAAAATTTTGACACGTACTTTACACCATCTTTATTTCTAAACTTGTATTAATTAACCACTTTGACCTTCAAAATATCCATTTTATCCCTAAATGAATTAAAAGACTATTTTATTCTACAAAATATTAAAAAATATAAAAATTATACTTATAAGAATACCCTTAACTTTGATAAAATAAATAAATTTCAAAATCTAAGATGATAATTTTTAAATGAAATTATAATTATAAAAAATATCATCTTGTAATTATAACTTTTTGTAATTATAATTTCATTTAAATTTTGTAATTAAATTAATTATAGGGAAGTTTACAAAAAATTAACATGAAAAGAAAAGCTCCTTATAATTATTGTAAACTTCCCTATAATTAATATTAAGAAACTTTCCTATTCAAATTGAATGGAACTATGATTACAAAAAATTAACATGATAATTTTTAAATGAAATTATATTTATAAAAAATTAACATATTGAATTTGAGATTTATTTATTTTATTAAATTCACAGGTATTCTTATAATTAATTTTATTATTTTTCAAAATTTTATAGAATAAAATGGAATTTTAATTCATTTAAGGATAAAATAATCATTTTTAAGTGTCAAAGTGGTCGGTTGATACAAGATTAAAAACAAAAATGGTAAAAAATACATGTTAAAATTTTATAGTTGTTAAATATATACATGACGAAAGAAATGTGATTTGGAGATAAATACCCTTTTGACTGGCCCCTCTACAATTAACTCTTGAGTCTACTATTGGCGATCATCTAGATGACTAGATTGTAATAATAACTTCTCTGACATGTGATCCATTTTTGACCTTATCTGCAGAGACGAAAACGAAGATGAAATCACTGGGACGGAGCCAAAAAAAAGTAAACTAACTGAAGATTCAGAGTGCAATAGGTAAATAAATAATTAACATAAAGAGATTAATTAATTTTTAATTTACTGATTCAATTTCAGTATTATTAATTAATTTTTCAAAATAATAATAACAATTATATAATTTATAGATTCTGTTCTCACGATGATTAATTCAGATGGTCAAGGGAAGGATGAGTATTATGCTCGTTATTGTGGAAAATAGCACCACCTTTTCTAGAAGGTGGCACCACTTTTCCCTGCTTTGAATGCGGTTGTTGCTGCATTCTTTGAATCAAAGAAAACAAAAGAAGAAAAATTTGGTGCCGCCCAAAGAAAATAAGGAAAAAGAAGAAAGAGAGAAGAAAAAATTAATAAAATAAAAATAATAATTAAATATTAAATGAACAGTAGCCAATTTTGGCTATAAAAACGCTGGCTCCCTTCATTTGTAAATCATCGAGTTCTTCAGTTCTTTTCTTTATTTAGAGAGTGTTTGTCTAGTGATTTGAGAGTTGGGGTGTATTGGGGTTTTGGAAAGTGAGCTAAAATACTACAATACTTGTAACTCCTTTTCACTAGTAAAATATTTCCTTCTGTCTTCGCCAGTGGACGTAGGCTAAAAGCCGAACCACGTAACTTTCTTGTGTTCTCTATTGTGCTTGTTCTTTATTTTTCTTCCAATTTTACTTTAGCTGCGTGTTTGCTTCACCCACCAATTTCCTAACAGTGGTATCAGAGCTATTGGTTGTATTTTTGGAGTCAGGAGCTGTTCACGTAAGGGGGCACTGTACACGTATACGGCATTGTACACGTATACGACACTATTCACGTATACGGTACTATTCACTTATATGGTTTTGTCTACATATAAGGTGCTATTCACGTATACGGTACTATTCACGTATACGGTACTATTCACATATACAGTACTATTCACATATACGGTACTATTCACGTGAAACGGTGGAAGCGATCCAAGAATTTTACGGTGCAAAGAAGGGAATAGTGGTGTGAGTAAAGCAACTGTGTGATTTTGTACATGTCTAGGAAAGTTCTGTCATAAAGGCGATAAGAGCTTAAGGAGTCTGGGTTTTAAGTGAGACCATTGTGACCCCTCCAGTCTTTCCTGAGAACTTTCCTGGTGTGCAGTCTCACACATACTCACAACTATTTAAGGTGGTATACTAGCTTGTGTGCAATATTTATCAACAAAATGGCGGCAAAGTATGAAATTGAGAAGTTTAACGGAAATAATTTTTCGTTGTGGAAAATGAAGATGAAAGCTGTATTGAGGAAAAATAATTGCTTGGCAGCAATTGGAGAAAGGCCCATGGAGATAACTGATGACAAGTGGAACGAGATAGATGGCAATGCCATTTCTGATCTACACTTGGCACTTGCGGATGGAGTATTATCCAGTGTGGCAGAGAAAAATACGGCGAAGGAAATATGGGATACTCTCACAAAATTGTACGAGGCCAAGTCACTACACAACAAAATCTTCTTGAAGAGAAAACTCTATACTCTTCGAATGGCGGAATCTACAATGGTGACCGACCACATCAACACATTGAAGACTCTATTTTCACAACTCACAACGTTGGGTCATAATATAGAGGAAAATGAACGTGCAGAGCTTCTACTTCAAAGTCTACCAGATTCGTATGATCAACTCATCATCAACCTGACGAACAACAATCCAGTGGAGAGTATAGTTTTCGACGATGTTGCAGCCTCCGTATTAAATGAGGAGAGCAGGCGAAAAAATAAGAAAAACAGACAAGCAAGTTCGCAGCAAGCGGAAGCGCTATCGGTGACGAGAGGGAGATCAACGGAACGTGGCCCTAGTGGGAGTCAAAATCATGGTAGATCAAAATCCAGAAGTAAGAAGAATGTTAAATGCTACAACTGTGGCAAGAAAGGGCACGTCAAGAAAGAGTGTTGGAGTACCCAGAAGAAAAGAGAGGGCAAAGAACCTGAGTCATCAAATGCTCAGGGGTGTGTAGCAAGTACCTCGGATGATGGCGAAATACTCTACAGTGAGACAACAACTGTTTCAGAAGGCAGAAAACGACTGTCTGATGTCTGGCTTATAGACTCAGGAGCTACCTGGCACATGACCTCTAGGAGAGAATGGTTCCACACATATAAACCTATCTCAGGAGGATCTGTATATATGGGTAATGATCATGCCTTGGAGATCGCTGGTATTGGTACTGTCAAAATAAAAAT